>CM052549.1:57669503-57704332 GCA_028533065.1 Trachops cirrhosus
ACTTCCCTCTCAGGACTGTCTTTGCTGTGTCCCATAAGTTTTGGGTTGTTGTGAGTTCATTTTTGTTTGTTTCCAGAAACTTTTTGATTTCTTCCCTAATTTCATTCTTGACCATTCATTGTTTAATAGCATGCTGTTTAATCTCCATGATCTTGAGTGTTTTGGGTTTTTTTCATTGGGGTTTGTTTCTAGCTTCAGACCCTTGTGATCCGAGAATATGCTCGGTATTCAGTTTTCTTGAATTTGTTGAGGCTTGTTTTGTGTCCTATCATGTGGTCTATCTTTGAAAATGTTCCATGTGCATTTGAAAAGAATGTGTACTTAGCTTCTTTGAGATGGAGGGCTGTATATATATCAGTTAAGTCCATTTCATCTAGGGCCTTGTTCAATGCCACAATATCTTTGTTGATATTTTGTTTGGAAGATCTGACCATTTTTAACAGTGGGGTGTTAAAATCCCCCAGTATAATTGTGTAGCTGTCAATATCTTTTTTGAAGTCCTCTAAGATTTTCTTTATGTATTGAAGTGCTCCTATGTTGGGTACATATATATTTACAATGTATATGTCTTCTTGGTGGATTCGTCTCTTGATTATTATGAAGTGACCTTCTGGGTCTCTCTTTATGGCCTTCTTTTTGAAGTCTATTTTGTCTGATATGAGTATTGCTACCCTGGCTTTTTTTTCCCTGTCAGTTTGCTTGGAAAACTTGTTTCCAGCCCTTCACTTTCAGTGTGTGTAGGTCTTTTGTTCTGAGGTGGGTCTCTTGTAGGCAGCATACATGTGGGTCATGTTTTCTTATCCATTCAGCTATTGTATGTCTTTTGATTGGAGCATTTAATCCTTTTACTTTGAAGGTTATTATTGATAGTGACTTATTCGTTGCCATTTACGTACCTGTGCTCCCTCTGTCTCCCTCTTTTCCTTCCCTTCCTTAAAGCAGTCCCTTTAGCATCTTTGCAGAGCTGGTTTGGTGGAGATGTATTCTTTTAGACTTATTTTGTTTGGGAAGCTTCTTATTTGGCCTTTTAGCTTGATTGAGAACTTTGTTGGGTAAAGTAGCCTTGGTTGCAGGCCTCTGGTTCTCATTACTTGGAATATTTTTTGCCATTCTCTTCTGGCTTGGAGCATTTCCAGTGAGAAGTCAGCTGCTAGCCTTATTGGGGCTCCCTTGTATGCTACTTCCTATTTCTCCTTTGTTGCCTTTAAGATCCTCTCTTTGTCTTGAAATTTTGCCATTGTAATTATGATGTGTCTTGAGGTGGGCCTCTTTGGGTTCCTCTTGATTGGGACTCTCTGTGTTTCCTGCATTTGTGTGACTTTTTCTCTCATCAGATTAGGGAAATTTTCCATCATTACTTTTTCAAATAGGTTTTCTATCCCTTGCTCTTTTTCTTCTCCTTCTGGTATCCCTATTATATGGATATTATTACGTTTCATATTGTCTTGCATTTCTCTTAATCCCTCTTCAGTCTTTCTGATCTTCTTTTCCTGTTCTTGCTCTTTCTGGGTGCTTTTTTCTACTCTGTCCTCCAGCTCGCTAAT
The DNA here is from genome assembly GCA_028533065.1 of Trachops cirrhosus. Lineage (NCBI taxonomy): Eukaryota > Metazoa > Chordata > Mammalia > Chiroptera > Phyllostomidae > Trachops > Trachops cirrhosus. The sequence goes on from CM052549.1 coordinate 57,671,048, forward strand.
CCGATCTTCTGCTTCATCGATCCTCCTTTTCATTCTTTCTGCTGTGTTCGTCAGTTCAGAAATTGTATTCTTCACTTCCTTTTGGCCCTTGTTGACAGTTTCTATTTCCTTTTTCATGTTGATATAGTTTGCAGTGAGTTCATTGCAGCTTCCCTGTAGTTTCTGGTAGCTCATTGTGAGCTCATTGAGCTTTCTGATAATCATGGCTTTGAACTCAATATCTGATAGTTGAGTTGCCTCTGTTTCATTTACCATTGTTTCTGAAGCTTCCTCCTTTCCCTTCATTTGGGGATTGTTTCTTTGCCTTCCCATTTTTTGTGAGATTCTTCCTGTTAGCCTCAGCTTCTTAAATAGATCTGTTCTTACTCCCTGGGTTTATGTTGTGAACTTCTGTGGTAGAATACCTGTGAGATTCATTAGTGTAGTCTTCTTCTGGTATCCTGGTGTTCATAGCTTCCACCTACTCTTTTTTTGATCAGTTGGAGGGGTAAGGCAAAATGGTTTAAGACAGCAAGAGAGTATTCTATGACATTTACAGTAGAAACCAGTAGACAAGAGATAGGAGATCTATTGTCTATGTATAGTGTTAACTGTGGTCTCCCACCCAACTAGCCACTTTTTAGAAAGGATGGAAAGAAGATAAGACTCTTGTTCGGGAGGGAAGGATTATGAGGTGGATCTAGAAAGCAGTGAAGTTGTGGGAGGTCAGATTCTGAGGTAAGGTGAGATTAAAGAATAGCAAATAGGTGTAGTGTGTGAGAGAATAGAGTTAACCCCTACATTAATAGAGTTCAGGAAACCGTGAAGTAGACTACAGTCTGGGAGGGGTGTAGTGTAGTATTTACAATTGTATGGAATAACTATTATTTACAGTAATGTTAGAGCAACAATTATATGACAGAATCTATGAGATCCAGATAACAAGAATAGGGAGTACAGAACCTTAAGCAGTGTACTAACGGAACACAAATGAAGTGAAGAACAGTAAATTAGCAATACACTATGAATGAGATAACACGGGAAACCTGTCAAATGATACAATATAACCCGCCAAGCAAAGAAGACTATACAGAAGAAGAGGAATACCAAAATCCTATTAAAATAAAAAATGTAAGAATAATGAGAAAATAACACAAATATTCAATAACTTGCAGGTTCTCTGTAATAGAAAAGTGAAATTTGTCTTGCTATCTCAGCTGTTGGGATGCCCCCTCTTTGGGTCCAACTCTGGTCTTTTTATAGTTTCGGGTTGTTGGGTGGTTTTTTTTTTTTTTGGTCTCACTTGTGGGTATTTAAAAAAGAAAAAAGAAAAAGGAAAAAAAGAAGAGAAAAGAAGGAAAATAAGCAGAAGATGGAAGGAAGAAGAGATAAAGTTGGAAAGAAAGGAAGAAAGAATGGCAGTAGAAAGAAGGAAAGAGAACCAAAAGGATTTGAGAGATATAAAAATATTAAGAGTTAAAAAGTAAAAAAAATTACTAAAAAAAACCCAAACAAAATCAAACAAAAAGACCTCTTGTTGGTTTCAAACTGGCCAAACTGGTTTTTCTGGTCTTGCTGGCTGCAGCAGGCTTAGGGGTGATTGGTTTCGCTTTTCTCCCTTCCCATTCAGCATTCAGTCAACCTCATGCATACTCTCCCCAGGGCTAGCCTTGTACTCTCCCCAGAGCCAGTTGGGTGCCTCTCCACAGGGCCCTGGGTGTGGGAGCCAGGCCCTCCCTCCTAAGCACGCTCTCCCCATGTTCACGGTTGTGGGCTCCAGGGATCCTGCGGAGCACCTGCGCCTTCCCCCAATTCACAGCTGTGGGCTCCAGGTCTTCCACAAAGCACACTGTCCCCAGGTTGGGGGCACGGGCACATGGACACCCTTGGTCGCACAGGCTCTGGCACACACTTTTCCTAGGACTATGCGTGGGTGCTCACAGCCTCTGTGTGTCTGCCACTCAGTCCTCACTCTCCTCTCTGTGCCTACAAGCAACCAGGCCTTCCCCGGTGCTGCTCAAACCTTGTTTAGCTGGGGAGGGAGTGGTTGACCCAGCTCTCTCCCGAGTGTTCTGAGGCAGGCCTGGGGCTGCAGCCTCCCTGGTCCGCGCTGATCCCTGGTCCCTTATTGTCCTGAAGCGCTGTCCTTACCATCTGGTGTTTCAATGTCCCATACAATTTTTGAACTCCTGTTTTCATATATGCTGTGGTACTGTTGGCTGTTTGCTCTGTTCCTCCGCGGATGGGCTAGGTTTTTCTGCCCTGTGTAGGGGGAAGTGGAATCTGCTCCCTCCTACCACATCGCAGTCTTCCCTCTCTGACTCAGCAATTTCATTTCCAGTTACATATCCAAGAAAAATAAGGGTTGTTTTTTTTTGTTTGTTTTTTCATTAAAAAAAAGCTTACACAATAATGGTTACAATAGCTTTATTTATACTAGCTTCAAAATGGAAAACACTCCAAACAGCCACTAGCAAGAGAATAAGCATATTGTAGTAAATCCACACAATGAAATACTACTGAACAGTAAAGAAAAGTGAAGTGCTGATACATGCTGCAACATGGAAGGAACATCATGCCAAGTGAAAGAATCTGGATGCAAAACAGTATGTGCTCTAAGATTACTATTGTATGAAGTTCAAGATTGTAGATTTTAAAGAGAAACTTTCATGACAATTTGGTTTTGTATCCCTAAGACACTTGGAGAATGCTCTTCCCTTTTCAGAAAAGGACCTGTATAAAACACAAGATGGCAAAGAAGTGGAAGGAAAATTAAATTAACACCAGTAGTTCAGCTCTGCTTAAGTGAGAAACATTTATTTAGCATTTCTTGTTTCTGCAGTGAGTAATGGAATTATACAATACCTCATTCTTTTCTTTTCTCTCCTCCTTGGATTCTAATTATTAAGAGAACTTCCTGGTAATAATGGCAGCTACATGCCACCTATAAAAGACAGAACAGCACTGCAGAGTATCTATTCATACAAAATTGGACTTAGAATGATTTTGATAGTCTTTTCCTCTAAATAAAATTTCTGAACATATTGCAAGTAATATTGAAAAGCAGCTGATTTGTTTTTATTTCCTGCTCGAAACTTTTTTTGACTTTAAATAATTTTTTATTTTTCAATTACTGTTGACATACAATACTATATTAATTTCAGGTGTACAACCCAGTTATTAGAAATATAACAATAAGTAATCACCTGATAAATCTGTTACCCACCTGACATCACACATAGTTATTACAGTATTATTTACTATATTCCCTATGCTGTACTTTATATCCCTGTGACTATTTTGTAACTACCAGTTTGTACTTAGACCTTCACCTTTTTCACCCAACTCCCCTACCCCTCACCCATCTGGCAACTGTAAAAATGTTCTCTGTGTCTATGAGTGTATTTCTGTTCTGCTAGTTTGTCTATTTTAGTTTTTAGACTCTACATGTAAGTGAAATCATATGGCATGTATCTTTCTCTGTCTGGATTATTTCACTCAGCACAGCACCTTCTATATTCATCCATGTTATTGCAGATGGCAAGCTTTCATTCTTTTTTATGGCTGAGTCACATTCCATTGTATATATGCGCTTCTTCTTCTTCATCTATTCACCTATCTATCAACACTTAGGTTGCTTCCATATCTTGGCTAATGAAAATAATGCTGCAATGAATATATGACTGCATATGTCTTTTGAATTTAGTGTTTCTGGTTTTTTTTCGAATAAATAACCAGAATTGGAATTGTTGGGTCCTTCTTTGTCTCTTGTTATATAGCCTTTGTTTTAAAGTCCTTTTTGTCTGGTATAAATACTGCTTCCCCAACTTTTTGTTTGTTTGTTTTTTTATTTCCATTTTCATGAAATGTCATTTTTCATTTCTTTATTTTCAGTCTCTGTGTGTCTTTCCATCTGAAGCAAGTCTCTTGCAGACAGTATACATAAGGATCTTTTTATTCACTCAGCCTCCATATATCTTTCAATTAGAGCATTTAATCCATTTGCGTTTAAAGTAATTGTTGGTAGATACGTACTTATTGACATTTTATCGTTCATGTTTTTGATCCTCTGTTCTTCTGAAAAAAGACTCTAACATTTCTTGTAATACTGCCCAGATAGTGATGAATTCCTTTAGCTTTTTCTTGTCCTGGAAACGCTTTACCTATCCTTTGATTCTAATTGATAGCTTTGCTGGGTAAAGTAATCTTGGCTTTAAGTCCTTGCTTTTCATCACTTTAAATATTTCTTGCCAATCCCTCCTGGCCTGCAAATTTTCTGTTGAGAAATCAGCTGACAGTCAGTATTATGGAAGTGCCTTTGTAGATAACTAACTGCCTTTGTCTTGCTGGTTTTAAGATTCTCTCTTTGTCTTTAACCTTTGGCATTTTAATTATGATATGTCTTGGTGTGGCCCTCATTGGGTTTATCTTGTTTGGAACTCTCTGCCCTTCCTGGGCTTGTATGTCTATTCCCTTCACCAGATTAGGGAGGTTTTCTGTTGTTATTTTTTCACATAGATTTTGAATTCCTTGATCTTTCTTCTCTCCTTCCAACAGCACCATGATGTGAATGTTGGTATGCTGGAAGTTGTCCCAAAGGCTCCTTATACTGTCTTTTTCGTCCTCTTTCTTTCTTTCTTTCTTTCTTTCTTTCTTTCTTTCTTTCTTTCTTTCTTTCTTTCTTTCTCTCTCTCTCACTCTCTCTCTCTCTCTCTCTCTCTCTCTCTTTCTTTCTTTTTCTTCTTTCCTCTTTCTCTCTTTCCTTTCTTTGCTTTCTTCCAAATCTTGACTTGAACCTCTGCTTCATTTACTCCACAGTTGGTTCTTTGTAATGTATTCTTCATTTCAGCTAGTATATTCTTCATTTCTAACTGGTTCTTATTTATGTTTTCTATCTCTTTGTTGCAGTTCTCACTAGGCTTATCTGGTTGTTTTTCCTCACCCAACAATGTATTTAATTGATGAGAGAGAGAGAAGCATTGATCTTAGAAAAATTGATTGGCTGCCTCCCATATGCACCCCAACCAGGGATTCCACCTGCAACCTAGGTATGTGCCCTGACTGGGAATCCATCCTGCATCCTTTGGTGTATGGGACAATGCTCCAACCAACTGAACCACCCTGCTGAGGCCTTATAACCAGTGTTTTGAACTCTGCATCTAGTAGATTGCTTGTCTCCATTTTGTTTAGTTCTTTTTCTGGACTTCTGGTCTTTTATTTGATGCACATTTCTTTGGCTCCTCATTTTGACAGCCTCTCTGTATATGTTTTTATGTATTAGGTAGCTGCTATGTCTCCCAGACTTGGTAGAGTGGCCTAATGTAGTAGGTGTCCTATATGATCCAGCAGCACAGTCTCCCTGATCCCCTGAGCTGGGTACTCCAGGTGTGCCCCCCATGTGGGCTGTGTATACTCTACTGTTGTAGTTGAGCCTTGATTGTTGTTGGCACCTCAGTTGGAGGTCCAGGGCAATCAGCTGTAAGGACTGGCTTTGACCATTGTACAGCATCAGCTGTGTAGGGGCTCACTCCATGTAGCAGTAGTTATTTCAGTGGGGCTCTAGTACCTGCTGAGTCTGTCTCTTGAATGTATCCATTGTGGAGGAGATGGTTGAGTGATGCTTTGACATGTTCTGAAGTTGCCACAGGGTACATTGGCTCTGGGGCCTTCTGGCAGGTGCAGGCTAAGGTCAGACACGACTGGTTCCCTGTCTGGGGCCACCAGCATAAGCTGCAAAGCAATCTGCAGATGGATGCTAGTTGTTCTGGGCATGGAGGTGCCAAGGGGAAGGCAAGCTGCAAACCAAGGTTGGCTGCGGGGCTTGGGGCCAGTTAGGAAGAGGTATGGTACATCCTGAGGCCAGATGCTGCTTGTTTGAGAGGTTTTAGGAAAGTCCAAAGCATCAGCCAAAAGAGAGGCCAATTATATGGAAAAGCACTGAAAACAGTTTGGATGGGCCTGCAAGTTGGGTGGGGTGGGGCAGGGTCTCAGGGAATCTCCAGGGCACAGAAAACAGTGTTAATCAGGTAGATGGAGACTCAGATATGGCACCAGCTTGCAAGCTCTGTGAGTGGCAGGCCCAGAAAAGGGATAATGGTCTCTGCCATCACTTCTGTCTCGTGGAAAGCTGCCCCTACAGCTCTCACCTTGATGCCAGATCACCTGGTGTCTTTCAGGCCACTGACTGTCCCAGTGCTGGAGCTCAGAGCAAGTGAGTTTGAATAAGTCTGTCCACAGGCTGTTAAAGAGGAACTGCCAGAAGCCCTTTGTCTCAGTCACAATCTCTGCTGGTTTTCACAGCCAGAAGTTATGAGGGCTTCTCTTCCTGGCACTGGAACCCTGGGATGGGGTACCTGGTGTGGGTCTGGGACCCCTCGCTCCTCATCTGAAATACCTCTGCTGATTTTTATCTTATTCATGTGGGTGTCCCAGAGCCAGCCTGTTCTATATCTCTGCCCCTCCTATCAGTCTCCTTATAGCATCTTCTTTATATCCTTAGTTGTAGGGCTTCTGTTCAGCTAGATCAGGTGGTTCATGTTGTTCTGTAGCTTAGTTGTAATTTTGATGTGGGTGTGGGAGGATTCAAGTACTACATGTACCTATGCTGCCATTTGTCCACAGTCCCCTCAAAATTTCCATACTATCATTTTCATCACTACTGTTGGCCACTCTATTACCCTAGTGGTACTTTATATATTTCCCTAGTGGTAATATATTTCCCTAGTGGTAATAGCATAAAATAATAGTTGGCAGGCAAAACTATAAAGATAGGAAACAGATTAGTGGTCACCAGGGGACAGCAGTGGGTGGGGAGGGCACATATAAAGCTGTAGCATGAGAGAGTTCCTTTGTAACAGTTGTGTATTTTAATGATGGTGATGGTTACATGAATGTAGCCATAGGATAAAATAAAATAGAACTTTATACTCACATACCACACAAATGCATGTAAAACTGAAGAAGTTCTGTGATTAACTTGAGTACTGATCAATGTCAATTTCTTGATTTTTGATATTGTACTGCAGTTCTGTAAGGTGTCACCATTAGGGAAAGCTGAAGGAAGCATTCATAGAACTCTCTGCATCATTTTCACAGCTTCTTGTGAGCCTATAATTATTTTAAAATAATAAATTTCAAAATTATTATAGGTGACAGCAACCAAGTCTTGGCCTATTGTTTTTAAAAAAATCAAAGAGGTAGTGCTAATGAGGCAAGCACCCATAATAATCAGCTTTGCCCTAAAGGTAGTGTAAATGGTTTTTTCTTAAAAGTGAGCCTAAACATGCAGTCCCTGCCTCTGATTTAGATGTTAGACAGTTAATACATGAAAATATATTTATTTGTTGTCCTTTCTTTAAGATTTTATTTATGTTTAGAGAGAGGGGAAGAGAGGGAGAAAGAGAAGGAGAGAAACATCATTGTGTGGTTGCCTCTCATACACCCCCCACCTAGGGACCTAGTCTACAACCCAGGCATGTGTCCTGACTGGGAATGAAACCAGCGACCCTTTGGTTCGCAGGCTGGCACTCAATCTACTGAGCCACACCAGCCAGGCAGATGCAAATATATTTGACTGCACACTACAAAAGGAGTATACTAACTTTAACAAAGGTATGTAAGTGCACCCCATAGATCTACAGGCTAACAGCTCTTTTTGTTAGTTGTACCTTTGTCCGTCTATGCTATCAGTATCTGGCTCCACCAAATATTTGCCCAAGAACATGCTTCAGATAATTTATACACCTGAATTCTTCCATTTAGCATCATTGTTATTTTTTTTTTGATTCATTTACTACATGTACATCACAGGAAGCTCTGGGAGTACAGATAAACAGTAGAGAAACATTGCCTGTAATCCATCACCCAGAAATAAACATTATTGATATTTGGTATATATAATTGCAGTCTTTTTATCTCTGTGCATATAAATGCTTTTTAAAAATATATGAATCATAATTTTTGTATATGTGTTTTACTTACTGATATATACACAAAACTGTAACATTTCCCTGGTCATTAAAATGCTTTTTAACTATATGATTTAATGACTACATACAACTGTACCCTCTGGATGTAAGATACCTTAACCAATGGCCTACAATTGGACATTTAAGCTATTTCCAGTTTTCTACCATTAGAAACATCCCTAAAGCTAAAACTTCATGAATGGTCATGATTATGTCCCTTAAGACAAAGTCTCAGAAGTGAAATTGCTAGTGAAAAGCAAAATGTTAAAGCTTTGATTTATATTGCCAAAGAGAAGCATCATTTTAAAAATGTATGTAAATTCAAAAATCTTATTTGAACAACAAGATGCTTTTACCTGAAGGGAAATTTAGAATCAGTTTCTTTTGCCTAATAATGCATCCCTTCTTAGAAACAAATCACCATTACCAAGTACACATATTACTTTGACAGAATTAAAAGAAAAACGTTGAAAACTTATATGCAGATTTTTTCAATACAAACATATAGTACTATAAATGTATTTTCTCTTCCTTATGATTTTCTTAATAGTAGTTTATTTTCTCTAGCTTACTTTATTATAAGAATATAGTATATAATACAAATAACATACAAATATGTTAATCAGCTATTTATTAATAAGGCTTCTGGTCAACAGTAGGCTGTTAAAAAGTTATGTGTGGATTTTTGACTTGCGTTAGGGATGGCACCCCAACCCCTACATTGTTCAAACATCAACATAAACAAGTTATGCAAGAATTTTAGCTACTTTTTATTTTTGTTAAATAGTGAGAGCAAAATAATATGCTGGAGTATAAAGATAGCAAATAGAATGAACATACTTCACTGGGGTTTGGGGTATTTACATTTCCCTCTTCCCCCATTTGATATTGATTAAAATATATTTTTGTTATTTTTTAAGCATAATGACTGTATACATATATACCACTTTTATGTACAAAGAATGAAAACAATTTTAATGGGAAAATGTACTATATAGTCATAATGTTACAGAATTCTGTTGTATGTTTCCAGTTGTGAATGGGTGTGAGGGGTGTGGTTCTGGATTAAAGACCACCTTTGATTAGGTGTCTCTGGTATTCTGCTGGAACACCTCAGTTGTATCTTTTTCTGCATTTCTAACTGGGTGAATGTGTCCCTTTGCTTGATCTTTCTCACTGAGAAGCTAAATCCTTAATAGGTTTTCTTTAGTTTATCAAGTGAGGCTCCATCTTGTGCTGTGACTTTCAAATAATTATGACCATTGTTTTCAGCCTTAACATCTTCTTAGGACTTTTCACTGGTCCCCACTTCATAGAAAGGTATACTGGGTTGACACAGAAGGAACACAGATCACACCAGGAAGGGTGGAAACAAGACTTGGATAATTTTTTTTTAAAAAGGTCTGAACTTTTAAGTAAGTAAAATGTGCATTATGTGCAGTTTTAAAAAATTATCTTTCAATAACAGTCCATGAGTGGATCATAGCAAATAACATGTTTGATTTCTGTATTGATATCCCACACTGGGAAGTGGTTAAATATTTAGATATTGGAAAAGTAACAAGACAAATCGGAGAGTATCTGACATTTTTATTTTTTCTTAGTTTGAATATAGTATCCGAATTTAGGGTTACAAAGACCTCTTTCCCTTTCTATTCTATGTTGATATTTTCTATGATTATTTGTATTTTATCACTGTCATTGAAATTTCCCTTAAAGAGAAATTCCTTATGCTGGAATTGATGGTAAATATTTGCTGTTGGAGGAGGGATTTTTTTTTATGAAATTATTTTCTTCTGCTTCTGTCTTTTGGCTAGTTGTGGGACTTCCCTTTCCATTCCTACTGTAATAGAATTCTGAGTTGAAAACATCTCTGGGAAGAAACTGATGAGGCATTACAGTTGGTAGAGTTCCTCTAACTCAGAGAATTTTGAAGTACTGGGAATGGCATATTTTTACCTGGTCTGAATTAAGAAGGTATTCCATGTTGTAGCATAAACTAGGTTGAGTATTAAAGAACTAACTATTCTAATAAAAAATCATAATTTAAAAACAAATTTCCCTCAAAGGACTGCTCTCTTTGAGTTTGTCCCAGTTATACCCTGTACTCTTACTTCCCTGTAAACTCATTATCTGAATGTGTTACCCACTCCCACCTCTTCATCTGAGATTTTCCACACAAACTGAGAGGAAGTTGTTCTGGGAAACAAATTAGGGTTTATATGAAAGGGAATTGAATGAACAAAAATTATATCATTTTTAAGACAATTTCATATATATCCTTACAAATATATATAAAGGTTTATCAATTAGATAATATATGTTACCTTTTTAACAAAAAACTGAATATGAACTCTTTGAAATTTCATTCAAAAGAAATCTGGTTTAAGCTGTAGTGTTTTGCTTGTTTTGTTTTTTAATCTAGGTAATATTTTTTCTTCACATTAAATATTTTGTATCGAGAAATTTTTTAGGTCACAAAGAGGTCCTGTTTGCCTTTCATGATATCAAGGGTATTCATATAACATTTAAATTGATATATTTATAGCTATTTTCTGCTTAAATAAACTCAACATATAAAAATACACAATTTGAAATAGATGGTATCTCTAGTCAGTCTGGTGGATTTTAAACATGAATTATTTACAAAAATGTAAAGCACCCTTAGTTGCAAATACCACCCTGATACATAAGGGACAGCTGTATACTGTGTGCATTAAAATATTCTTAATTAATGCTTTGTTAGACTAATATGATTAAAATACAAGTGTATTAAAAATCAGTGCCCCTTGTTTCTGTAAACTTACAACAGTTCCTTTCTTTTTTTCTCTAACAGATATAAGCTTACCAAAGTCGGCAACAATATGCTACACAGCTGCCTTGCTCAAAGCAAGAGCTGTCTCTGACAAGTAAGTGAATAGGTACTAAATGCCTGACCTGACTTAAGGAGATGTGTTACTCCTGAGAGTTTCTCTGAAAGTTTCTCTTAGTCTATGAGACCACTGCTTATGAGCATGCATTTTTCAAAATCTGCTGATCTTTTCTTTCACTACTAGAAGGAGGGAATTTGTACCCTGAGGTATTGTAGGGATGTTTGAGTCCCTAAAGAGGGATTTATATGCAATTCCATGCCTCTGAGGTGATTATTTATTTATTTATTTATTTATTTATTTATTTATCAGATAATAGGTACCAAAAGACCTGCTTGGGTCTTAAACAAAATGCCTTCCTTTTATTCATTAAAAAATTGTTTTTGCATATTCCTCTCGTATTCCTCTTCCTTCAGCAGTAGAAGGTTGGGTAGTAATATGGCAGAGGGGATGGTCATCTCCCATTCTTTGCCTCATCAATTCCAAACTCACTCCCAACCCAGGGTCTGTTTACTTTGAGTTGCCATCTCAGTGGGACATTTGCACACTTTACTCAGGCAGGTGACTGTGGCATAGAGAATTTCCATAAACATCCAAGATGACTGGCAGGTGAAAGAGAATAGGTGGCTTAACTGTTTTTCAGTTCAGGAATGGTTACACTGCCCCAAAACACTCCCTTGGTAGCATTGAAAATCAGATAACAGGAAAAGAAAATAGCCTCTGCTATGTCAGACAGGATTGCTGTTAAGTGTGTGTGCACTTCAAGACCGAAGTAATTGTCTTTCATTCTTTTTTATCCTGTAGATCGCCAGTACCTACTGCAACATCTTTTCTCCCTACACAGCGACTCCAGCTTGGGAGGGCAGGGCCAGGGTTGTCACAGCTTCCCCTGTGGTGTCTGCCTGCCAAGCACAGCTCTGGAGTTAGCCCTGGGTGTGAGGTGAGAAAGAGATTGCATGGTCTGGTTTTTTTCATTCACTTGGGTAGGTGTCTTGCCCACAGTTTGGGCATGCACACCCCCCTTCTGGAATGGCCCCAAGCAGGCTTTGCTGCTGAAGCTGCAACAACTTAACCTCCATGGCAGCATTGACATTGGGTTGGCAGCCTCATTTAAAATTCTCCCCAGTTCTGTTTTTAACCAAGTGAGCTCTTCTGTAACCTAGTTTTCTCTTTTTCCTACACTGTTTGCCCTTGTCAGTCCTGCCCCCTCTCCTTAGCTAAGCAGGTACCCCATAGAAAATTTAGATTAGCTATTTAGCCAGAGACTTAACAGCTGAATTTAATTCCTGCCGCAGTTAGATGCAAACATGTTTTTTGCTTCTGCTGGGGTTTTTGTTGGCCTCGGTCTGAGGGGTCACTCAGAGGTTTCATGTAGTGGAGGTTTGGCAAGGTCATGCCATTGGCTCGCTGTGGTTTTATGGGCCCTTGATGTGTAGATGCCTCTCTGGATTGATGCCCAAGCAGTGTTTCCAACTGGATGGTGTTTGTCTTTCTGCTTTTCAGATTCTCTCCCGAGGCTGCATCTCGGCGGGGGCTGAGCACAGCAGAGATGAATGCAGTTGAGGCCATTCATAGAGCTGTGGAATTCAATCCTCATGTGCCAAAAGTGAGTATGTGGAATCCCCACAGGAACTCGTTATGGTAGCAGAGAAGTGTTCGTGACCACAATATCATGTTTTGAATGCAAGCCATTATAAAGAAATGAATTGCAACCAACAAATGTTGAGGCCCTGTGTAGTCTAAGATTAGCCTCATTTTAAAGCAAAAGCTACATTCAAGTGGATTTGGGGCTGATTTTCAGGCTTCATATAATAAGGGTAAATTGATAGACCTGACTTAGGCAGACCAGGTGAAGAAGTCTAAAATAGGCATAATATGGAGATCTCAAGGGTATTTGACCAGTTTTTAGTCTTATGTATACCCAACTTGGGAAATTAACCTTGTTGTGAATAAAAGTACTTACCAACATGAGCTTCTATGTCTCTATAAATAAATGATAGTTAATTAGTATTGGAAAGAAAATAATAGGGAAAACCTCAGAGTATGAAAAAGTACTTTTTTTAACTTGTGAGTGCCATTTTAGTAAGTATATGTAGTAGGAAATATCTGTCATAATTATTAATCACATGATTAACCAATTTATAACTCTCTATAATAAATACCAACTTAAAATTTCTCATATATTTTTTCTGAATTTGATTTTAAGGGAGTCAGATATTGGTAGTAATATAGAGATAAGTCTTTAATCTTTCATTTAGGAGATGGATGTATATTTATGATTTATCTGTATTTGAGTACCTACTGTGTGATAGGCACATCACTTAACATTTTCAGTTTCTTCATATTATAAAGCACATCTTGACTTCTAGGAAACTATTCCTGCAGTTCATAACAGGTACTGCAGGGAAAAATGTTCTTGGCAAAATGTCTGATGAAGACTTTTATTGGTGAAAATGACAAAAGAAGGCTGTTTTATTTTTTCTTATCTTGTTACAGTACTGGAGCAAAAGGGTAGTGTGTGTGTGTGTGTGTGTGTGTGTGTGTGTGATTATGGAGTTACCTATTTCGATTTATTTTGTTGATATCCAGAGTGACAAAGATAGATGAGCTAATATCATTCCTGAGGTTTTACTCAGGCCATGATAGTTCTTTCACAAAACAGGAAACAGAAGAGTGGTGCATGGTGCTACTGTGGCAGAAGTGTGTATTTATCCACTCCAGTTCCGGTGCATAATACCCAGCATAGTATCTGTAAGCCTAGGTATTATGTATAGAGTGCAATAAAATGTATCTCTTTACTTAATATTTTTCAGCTAACTTAAAAATGTTCGTTCACATTTTATTAAAATTTAAAACTAATCATGAAAATATTGTCCTGAATTATAGTAAACTAAAGTTATCAATTAATATTTATGAATGCCATTCGCTAACTACAGAGCTATTCTATCAGTATAAATAAGGCTCTTTTAGAAGTAGTATTGGCAATAAAGTCCTAGATTCTAAGTCAAAAACTTGCATTCAAGATCTGGCTCTTTTATTATTAGCCATGGGACCTAGGGTACACAGTTCAAAAAGACAAATCCCTAAACCATTAGGGGATGTTTTACATTTAATGGGATTAAAATAGAGGCTTTGAATTTTAAGGGAGTATTTTCCATTTTTTATATTTCATTCGTGTGATGCTGGACAAATGAAGGTCATGCTCCACTCATCTCAGTTCTATAGCTTCATCTATATGTTGTTATAGTTTATTGGATTTTTAGCTGTAGCTTTTTTTCCCCTGCTTTCCCTAAAAATATGCTTCCCCTGAAAATATGCTTCCCCACCCACCCTGCTCTTCATTGTCAATGTTCAGATTTACATGAGGGAGGGCACATTTCTCTCAGTGATTCATCACTCTACATATACCTGAGTTTTCACTAGTGCTGTGTACTCCTAGTGTGCTATATCTACATTGCAAGACTTTCCCTGTGGAGAGACATATTTTTGGTTTAGAGGATATTACATTAACCCTTTCATGGCATGAAAGATAAATTTTCATTTACTGAGGTATTTCCAAAAAAAGACTGAATTATTGGTTCAGGAGTATTGAATTAATACTCTGAGTATTAGGTATTTTTTTCCTCTGTGGTGGTGGTGTAAAAATAAATTCTTTTTTATATTAGAGAAAAGTATAAAGAAATCCTTCATGATCCCATCATATAGTCATCTTTCCTTCTAGCCTTTTCTTTCATACATTTTTAATTCTTAGGAATCATGGTCACATCATATTTATATTTTTAAAAAACATTGGGCTCTTAACTTGGACTTTGTGGATGGATATTGGGAGTATATCTTTTCTTTCTTGGGGAAGATCATCAGATCCTCCTTAACAAAGGCTATCCTCTAACTTAACATTAAAGTTCAAGTCTTTTAGCCATGTGCCTTCAAAATATTCTCAGTTAACTATTTTCTAGATGACTTACTTTCTTATATTTATACTGTAAAAAACATTATGAAATCTATTAAAAATTATGAAATTTTTAAGTATCCAGTACAGTGTCATTAACTGTATGCATTTTGTCATACAGTAGATATATAAAACCTTTTCCTCTTGCTTGACTGAAACTCTATATTATTGAACAGCAGCTCTCCATTTATGCCCTCTTCACTCCTGGTAACCACCATTCTACTTTCTGCTTCTGTGAGTTTGGTTACTTTAGATACCTCATATAGGTGGGATCATGCAGTATTGATCCTTCCGTGACTGGCTTTTTTCGCTTTGCATAATGTACTCCAGCATGTCGTAGCATTGGACAGGATTTCATTTTTTAAATCCTCTTCCAAGGATATGTTTATTGATTTTGAGAGGGAGAGAGAGAGAGACAGAGAGACGGAAAGACAGAAATCAATTAGTTGCCTACCATACATGCCCCAAACAGGGATTGAATCTGCAACTTTTCAGTGTATGGGATGATGCTCTAACCAACTGAGCCACTCGGCCAGGTACATTAATATTCTATTGTATGTGTGTATGTGTATCACCTTTTCTTTATCCGTTCATTCATTGATGGAAATTTAAGTTGTCTACACTTCTTAGGTATTGTGAATAATGCTGCAATGAACATGAAACTGCATGTATGTCTTCAAGATCCTTTTTTCAGTTCTTTTAGACCTAGTGGTTGGATTGCTGGATCATATAGTAGTACTGTTTTTTATTTTTTTGAGGAAACTCCGTACTGCTTTCCTTAGTGGCTGCATGATTTTACAGTGCACAGAAGATCCAGTTTCTCCACTTCCTTGCTAGTATTTGCTATATTTGTTTTGGGTTTTTATTTTTTTATTTTTTTTGAATAGTGGCCATCCTAACGTTTGTGAGGTGATATCTCATTGTGATTTTGATTTGCATTTCTTTTATTATTAGTGATGTTGAGCATCTTTCATGTACCTGTTGGCCATCTGTATGCATTGTTTGGAGAAATGGCTGTTTAAGTCTTTTGTGCATTTTTTAATGAAGTTTTTACCCATAATGAAGTTTATAATGTATAATAAACTATATACATATAGTTTTCAAATATTTTCTCCCATTGCATAGGTTGCCTTTTTATTCTTGATTATTTTACTGTGTTGATTGTTTTAGCTGTGCAGAAGCTTTTTATTTTGATACAGTTCCACTTATCTCTTTTTGCTTTTATCGCTTGTGCAATATCCAACAAATTATTGTCAAGACAAATGTCATGAAGTTTTTAATCCTATGTTTTCTTCTGGAAGCTTTAGTTGCATGTCTTACATCTAAGTCTTTAATATATTTTGAGTTGATTTTTGTGTATGGTATAATATAAAGGTCTAATATTTCTGCATCATTTTTTGAAGAGAATGGTTTAATTCTTGTGCTTTCTATTGCAGACATCAGGTTGTGGCCCACTTAAATAGTGAACTTTTGGGGACATAAAGATTTTTTGGTATTTAGGATTATTTCCTTAGAAGAGATGTACAGAATGGGAATTACTGAGTAAATATAGGAGCATTTCAGGCTTCTTGATATTTATTGCCAAATTGCTTACCTAAAAAGATGGTAGTAGTTTACATTCCATGAGGAGGTGATTCCTTTACTATTTCATCACACTGTCTCCAGTGTTGAGCACTTTATTTAAAAGAGAAAGAAGAAAGATATATTTGAATTTGGCAGTGGAGTAGGTGGAAGCTCCTCATACCTCCTCCCAGGACCAAACTGGAATTACAACTAAATTAAAGAACAATCATCCTGAATAAACAACTAAAGACTAGCTAAAGACAAGTCTTATAACCAAGGATTTACAAAAGAAGCCACATTTAGACTGGTAGGAAGGGTGGAGGTACAAAAAAGGGCTGGCTCCACTCCCATGAGTGGTGACTGGGGTTCTGGAAGTATATCTCAGCTGCAGGGGTTCCCCCTAGAAGCATGGGGTCTAAACTTCATGCTGGGCTCCCCAGCTCAGAGAATGAGAGCCAGGAAGAGGCACCCACATAATATCTAGCTGTGAAAAGCAGTAAGGTTTCTGTCTACTAAGGAGAGACTGAGACTGCTGGAGACACCAGCACCCTCTTAAAGGGCCAACACACATAATTTTGTTTGCAGTTACTCACCCTGGGCTCTGGTGGAGGGAGGGCAGAACAGGCAGGAGTTGCCTGAGGAGAGTCTGGGGTTTGTGGCTCTGGGAAGGGATCTGTGGGGACAGCCACCAGGATCCATGTACTGAATTATTCTCCCATGCCACATATACCATCTTTCTTGAGGGGAGTACTCCCCTCCATGTGGCATCAGCCTGGGGGAAAGCAATTGCCCCACTCTCTGGAATTCTCTTGTCCACCCTGCAGAGCTAAGTTCTTACTGAGGAGTTATCTGCCTTGGCCAGGGCGGACTCAGGGGGTGTCAGGGCTGAGTTATCTGGCTTTGGGGGCCATTTGCCCCATTTCCTATGAACCAGACTGGTGCTTCCTCCTCCTCACAGAAGATCTGATAGAACCAGCCTCCCAGCTTCCAGCAGATCCAACCTCCAGGCACTGGAAAGCCCACCCACCCAATTCCTAGTGGCTTTGCCCTGCCAAGTTTGGTTAAAAATCTGGGAAAGATTGAGTCTGTGTCTCTGGAGCAGACACCACACCCACCTACCCTGAAGCCTGACCATCAACTCCTCCATATAGGAAGTCCACTAGCCCCATCCTTTCAACCAGGCAAGTGGCTCTTTCAGTGACTGACACTAATAGGCAGTCAGCAGGTGGAAGTAGGTAGAAGCAGATCTTGAGGTGCCTTGGGTCTTTTACTGACCAGCCCCAGCATCTGGTGCTGGCAAAACCAGGCCTTGATGCGAAATTTGGTCCTTCCGGTGTGCACCCAAGCCCAGCACAGTCAGCCACAAACTGTGGATCACTTGTAGCTCCAAACAGGTTGTTGAGGGCCAGGCACAAACAACGTCTGACGTTAGCCTGCATAAGATTTCCCTGTAGGAGGCCCTAAAGCAACACAGATAGCAGCCAGCTTTACACAACATCAGAGCAGGATCTAATAAGCTTCATAGACAGCATATCCAAAGGGAGATCTTGACAGGGACCATGCTGAGGCAAATTCCCCTTTGTGTGGTCAGTATCTACACAACAGCTCACATGATGTGGTCAGAGTTAAGCCTCACAGTCAGCCAGCCTGAGGGTTGATCCCATGAATGAAAAGGCCAATAACAAATCAGATTCAGTTATAATAGGAGGGCTCACATAACCCATGAAAGGGACATTCCTAGAACACCCAAACAGGTAATTAAGGAGACTGAGTCACTAGGTCCCACAGGAGACCTACTACATAAGGCCATGCCATAAAGACTGGCAGTCATAGCAGATCCGTCTAATACATAGAAACAAACAAAAAGATGCAGCCAAAATGGGAAGACAAAATAACAGGCCTCAAAAGAAAGAGCAGGAGAAATCTCCAGAAAAAGAGCTCAATGAAGTGGAGGCAAGCAATTTATCAGATACAGATTTTAAAGTAATGGTTATAAAGAAGATCAAGGGACTTAGAACTGCAACAGCACAAAGAAGGACATAGAAAAGATTTTTAAAAAGGACCAATCAGAAAAGAAGAATATAATATCTGACATCAGGAATATGCTGGCCCTGGCCAGATGGATCAGTTGGTTGGAGCATTGTCCTATACACCAAAAGGTTGCAGGTTCAATCCCTGGTCAGGGCACATATGGTGGGCAACTGATTGATGTTTTTGTCTCACATTAATGTTGGTCTCTTTCCCTCTCCCTACCTCTCTCTCTAAAATCAACAAAATGTATTCTTGATGGAGGATTAAAAATAAAAAGAAGAATACACTAGAAGGAATAAACACTAGGTTGGATGAAGCAGCAGATTAAATCAGTGATTTGGAAGACAAAGTAGAAAAAAACACCCAATCATGCAACAAAAGCAAAAAGAATGTAAAAGAATGAAGATATTTTAAGGCAGGGGTCCCAACCACTGTTAGGGGTCCTGTTAGGAACTGGGCCAACAGCAGGAGGTGAGTGGAGCTTTGTTCACATGCATATATGCATTACCACCTGACTGATTGAGTTCTGCCTCCTATCTCCTCCCCTCACCTCCACAAAACTGGTCCCTGGTGCCAAAAAAGGTTGAGGAGGGAACTTTGGAACAACAAGGAGCATAACAGCATTTGCATCATAGGAGTACCAGAAGGAGAAAAAAGAGGGTAAGGGATTGAGAACCTATTTGAAGAAATAATAACTTAAAACTGCTGGTGAAGAAAAAAAGAAAACCACACAAACCCTGAAAGTAGAGTCCCAAATAAGATGAACCCAAAGATTCTCACACCAAGACACATCATAATTAAAATGTCAAAGGTTAAAACAAATAGAATTTTAAAAGCCACAAGAGAAAGACAGTTACCTACAAGGAAGTTCCTATAAAACTATCAGCTGATTTCTCAATAGAAACATTTCACACCAGAAGGTATTGACATGAAATATTTAAAGTTATGAAAAGCAAGAACCTATTACCAAGACTACTTTACCCAGCAAGGCCATCCTTTAAAATTGAAGGAGAAATAAAGAGCTTCCCAAACAAGAAAAAGCTAAAGGAGTTTGTTAGCACCAAACCATTATTACGAGGAATGTTAAAGAGCCTGCTTTAGGAAGTAGAAGAAAAAGAAAAAAAAAAACAACAACAGAGTAACATAGTTAAAAGAGTAAGTGCCAATAAATATGTACCTATCAATAATCACTTCAATGTAAATGGTCTAAATGCTCCAATCAAAATACAAGAGTAGCTGAATAAACAAGAAAACAAGCCCCATTTATATGCTGCCTACATGAGACTTACCTCAGAATGAAAGATACATACTGACTAAAAGTAGAGGGATGGAAAAAGATATTTCATGCAAATGGAAATGAAGAAATGGCTGGGGTGCAATGCTTATCTAGCAAATAGATTATGAAACAAAGGCTATAGTAAGAGACAAAGAAAAACATTACATAATGCTAAAGGGAGCAATCCAACAAGAGACTATAACCCTTGTTAACATTTATGTACCCACCATAGAAGTACCGAAATATGTAAAGCAAATCTTGAAGGACACAAAGGGAGAGACCAACATTAATACAGTCATTGACATCAATGGATAGATCTTCCAGACAGAAAACCAACAAAGAAATAGTGGGCTTAAATGACACATTAGATCAGACGGATTTAATTGATATCTTCAGAGCATTTTACCCCAAAGCAGCAGAATTATACATTCTTTTTAAGTGCACATGTAACATTTTCTAGAATAGACCACATATTAGGACACAAAACAAGTCTCTATAAATTTAAGAAGGTTGAACTCATATCAAGCATCTTTCTTGACCTTAAGGGTACAAAACTAGAAATCAATCACCAAAAAAGAAAGGAAAAACTACACAAAACATGGAAGCTAAGTAACATGTTACTAAACAATGAATGGATTAACAATGAGATCAAGGGAAAAATCAAAAGACCTTGGCACAAATGAAAATGAGAACACAACAACCCAAAATCTATGGAATACAGTGAAAGCAGTCCTAAGAGGGAAATTCATTGCATTAGAGGCCTACCTCAGAAACAAGAAAAATCTCAAATAAACATTCTAACTTTACACTTAAAGAAACTGGAAAAAGAACAACAAAGAAAGCCTAAAAATGAAGACAGGGAATGAAATTATAAAGATCAGAGTAGAAATAAACAAAATAGAGTTTTAAAAAAACAATACAAAATCAATTAAACCAAGACCTGGTTCTTTGTATAGATAAAGAAAATTGACAAACTTTTAACCAGATCCATCAAGAAAAAGAGACAGAGGACCCAAATAAATAAAAGCAGCAATGAAAGAGGAGAAGTAACAACTGACACCACAGAAATACAAAAGATTGTAATAAAATATTACAACTAATTACATGCCAACAAATTGGACAATATGGAAGATTTGGATACATTCCTAGAAACACATAATCTTCCAAAACTGAATCAGAAAGAATCAGATAATCTGAATAAATGTATTACAACTAATGCAATTGAAGCCATACTTTTTAAAAAATCCCAATAAACAAAATTTCTGGATGAAATGGCTTTACAGCTGAACTTTACCAAACATTCAAAAAAGAACTAACACTTCTCTTTCTCAAACTATTCCAAAAAATTCAAGAGCAGGGAATACCCCCAACATCATTTTGCAACACCAGCATTATCCTAATTTCAAAGCCAGATAAAGACAGTACACAGAAAGGAGATTAAAGGCCAATATCCCTGATGAACATAGATTCTCAATAACATATTACCAGACTGGATCTAGTAATATATTAAAAAGATCATACACCATGATCAAGTGGGATTTATTTCAGGGATGCAAGGTTGGTATAATTTCACAATAAATGTGATATGCAACATAAACAAGATGAAGAATAAAAACCACATGATCATATCAATAGATGCAGAAAAGGCATTTGTAAAAATACAGCATGCATTTATGATAAAAACTCTCAGCAAAATGGGAATAGAGGAACTATAACTCAACACAATACAAAGCCACAATATATGACAAACCCACAGCCAACATCATAATCAATGGGCAAAAGCTACAAGCATTTCCCTTAAGATCAGGAACAAGTCAGGGATGTCCACTTTCCCCATACTTATTCAACATAGTACTGGAAGTCCTACCCATAGCAGTCAGACAAGAAGAAGATATGGAAGTCTTCCAAATTGTAAAGGAAGAAGTAAAACTCATTATTTGCAGATGACAAGTTACCGTATATAGAGAACCCTAGAGATTTCGCTAAAAGGCTACTATAACTGATAAATAAATTTAGTAAAGTAACAGGATACAAAATAAATAACCAGAAATCAGTTGCATTTTTTTAAAAAATTTTTATCCTCACCAGAGACATTTTTTTCTTAGAGAGAGGGGAAGAGAGACAGACACTGATCTGAGAGAGAAACATTGATCAGTTGCCTCTTGTACGCACCCCCACTTGGACTGAACCTGCAGCCTGGTTTTGTGCCTTACCAGGAATCAAACCCATGACCTTTTGGCTTATGGAGCAGTGCTTCAACCAATTGAGCTACAATGGCCTGGGCTAAAGTGCATTTTTATACACCTATACTGAACTATCAGAAAGGGAAACTGAGAAAACAGTTGCATTCACAATTGCTTCAAAAAGAAAAAAAATACATAGGAGTAAGTTTAACCAGTGATACAAATGACCTGAACTGTGAAAATTATGACACTGAAGAAAGAAATTGAAGATGATGCAAATAAGTGGAAACATAAACCATGTGAATGAATAGGAACAATTAACATCATTAAAATGTCTATACTCCTCAAAGCAATCTATAGATTCAACACAATTCATATCAAGATACCAGTGGTGTATTTCACAGACTAGAGCAAATATTCCAAAAATTTGTATGGAACCACAAAAGATCCTGAATAGCAACAGCAATCTTGAGAAAGAAGAACAAAGTTGGAGAAATCACACTACCTGGTATCAAACTATACTACAAGGCCATACTAATCTAAATAGCATGGTACTGGCTATTTAGATTACTATAAAAATTACTATAAAACAGATACATAGATCAATGGAATAGAATAGAAAGCCCCAAAATAAACCTGCACCTTTATATTCTGTTACTTTTTTGACAAAGGAGGCAAAAACATATAATGAGGTAAAGGTATTCCATTCAATAAATGGTGTTGGGAAAGTTGGATAAATACGTGCAAAAAAGTGAAACTAGACCACCTTCTTACACTATACACATGAATAAAGTAAAAATTGATGTCAGACCTCAATGTCAGGCTTGAAACTATAAAAATCTTAGGAGAAAACATAGAAAAATCATGGACATTTCTCGTAGCGATATTTTTTTCTGATCTATGTCTTGGTCAAGGGAAACAACAACAAAAAAACAAATGGGACTGCATCAAACTAAAAAGTTTTTGCATGGCAGAGGAAACCATCAACAAAACAAGAAGACAAACCTCTGAATGAGAGATCATATTTGCCTGTACTTCTAATAAAGGCTTAATATCCAAAATTTATAGGGAATTTATAAAACTCATCACTGAAAAAACAAACAATCCAGTTACAAAGTGGGCAAAGGACCTGAATGGATGCTTCACCAAAGAGGACATACAGATGGCCAATGGACTTATGAAGGGATATTCAATGTTACTAATCATAAATGACATTGCAAATACAATTAAAATGCAATTAAAACCATAATGAAATATCATCTCACACCTCAGAATGGCTATCATCTATAAATATACAAACATCAAGTTCTGGTGAGGATGTGGAGAAAAGGGAACCCTCATGTGCTATGGTGGGAATGCAGATGGGTGTAGCCACTGTGGAAAGCAGTATGGGGTTCCCTCAAAATATTAGAAATGGAACTGCCTCCACTTCTGGAAATTTATCTGAAGAAACTGAAACACTAATTGGAAAGAATATGCACCCTACATTCACTGAAGCACTATTTACAGTAGCCAGGATTTGGAAGCAGCCCAAGTGTCCATCAGTAGATGACTGGATATAAAAGCAAGCAGTGAAAATAATTTTTTAAAAAAAGCAAGCAGTGGCACATTTATACAATGAAATACTACTTGGCCATAAAAAAGTAGGAAATCTTTCCCTTTGCAACAATATGTGTGAACCTCAAGACATTATGCTAAGTGAAATAAGTCAGTCAGAGAAAGGCAAGAACCACAAGATTTCACTATATATATATGGAACCAAATTCAAAATGAATTAACAAAGTGGAGACAGACTCCTGGATGCAGAGAACAGACTGATAGCTTTCATAGGAGTGAGTGTTGGGGGTTGTGCGAGAAGGGTGAAGGGATTAAGCAAAGAAGATAAAGACTAGAATACAGACAATAGTATGGTGATTGCCAAAGGGGAAGGGTGGGTGCAGGAGATGGAAAATGGAAAAAGGAGGATAAATGGTGATAGGAGACTTGACTTTGGTTGATGAACACACAGAATAATATGCAGGTGATGTGCTGTAGGATTGTATACCTGAAACTTATATACTTTTATTAACCAATATCATCTCAATAAATTTGATAAAAAATAAGTATTTAAAAAAGAAGAAAAATAAAATGCATTTATGCTTTGATTAGTTACAAATTGAATTCTATTATTTTAGTTTGTATTTTTTTAGCTACTACTAGTAAGCAAATTATGTAGACTACCTATTATGGGAAAACATACTAATTATAATGATGGAGCAAGAGGTAGCAAGATAAAGGAAGGCAAACCTGTGAAGTGTTACTGAAAAGGTTCTGAAGTGTGAGAAAAGGAGTCCCACTACTTCCTGTCTATGCACCAGAGGGAACCATGGGAAGGAGGAGTTGTTTAGCTCCTTGCTAATTTCCTTTTCAATAAACTGGGGATAAAAATAAAGGCTTCATAGGGTTAATGAAAAGTAAGTGGAATTACATTGTGTAATTCATCCAGTACATAGTAGTTGCTCAAATCATGTTGGCCCCTTCATCTTCTCTTCCCTTACACCTTCAGCTCTATTTCTGCACATAGAGACTAATTAGAAACATGCATTAATTGGTATTTCTTAGGCCACCCAAGTCTGATAAGGTCACTCCAAGAGTGTAACAGTGGCACTGTTATGCTGTTGGCCTTGAGTACTCACAAGTACTCAGACCTGCACCCACCCTTCAGACCTGCAGATTTGAGGGGAGTCTCTAACATGTTCTGGCAGCAGTTGTTGTCATCAGGAATTCTCAGTTTGTATTTGGTAAGTCCTTTTTTGTGGCTGATTAAAGTTATCCATTTCCAACCTCTGGCTTATACAGGGTGGAGCAAAGGTAGGTTTACAGTTGTTCGTATGGAACATAATATAATAATTAATAAATAATAATACAGGATAAGCTATTTCACATACTTACAACTGTAAACTTACTTTTCCCCATGCTATATTGTTTTAGCATAGCCATCCAGGGATGCAGGAGAAGAATGCTCAGAGATGCAGGAGTGACAGAGAGAAGGTAGCAGGGAGCCAACATCTCCCCAAGTAGGAAAAGTGGTCAGTGGGATCCAGTGCTGAGAAGAGATGAAATAGCATGCCACAGAAACAAAAGTCACTGACCAATAATGCTTTATTACTATTTGTTAGAGAAATAAACATTTTTTCCTCCTAATATAATCTTATATGAGACCTTAATGAACAAAGTAAGTAAAAGTAGAACTGGTCTGACTGAAACTGGGATGAGAAAGCAGGTAGCCCACAAACCCCAAGGCACCTCTCCATTAAGTTTAGAAAAGAATGGGAGCCATCGCCACTACCACAGGCCAATCCCAACTTTCAAGGTCCTACCCATAGAACAGGAAGCCCCACACACATTCTGAGCAGCAGCAGCGGGTGGAGGGAACCCTAGTTGCCTAGGATGCCTGGGTGTTGTAGGTACAGCTGTTGAAGGAGAAAAATCAAGAAGTCTCCAGCACCAATGGGGGAAAGCTTTCATCTCCATCTTGCCTAAAATCCCAGCACTGTTAAACCATGGGCTTTTCTTACTGGGCCCACCCTGGGGGGAACAGGAGGTACAGTGTACTACAGGAGTCCCCTTCCCTGTAGTGCTTAGGGAAGGGGACTCACCATTTTCCTGAAGCTAATTTTATCAACAGGGAAGCCTGGACTTGACAGTATGTTGAAATGAAGACCCCCTAATAGATTTTGTTTTTAAGTTGTAAGTCTAGAAGTGTAAAAAGTCATAAGAAAACAGAGGAAAGAATATACAATGTTATGACAGAAATATAGTCCCATTAAAAATTACATTTTTTTAAAAAAAAGCTTATCTTGTGTTAATCTAGAATCTCGAATTTTATGGGGTTTATGGGGGAAAACATCCTGTAATTGTATATGCTAATGAAGTATCCACAGGACCTTGTTAGAGTGATGGAAACTCTATTTCATGCAAACGCTAACGCAGTCTTTCCTTTATATCTTGGCAAAGCTGATTGACAGAATGTAAAATTGCTTTTTAATTCAATTTAGGATGCAAAACATGTAGTGGGTTTAAACATTTAAAAATGCTTGAAGCATGGAAGCAGAAATTCAGAATACCCTCACAGATTGTCTATGATACTATGTACCAACAATACATTACAGAAATATTATTTCAATATAAGTTTCTTTGAATTGAGTCATATTTTATTCCAAAGATTTTTTTGAATTAGAGTAGGGGGATGCATTGTGGAAATATGACCCGGGGAAAATAGAGCAGAGATGAGATTTTAGCAAAGTTTCACAAGAATAGTAGGTTTCTAAGAGGTCTCTTTATTTAACAGAAGGCACTGTAGCTGCTCCCACCAACGTCACTACCACCAAGGCCACCCCCATTTTTGTCACCAGATCCTTTGGGCCCTGTTCAAACCTCATGCTATTCCATCCTTCCTCAGCATTGGGTCCCACTAACCACTTTTTCTATCTGGAAGCCATTTTGGCTCCCTGCTACTTTCCCTCTGTGTCACTCCTGCATCATTTCCTCCGCTGCCCATCCCTTGAGCTGCTTCTCTGGGAAGCACCATTGCTTGAGGCTCTCCTGAGAAATCTCATGAGCTCCTACCTCTTCAGCTTCCACCATGCCTAGCACACCCTAAGCCATGTCTCCAGCTTCTCTCCCAAACTGTCATAGCCAACTACCTTCAGGCCATTATTCTAGGGATGTTTTGCTGGCACTTCCAACTGTTTTTGTTACCTTCCCACTGCTAAGCCTCTTACTCCTCAGGGGTCTTTATCTTAGCTATGTATCAATCTTGTTACCAGACAAGGGGCCTGGCCCTGAGTGGGGCTGCCTAAGGCCAGGGGTAGTGTGTGGGTTCCTGACTTTGTGTAGGAAAGATTTCACAACATGTGTCAAGGTGATTATGAGTGTATGTTTACTGAAGCTGGGGACAGTGAAACAAGGAAGGAATTAGGGTAGAAGAAGGAACAGCAGGTTGCCTTTGCTCACTGGGATGGCATAGAAAAGATGGACTTGGAGACAGGTTCAGGGGATCAGCTTGGGACTAGCTGCTGCAACACACTGTATTAGAGTTTAGGAGCTGTGTGCCTGTGGGGGAAGGAGAGGGAAGAACAAAATGGTGTGGCTGGGCCCTTTGTCTTGAGCCTTTTCTTTCTCTCTTGCAGGTGGGAATCTTAGGGGAGGTCTCAGGGGGGGTGTTTCAGCAGAATATTCATCAGTTTTTCAGGTGTGTCCTTCTAGTGTTGTGGTCTTTACTAATTGGTCAGTGCCAGGGTAGGGGGTCATTAGTCATTGCAGTCCTGGTATTGCCCACCTGGTTTTGCTGCTTTGCTGGGACTGGAGCTGAGATACCACTGGGGACAAGATGTTATCTATAGGAAGGGGACCTTTTGTATCTGGCTGAAAATTGCTGGGCCATTGTTTTCAGCTATCAGTCTGTTTTCCTATTCCACTTGCCTAGGAATTTTCCTAGCTTCTTACTATCCTGTCTCAATCTCACATTATTCTAATTTCCTAAACTAGAAATTTTATAATCACCCTGATTACTTCTCTCACCCTTAGATTCAGCCAGGCACCAAGTCCTAGAGAAGTCTGCCTCCTCAGTTTTGTTACCCCCTCACCCAGACCCTGACAGGAGCTTTCTAGGATTTTGCTAATTTCAGTTTCTTCCCCATCTGGTGGTCCATTTCTTTAAAAACCACAAACTGTTCTAACTCACTTCCCAATTGCCAACTGCAGCAGTTTGTAAACTGTCTTCCTTGCAGACATAACGATTCCTCAGACCTTTGAGTCCCTCCCAGCTTTGTTTAACATCAGGTTCACGTATTTTGATTTAAGTTTCTTTTTTTTATTTGAACAAATTTTTTTGTGTCTCAAAGTTTGAAAACGACAGACTAACCCAGGGTATGGTCACACTCTGGAGCATATCATGGGAGGCCTTTTACAACCTGCTTTTCCAGCTTTGCTCCCTTGAAGAACAGCATGAAACTTGAGTTCCAATGCAGGTTCTCTCACACACAACTTGTTCCACTATAGCCAAGCTACTTACCATGTTTTGTCATGCATAATGCACTCCTGTGTATAATGCATATTCGTGTTTTAGGCCTTTCAAGAAAAAAATCTTCCATTTTAATTCTTTACTTCAATTATTTATTTATTTATTTATATTTAGAAACAAAACCAATTATCTTATTCCAGGGTATTATTTTGTGTACGGATATCATTATTGCTTTCTAGAGTTACACTTTTAACACATAAGCATAAATAAAAGAATTAAAAACATTTGTATAGATACAGAATTAGTATTACCCTTGTAGTACTAATGCACATCCTTAATTTTTCCCTCAAGAATTTATGCAAAAAAGTATGCATTATACATGGCAAAATATGGTAAGTTCTCCAAACCTCCACTTTTCCATCTGTGAAGCAGGAATAATGACAGTAGCTTTCTCAGAGTTGTTGTAAGGAGTACCTGAGATAATGCTTGACACGTCTTAGTGCTTAGTCAGTGTTGACCATTATTATCATGTTAGAATTCAGCTACCTCAAAATTACAAGCACACTATGCTTAGATGCTTTGGTGACACTGCCCAGCCTTGCAGTGGCTTCTGCATCCTCTCATCTTTACAGGTGTATTCTTATTTATTTAATGAGACTAACTCACATTTCCCTTTTTCTGTGAAGCCTCAGTGGTAATGTTCTTAGGAAATTTGGTTCCTAAGTATTAAATGTGTACCTCTTACTAAGGGAGTCTTCATGTTGAATTTTATTATTTCTTTGTACATACACACCTACACTCCTACAAAGATTAGGGATCACCAAGGTAGGTACCTGATCTGATTCATGTCTATGCCCTTGAGGTGAAGTGTGGGTGCTCCTGTATCTGTGTACTTGAGGCACAGTATGGATGCTCCCATAGGTGTGTCATTAGAGTCCACTGTGGACATTGCTATATCTGTAGCCTTGGAGTACACTGTGGTACTTCCATATATTTCCCTGGGATATACTGTGGACACCACTATATTTTTTGAATGAAGTAAAGTAACTGATGAATAGGTAATTGAACCAGCAAGGAGCAGCTACCTTGTGTAGAGGACCCTGAGTGGGACTGTAGATCACCAAAGTCAGCTTTGTTTTCTGCTTGATACTGTATTGGTTAGTGACCTCTGGTAGCCAGTTTTCATCAGCTGATCTGCTACTACTCAACTATTTTACCTGGAAATGGACTCAGTTATCTGTAAGACACACATAAACAAAAAACATAACTTACCTCCACAGCAACATGAACACTTCATTTATTTGTTAGCAGAAAAGCTACTATTTAGTGAACATTTATGTGCCAGGTGATGTGTGAATGCTTTACCTATATTCTCCCATGTAATTCACATGTCAAAACTGGCAAGATGTTTATTTTTATTTTACTTTAACAAATGAGCAAGCTAAGATTGAAAGAAATGAAGCAACTGGCCCTAATTCTCACAGTAGCATAGTTAGAGCTGAGATACAAGCAGTGGTTCATTGTGGGAGAAGGCAGATGGGGAGAGAGACAGGGGCTGCAGTTTTTTGTACCTCATTCCCTGTCACAGCCTGACCTGAGCGAGCCATGGTGACTTGTGGTGTTTTTGCCCTATTCCAGTGTGTGTCTTAATGAGCTAGGGAGTAGACAACATTAAAACTCAGAATATGTGTCATGTCTTATTCTCTTTATTAATGTGCTTAAAACATCCTTTCTGGGCTTACAGACTCTTTCAGAGCCAGTTGCACCGAAGTACTGTAGATACACAAAAAATGCTGTCTTTGGTTATCTTTATTTGTTTGTCTTATAGTGTAGTTCACTTTTTTTATTATTTTAAACTTTGTTTTCCAGTTAATGTTGACACACAGTATTATATTAGTTTCAGGTGTACAACATAGCAATTAGACATTTACATACTTTACAAAGTGGTTACCCAACCAGTCTAGTATCCACCTGATACCATTCCCTATGCTGTACTTTACATCCCTGTGACTATTTTTATAACTGGCAGTTTGTACTTCTTAATCTCTTTCACCTTTTTCTGTGTGATTCACTTTTTGTGTTTTTTATTGAAAGTCTAGAAAATAGGTTGGTATTACATATATATACATACATGCATATATGTAAAGAGATAGGGGGGACAGAGGGAGGGAGGGAAGGGGGAGAGATAGAGAAATAAAAATGCTTATTACAGAAAACTTAGAAAGCATAGGAAAAGCATAAAATAATTAATCTCCCATAAAATCAAATATTTAGCCACCATTAACATTCAAGATAGACCTTCTAATGTTTTTAATGCCTATCTATACATTTTATTACCAAAATCATAATCATATGGTATACTATTTTACTTAGTAATATATTATGAAAACTTTCTCATGCTAATAAATATTCTACTACCTGCTTTTTGGGGAACAACTTGATAGCTATCATCTAAATGTGCAGTAATTTAACTAACCTATTCTTTCTCATTTTGTTTATTCCCATATTTTTGCTAATGGTTTTCATATGATTTCTGCTCTTGTTGGTACTGAAAATCAAAAAATTGGGTATAAATCAATTCCTTAGCATTAATATCTAGATGAAGGATAACTGTGAGATCCTTTTCACCCAAAGTATTACAAAATTTTAAGACCTTAACAGAAAACATCTGGCCAGCCACCTGGGGTGGCCTCTGACAGACTGAATTTCTCCTGGAGCTTTCCCGACAGGTAAACCACCCTCTGCTCAAATACCTCCATAAGTAGGCACTATCAGCTCCTCTTTATATGTTCTAAATCTGTATGTTCCTTTATTGGGCTTAAGGAACTAGATTCTGACTAATTGATTTGGAAATTTGCTTCTGAAACCTTTAGAAACCTGTACTTCGAGATCAGTGTGATTTGAGAATCTGGAAAGGAAGTTCAAAGCAGGATAGCAGGCAAGATAGCACGGAATGCAGACTTAACTAATAACTACCCCAAATAGTTATTATAGACAGGCCAAGGGTGTTCTCTGATTGCGAGTTACAGTTATTCTAATTGATCTCTGCCCTTTTCCATTTATTTTTCACTTGACAAGTAAGATGTGAAATGTTTCATGCCTTTCTAATTTAAATGTTGCACGTGTTGAGAATGTGTTAGAATGGCAAGCCAGCCATTTTAAGCCTGGCAAAAAACATAACACATTGTTGTTATCAGCCTTTGTCATTTAGTAAGAGCCAATATTTTGTTTGGAACCATACAGGCGTATAAATCTCCTTTATAGGCATAACCTATTTCTGCCATAAAGTGGATGTGATGAGGACGCAGCTATGTTTCCTTGGTGAGTTGCTCTGGTTGGCCTCATGAAACTGTTAGGCCAGGGATACTCATTGAGAGACTTCTTGGGAAGTGAGATTCATGCTCTCGAGGATCTTATGATTAAGCTAAAGGGAAAGACACATGGATAACTAATAAAGATGGTATATGAGAAGTACACATATGCAAAGATCAGAGGGAGCTTTAGGGCATAAACAGAGCACTACATCACAGCCTACATTTGGGACTGTGAACGATGCCCTTGAAGCCATATGCACCACATTCAGCCTGTAGGCTGAGTGAAATGTCCATCTCACACACGTGTACTATTTTCCCGATATATGTAGATGCCCTGGTGGCCACAATGCTTTTGAATGAATTCTTGTTTTATTACATTTATTGTAGCTTTTGCCATGTCATATATTTTCAATCAGTAGATACAATACTACACTTATAATTCCTATAATGGGCATCTATAAAATTTTTTCAAGTTAAGAATTGTTTGTTACTTGAAGATTTGAAACTTCCATTGTCTGCCGCAGTGCTGTCCAGTAGAATTTCTGTGATAATGGAAATATCTCTGCATTGTTCAGCATGGTCATCATCAACTACACATAGCACTAAAGGACTTGAAATATGCCTGGTGGGACTGAGGAACTGAATTTTTAATTTTATTTGATTTTCATTGGTTTAAGTGTCAATAACCATATGTGGTAGAAGCTTCCATATTGGACAGTGCACATCTGTTATATCTCTTTGTAGGTAATTTTCTAAAAATTCTCATCCCCGAGTTTCCTCAGCCCCACCCCCTCCTGATTTGTTTCAACTTCTGCCAACAGATGTGGGTGGCTACCAGGCTCACTTCTTCTCAGGTACCTCTCTATTCCTGAAGGTTTCTTAGGCCAAGAGAAGAGTTTCCTTATAGATGCTTATGAAATGACTTTGAAAGCTTTTCCTAATTATGGAAGTAGTTTATGCTTTTTTTTCAGCCACTATCTGATTACCAGGGACTTGAAGAGATTTCTGTATATCTGTGCACATGAACTAGTGGTTTTCATATTTACTGTTTCAAAATTCACACAACATCATCCTTCTTTTAAAATGGATTATTTGGTAGTCAAGGAGGCTATAAATAATTAGAGAACTCAGAAATCAAAACCTTATTCTAAGGCTTTCCTTAAGTAAGAAATTTTTCCTTTTGTTCTCTTGATTATTAAGAATAACCAAATGCTCTTCCTTCTTTAATTTGCTCTAAAACAATTAAAGCTCATAGCACTTTATAGGTTATATAACTTTTTCATGACTCATAGCCTTTGGGGTCTTTTAAGATCATCCTGGGCAGTAGCAACATGCAGTCTAATGGCTTTTATTATGGTAAAGAAAGTACAAGAGGATAGTCAAATATCTCTGAACATGAAATTCACCTTTATATTTATATTATGGCTTGTATTCATTATAAATATACTGCTAGTTGGATTACTAGGTAATTCAAAATCGTTATTTTTTCCTAAAAAATTTTTTGCCTTGTGCTGTTTTAAAACAAGATGGAGAAGGAAAGCAGTAACTTGTAGAATTAAAAAAGGCATATGACCACAAAGCTGTTTTGGAACTCATGTTTGAGGAGTTCCCATCAAAATAATAAACAGCTTTCATGGACTGGCCTGGGAAGAGGTCATTCTGCTGAGGAAGACCTTCTTTCCCACCCATCCCCCAAGTGTGATGGCTCTATCCCTGTTTTCCACTGCTCTCTGGGTGGGCTCTCCCACTTCCTTCGTCCTCCTGCTTTGAGGCCTGAGGCTTAGAGGTTTCTTCAAATATCAGAACCAGAGTGAGGAAAGTTTCATTTGTTTAATCAAAAATGTGTCCTCCTGCCTCCTGTGTGCAAACAGGACAGGAAGCTCAGAGGCCAATGCACCCAGCAGACCCAAAGCGTCTAAATCTATGGCAAGATGATAGTGAGACATTGATAGGTGTACTATAATCTCCATTCCATATACCAGGATTCTTCTTCTTCTTTTTTTTTTTTAATTTTTTATTTTAGTTTATTCAGTACAGTTTCTATCCTTTATTCCCATTCCAGCCCACCCACCCATTCCTCCCCTGCTCCGTCCCCTTTCCAACACCCCTAGTTTTGTCCATGTGTCCTCTATATTTGTTCCTATAAACC
>CM052549.1:57704832-57759235 GCA_028533065.1 Trachops cirrhosus
TTTTCAATGTCCGCTACAATTTGCGATCTCCTATTTTCATTTATGACATGATAATGTTGTCTCTTTGCTCTGTTCCTACCTAAAATGACTCGGATTTTTTTCCTGGTTGTGGGAGAGTAGAATCTGCTGCATCCTACCATGCCGCCATCTTCAGGATTCTTCTATTCTTTACCTTCTTTCATAAATTTCCATTGACAGTTAAATCCACAAGTAGTTGTTTGTGATGTTAAAATTGTTAAACATGTCATAGCACTATTTATTTGCCGTGTTTGTTCCATGTTAATTACACATCCATCATCTGCTTGTCACCATTTGAAAGGAGATGCGTAGGTTGGTGTGATGGTGGTTGGTGGTGGTGGGGTAGGTGTGTGTGTGTGTGTTGGGGACAAATGGGGAGGGGAGATCATGGGTAACAGAGCACAGGGAGGACACCAGCCAACAGAGAGAAGTTAATGTTTGCAAAGTACACCATCCTAGATTTGTTTCTCTTTCCGTTCTAAACACAAAAAAACTACAAATAGACACGGCCTTCTCTGAGCCTCCAGAAGAAAGAGTCATTCTTGCCTATTCTTGCCGAAGGAGATACTCCCACCTCCTTTGTAGACGATAGGAATGAAGAGGTGGAAGCTGAGAGTCCTCCAGTCTTTGGGAAAGGACCTAAAAGGACATTGCAGCTTGGGGTCTGTACTGCTCCCCTTCTTTGGGCCTTCCTATGCTCCAGGTGCTACCCCTCTTCCCTCCAGCATCTGAGCAGTGAAGGGTGGCCCTGTACACAGCCTACGTCCTTTTCCTTGATCTGTCTGTATAGAAAAAATAATGGACAGTGCTTGTCAAGCTCAAGTCTCTTTTGGCACAGTTGGTTTGTAATATGACTTCCTACCCTTCATGTATTCGTTTTATATATTTTCATTCTGGGTACAAAATTATACCAAATTATTGTGTCATCTAAATTTTCCTTTTTGCTGTTTGAGTCTATATTTATTTCTTTAATTAGACTATCTTAGCCTGAAAGCCTCTGATCTTCACTGCACTAAACTATTACAAGGCTAATTATCTGTCAGCAAATGTTGGATTGCTGGATATTTTACTAATTGCCTTCAAATGCACGTTTGATGAAATGCTTATGAGTGGTGGATTTTGGGAAATCAACCTTTCTATTTTCAATATTGAATTTCAAATTATTAATGTTTCTGTCTCCTGCCTTTTTTATTTCAGTACCTACTAGAAATGAAAAGCTTAATCCTACCCCCAGAACATATCCTGAAGAGAGGGGACAGTGAAGCAATAGCGTATGCGTTCTTTCATCTGGCACACTGGAAGAGGGTAGAAGGGGCTTTGAATCTTTTGCATTGTACGTGGGAAGGCAGTAAGTAATTCTCTTTCTTTGAAACATTTTTTTAAAAACATGAAAAGATTGTTGTTACCCTGAGTGTCCATGATAAATAATGAAGATCTGTACATCAATAGTTGTTCCTCTCTGTGATGTTTCATCACTCAGAGATGATGAATCCCTCAGGCTCTCCAGTTCCAGTGGTGGTGGGTGTTACTGTGGTGGTGCCATCTCTACAGCTCAACAAGGCGGGATTATACAATGGATGGGATGAATCAGGACTGTTCTGTCAGAGGAGGATTCTGCAGATGGAAAACCCTCTTTGGAGACCTGGACAGCCCTTGAGCATTGTAGGAATCTTTGGCCTGGGGTTAGGCCTCGTGCTAGGCTCTGATTACCACTTCTAAATGGTAAGAATTGGCTGAAGAGCCACAGTTCTGCTTTACTGGAGCCAGATGGTCAAACACAAACAAGTAGCAGTTACGTTTCAGAACAAGAACAGTGGCCATTGGACCCTAGTGTTTGGTAGCAGGTTATATTAGGTGGCTGTTAGCTATCTTCATTTGGTGTAAGGAGAAGAGGTTCTGATGGCAGGTGAGACATGCCCCCGCCCCCTGCCCTGGAGAACTATCTCATCTAGTTGAGAGCAGTAACCAGCAGCATGTAACAGTTGCCCAGTGATTCTTCAGAAGGGAGAGGTTTATGAGGTGGAGCAGTCATATGTAACTTTATGGATCATATGGGATATGAACCAAGTCTTGAAGAACTAGGACAGTATTATAAGCAAGGACACTGGGAGAATGTATATCAAGAGAAAAGGCAAGACTATGGGTTATTGGACAACATGTATTTTGAAACTGTTATCATTAATTTAAGCAAAACAAGTAAAACATGTAGCATGAGTCTCCCCTTCCCTTTCCTTGGGGGAAATAAAACAAATATTAGAGTCTTCTATTAATTTTTTCTTAGTTCATCCCCACTCTGACCAGCCTCACAAATGAATGTCTTTTTAATCCCTTTCACGCTGTTTATCTTAGCTGCTTCCATTTTCATTTTGATAATCTTTTGCTCTTCCCTTTTCCTGTCCTTCCCTAACCTAACAGTAATCTAAATTGTTGCAGGAAGTGAAGGGGGGCAGCCAGATGGGATGGGGTAAAAGTAAGTTGACAGAGATGGGACTCAAATTGATTGAAAGTTTTTTGTTTAGTTGTTTTGAAAAAATTTTTCAAGAGGATTAATAGCAGGTCTACTTAAATAATTTACTATTTATAACTTGAGGGATGTTGACTTGGCCGGTGCTTCCACCCCCAGCTCTGTAAGTGCATTAACGTACTCCAGGTGTCCTGGTCCTGGTATTTGGATGTGTTAGGACCACACACTCTACTCAGGCATGTGTGGGCAAATGCACAGTCCTCTCTGGCTTGAGCTTATTATTATTGCCTTTAAGGTATTCTTCCCAGATAAGACAAAAGGGATTTTTATTTAAACATGAGGGAAAAAAAAAAACAACAGAAAAATCCAGCAAGATTGAACATGAGAGGCCTCACCTAAGTGTTAGTTGTGGAAAAATTAAATGCACAGATTGGCTTACCAAATAAGAATATATTTATACATCAGCATCTTGGAAACATAGTAATAGAAGCTTAGCAGTTGGATCTGATGGATGGAAAAAGTTAGCAGTCCTATAGACAGGATCAAAAAGGGTGGGCAGCTGGGGGCGGGGCAAAAAGTGAGAGACATACTCTGTTGAGAATGGCATAACCATAAACAAATCCAATGAGAACTAACTGGAAATTCTGTTTGGAAATTAGTTACCCATATAACCATTTAATAATGGACAGATGCTTTGGATCAATTGGAAGGACTGAGACTGAGATTTTAAGAAATGTAAAGTGACATTGTGAGCTCCAAAATCAAGCAGAATGACAATGGTGGAGGAATGTAATTATATCATATTACATGGGCAAAACACTTTATTAGAATTAAAAAAGATGAATTTTTAGACATAAAGCAGTATGGCAAGGCAACCAGAGACCTATAGGAAAGGAAAATTGTGTACTTGGTTCTCACCGGTAAACAAGAACCATTCCAGGGAGGTTACACTGCTGCTCAATTTTTGGAAAAGAGATCCATGAGAGTGCTTACTCAGTACTAAATGCCCTGTGAAAGAATACCAAGAATCTTAAAGAGTGTGTGTATACCTGGGCAATTTTACAGAGGGTTTGTATTTCCATCATTTCATGTACAGATGTTCTGAGTTAGGCAGGACAGAGGTGTCTGTCTCAGTTGCTCAAAAGAGGAGCAGATTCACTGAGATGAGTGACTTGTTGAATGTTGTGCAGCCATTGCTGGTAAAGCCAGGAGTGAACCCAAGTTTGCTTTTTCTTCACACTTCCTTCTATACCAGGTCTTTAGGCCTTTCCTGAATAGAATAAGGATAAGAGGGTCAATCATCTTTGAAACATTTGCTTGGAAGGCTTCTTGCATCACTACTTACAGGCTAGGGTATGCTTATTCCCTTCCTAGTGTTTATAAGTTAATCATTCTAGATGAAACCATATTTTTATTGTTTAATACTGACTTAAATATTTTAAATGTAGAATGAGTCCAGTTTTATAAAAAAGAAATTCTATGTGTAAACAAAGGAAAGACTGGAAATAAATACATATTTAAATGGATTATAAGTGATATCTTTTTTCCTCCGTATTTGTATTTTTCAAATTTTCTACAAGCAAATATATTTTCTACAAGCATACATGTGTGTATATATAGGTATGTGTATGTATATTTGCATGTATTTGGAAAATAATCTTTCATTGCAAACACTGTCAGTCCTTTTTAAAAACAAAGCTATAAATCTGTTCTGCAATTTAGATGAAAGAATTACCACTCCAGTTTCAGACAATTGATGTGCAATCTTCAGCCATCACTTCTAGATCTGTGTCCTTTCAAAGTCAAATGGAAGCATCAGAACACCAGGTTTTATTTTGATTTATTTTTTAGTGTGGTATAATTGACCTATAATGTATTAGTTTCAGGTGTACAATGCAATGATTGGATATTTGTATATATTTAATATGAACTCTCAGCATCTTTCAAATATGCAGTACAGTATTATTAACTGTAGTCACCATGCTGTACATTATTATATCCCCATCACTTATTTATTTTGTAAGTGGATGTTTTTTCCTATTGACCCCCTTCACCCATTTCACCCCCACACCTTTGGTAACCACCAGTCTGTTCTCTGTATTTATGATGAGCTCTGTATTTATGATTTTCAGTCAGAGGACTTGAATTAGAATTCTGACTTGGCTGCTTACAGTGGTATTTACTTAACTTATCCAGTTTTTGAACACTCTGAAGTACTGGTGATAGTGAACGCCATCATTCCCCTCTCTCACGGTGGTGGGCATTAGCACAGTTGTGCTGAGTTGCTCAGGCAGTTGCAGTACCTGAACTTCTCCTTCTTCCTCTTGGAGGTCAGTATCCACCCCTACCCCAACCCTCATACCCCGACACCCGTAGTCTGTACCAGAGTGCAAAATGCTGCACTTCCTCTAGTACACCACATGGTGGAGACTTTTGACATCTCCAGACTCTAAGTTGTCTCCTTTAAATCATTTTTTTTCTTTATTCTGAAATTTAAGGTCATCTCCCAACTCCCTTCCAGCATCCCCCTTTTAGAAAGGGAATTGATAGAGGAAGGTAACAGTACTTAATTTCACAATTTTCCACATTAAAAATGAGTATTGTTTTAATTAATTTATCTTTTGAAGATTAAAAAAAATTATCAGCAAAGTGTTGTTTAGAGGTAGGGATAGAGGTATATTTTGCTTTGTTTTAATGAGTTTTTTTTTTAATGTTGGAGCATTAGTCATCTTGTGAAACTGAGTTTCCCAACAATCAGGCTGAAATAACTCACGTTTTTGATAAAACCCCCAAATCCAGCTGATGCATGGCAGAGATTCTTTGGGTTTGAAACATATGGTGGTTTAAAAAAAAAAAAAAAGAGCCCTGAAACCACAAATACATCAGCATTTCAAAGGTTTCTAAAATGTTTGATTCATCACTGTCCTAACCCCTGAAATTACACAATATGTTCCTCAAAGTCAGGATAATCAAGAAAAAGGAAAAGTTTTAATTTACAAGGTTTAAAAATATGTTTCCTAGTTTATTACAGAGCTGCCAGCTTATCTGAATTATACTTATTTTAAACACTGTAGGTTCTGGTTATCCTCACACACACACACAAGATTGAGCAAAAAGAAAAAAGGACTCATGGACATGGACAACAGTGTGGGGATTGCTAGGGGGAGGGGGTTATAAGGGGACTCAACGGTATATTGAAAAATACAATAAAGGTTAAATCAAAAAATAATAAAAAAATAACGTGAATGTATGAATGCCGGATTTCACTTGAACTGGGTCCTATTTACAATGGTACTGTGCCTTTTGGGGCCCTATTTTAAATGGCACATCTTCTGTTTTACCTGTACAAAGTACTGATGTGGCCTTATCTCCCTCCTACCTAGATCTTTTCAAGGCTTCTCTGGCTGTATTTATTTTATAAAGCAGGGTAGTCTACTGACTTCCACTGTGAAGTTTAAGATTTAATTTTCTAGTT
Organism: Trachops cirrhosus; assembly: GCA_028533065.1. Classification (NCBI taxonomy): domain Eukaryota; kingdom Metazoa; phylum Chordata; class Mammalia; order Chiroptera; family Phyllostomidae; genus Trachops; species Trachops cirrhosus. The sequence continues at coordinate 57,710,790 of CM052549.1, forward strand.
CTATATATCAGAAGACTTGAATATCATGGGGTATATCACTTAGCCTTTCTTTGTTTCCATTTTTTTACGCTTAACCAAGTAAGACTCTTTATTTTCTTTTTGGAGATTTTCCCCCCAAAGAATTCACTAAATAATGTATAAGATATGAAGGTGGTGTTTTTTAGAAGGACTAAGGCAGAGTATTTCCTTTGAGAGGAGAAAATAGCCCATTGTTGAAGCATAGGATGAAATTCTGATTCTAATTTATTCTCTTTGAACCTAATGGTAAATGTTGCTTGCTGTAAGATGTGGGCCTTAGGGCATTTCCTCTAACTAAACCTTTACTCCAAAAGGCTGGCACCTTTTGGACTGCTGAGGAGAGATCCCCACCCCCACCCCTCCACCCTGTACATCTTAAGATTTTGTTTCTTAGGAGAAAGCAATGGTCAGCTGAAGTCCCTGGTGATGGTTACTGTTTACTACCAGCCAGTCTCCTGGATGATGCTGTCCTGCCCTCTGCCCAGGGGGACCAGCTTGCTCCTTTCTCTGTTCAGTGTTTGTGACTGACCACAATTTGGATCCACCTGAGTTTTTAAAGGGAAAATTCTGCTCTTCTTGATTGTACATTAATTTGTTCATTCCTTTTCTCAATAAAAATGTATTGAGTCCCTCTTTGTGCCAGGCATTGTGTTGGGGATACCAAGGTCAATATACTGAAATGCTTTGGGAGAAACATGCGTATATGGATGTGCAGATATCCTCATATGTACATATGCGCACACATGTGTGTGTGGGTGTGTGTAAGCAGTACTGTCATGGAAGTAGGAGCAGAGTGTTAGGGTTACTAACAAGTTAGGAATCTGCTGTAGAACTTTAGGATTTATCTTCAGAATTAGAATGGAACATCATTTAATCTAACTAAGGGAAACTGATTTTCCCAAGGCCACATAACTAGATACTAAAAGAATGTGGATCAGAACACAGGCTTTCAGCGTTTGTACTTCCTTCACTGTAATGTCCAAATGCCTCACAAAAGACAGATAGCCTTCATGGCAGTTTCCTACAATGCAGTAAAAAGTGAGAATTTGTATTTTGACAATAATTTTCTAGTCTATCATTTGTACTTCTAATTGTTTACAAACAAGCAGCATTTTTTATTTATAAGCTAGAGTATGCCCTAGTACAGAAAGTATGAACTTTAGGGTTAGTGGAAAGGGAGGGTAAAGACAAAACTAACTTTTCTTGAGCAGCCAGGCACTGTGTTTAGACACCTGTGACCTCTGTTCTCACATGTACTTCCTTTATCAGTTGTGAGGACTGTGGAATTCTCATTTTTACAAGTGAAGAGACTGGTCGCAGACTAATGACCCACCCAAAGACATGCAGTCCTTAGCCTAGCCAAGTTCAACCCATCCTTTAACTGTCACCTTTACTCCTTCTTTAGATGTGCACAGCCCCACTGATCTCTCCTTCCAGGAGCTATGATAGTGGGAACTTTCACACATATTTTTATGATTATTAGGTCATTGGTTTCTGCCCTGCCTGATGAGCTCTATCAGTTTAGGGACCATGTGTGCTTGGCTTAATTTTCTATCCTTGGTGTATGAGGAATACACTCACATTTTGAGGAGGTAGAGCTGGGATTCAAATTTAGTTCCCACTATTACGAGTAATCTGTATTGAAGGTCTCTGAGATCCTCTTTGAAAGACAACATAGACAAACAAAACATCAAACACTGAGTGGCCTAGAGTCTTTGTTTTGTTCTTGAACAAATACCTGCATATCCTTGCTTGGAATTGTGTGTTTTCTCAGAAAAGATGTGTAGAAGATTTGTGATCACTCAAGAAATAGATCGAATAGATCAAATTCATAAAATAGATCAAATGACCCTTTTCATTCTTGTTTGCACTGCCAAATCAGGGTGTTAACATTTGCTCTTGCAAAATTTCTGGGCATTCAGTTAAAGCCATGAGGTTCTTGTGGAGCAATTAACACACACATCTTTGCAGTAAAAGGGACCAGGAGGTGTGAGGTGAAGCTGAAAAGGCAGAAGCAGTGCCTCTTCCCTCTCTCCCCAGCCTCCACTGTTTATCTCACACTTTGCTGACCCTGCACAGCAGCGTGGCTGAAGGATAGAATCACAAACAGAAATTGGATTTGCTTTTGTTTAGTGAAGCCAAAAGTCTTAATATTACTTTATGAACTCTATGTAGATAACAACTGACATGAGAAAAGGTGATTTTTAAGAGCACCATAAGCATCTTTGCAATCAAGGAAGGGAGGACAGTATAAGAATTTTGTGTGTGTGTGTGTGTGTATCGTTAAGTTGTATATAATCAATGTCTCCATCCTCTCTCTCCAAAGAAACCAGAACTGATTAAAAGAAGAAGGCGAACTTGATGCATAAAGTTCAGTATGCATGCCAAATACTGGAGTAAAAAAAGTTTGGCATCTGACTGAAAAAAATACCAACTAACCATTTGATTTCTATGGCTGAACATTCTCAAAATCCTGCACTCCTATTGCTCCCTGCAGTACAAACTGACTTCAATTTTTGAATAAAATCTAGCATTCAAATTTATAGCCTTTGAAAACTGAATAGATTCTTAATTACAGCAGCCCAGTTGCACATGGAGAATCCGGATTTCCAAAAATAAGTAAATAAATAAATAACAACCTTCCACATAGGTTTTCCACATTTTTGGGATGCTTCCATAGGTACCATCATTTATGGGAAAACCCTTCCACATTGCAGTTTTAAATTTTAGATATCTCATTTAGCAATATTTTTGTTGCTATATCTTCTAAAACAAGGGAAAAAAGGAAAAAATGACTGTGCTAATTCAAGTTAAAAAGCTTCTGCACAGCTAAAGAAACCAACAGTAAGGAGAACGTGTTTGCCAATGATACATCAGACAAGAGTTTAATATCAAAATATATAAAGACTTCATACATGCAATACCAGTAAGACAAACAATCCAATTAAAAATGGTCAAAGAATCTAAATAAAAAATTATGGTACATTTATATGATGGAATACTATGCAGCAGAAAAAAAGAAGGAGCTCTTACACTTTGCAACAGTATGGATGGAACTGGAGAGTATTATGCTAAGTGAAATAAACCAGGCCGTGAAAGACAAATACCATATGATCTTACCTAATCAACAAAATAAACAAGCAAGAAAATATAACCAGAGACATTGAAATTAAGAATAAACTGACAGTAATCAGAGGGAAGGTGGGAGGCAGTAAAGGGAGGAAGGGTTTTCGGGAACATCTATAAAGGACACATGGACCAAACCAAAGGCAGGTAGGATTAAGGGTGGGAAATGGGGATGGCTGGTTTGGGGGAAGTGGTGGGAGGAAAATGGAGACAACTGTACTTGAACAACAATTAAAAAAATTTCTCCAATGAGGACATACAAGGAAGATCCAAGATGACAGAGGAGTAAAATAAATAAATTAATTAATAAGTTAATTAATTTAAATGTACCACTTCCCCAAAGAGATTTTATTGTACCCTACGAAGGCACTAAAGGGGGTTTTTGGTTTTGTAGTCTTTGTCCTTCTCTTGCAAGCTTAGTTCTGTTGAGAAAAATGTGGTTCCTTCGAGTGATCTTTGTGTGTTAACAGCCTGTGTGGGGAGCTCTTCTTTTGGCTGGTTGTAGTGGGCAAGAGTCATCTTTGTTTGCATGAAAGTTAAGGTCTGATTGAACTAGGGTGAGCCTTTCATTTTAAGAACAGTTAAAGACTGGGGTATTTCTAATGTTTTAATCTCTGTTTAAGAGGTTTTTGTTACAAGAGGAAAATTGATAACATTTTTACCTCAGCAAACTGGCTCTGCTGTAATCCCACGTTTATAGTGATTTATATTCTCTGTGGCAATGTGCTGTAACCCCAGAGTGATACCACTGTGGTGTAGATTGACTGCATTCCGAATGCTGGAATCACATACATAATGTTTTTACTTTTAAATAATATTCAGACACTAGAATAAATACCATATGTGCACCGATGCTGGTTACAATGGAACCTTGTCATTTCTTGTGAGGGAGAACATTCTTCGTTTCTGATTCCTGTTTGAAATAAGTATGCAAAAGATAAATATGTACATTGACAGCATTTTGAGAAGGCTTAGGTAATCACACAGCTAAGGATGAAGCTACAATTCCTTGAAATGTTGCATTTAAAACTGAAAAGAGTCCTGTGTTGCCCCCATCCCTCTTTGACACACATGAAGGCAAGGATTGATATCCAACATTCTCAGTGTAGGGCTCAGTTTTTATATTTTATATCTACAGCATGCTGTAGTTAAAGGACATCTGTTGAAGAAAAATTGCCTCTATGAGCAGTGTTCATAGGAACAGTGAGACTAACATGCTGATGACATTGTAATAGGGAGAGTAACATATGTGATAATAGGAGGGATGGATGGATTGGAAAGCCATAATTCAGCATGAGACCTTATGTTGTCTGATGCCACAGAAACAGAATTTAGGTGGCCTGACCTCAAAATGCAGTTAATCAATCTCTCCTAATACATTTTTTCCCACATAATATTGAAGATTTAAAAATTTCATAAACTTTAGAAATACTTCCCAAGTCATACATTTTTAGATTTTTTATTCTATCCCTCTTGGTTGGAATTCTAATCCACACAGACGTATTTTTAAAATAGGCATGGTAGAATGCCTTTCATATTTGTACATCTGTAACAGTCTCCAACAAGTCAGTCCACATTTGCTTCTTGGGGAAGCATTTCAGTTCAGGTTTGTGCTATTGCTGTCACTTGAATTATATTGAATTAGTGCTCATGACATTCTGATAATATTTTGTGGATGAAGAAACCCCGGGCATTAGAATTGATGGCTTCCCTACTCCTCTGCACCCCATCCCCACCCAGTTTTGTGATGTTTGCCCAGAATATATAGTGTGAGATTAATGTGTGAGTCATACATCATAATGCACCTCTGACAGTTTATCTGGCACATGCCTCAGAGCTTGGGGAAGTCTTGCATCCTTTCTCAGAGCTATTTGAAGAAGTATTCCCCATTCTAAAAACACTCAAAAGGCCCTTTTTGACATTGAGAAGTTAGGAGACAAATATTGAACCTCTAATGTATTGTTTCTCCTTTTCAGCTTTTCGGATGATCCCTTATCCCTTAGAAAAAGGGCATCTGTTTTACCCTTACCCAATCTGCACAGAAACAGCAGACCGAGAATTGCTTCCGTGTAAGTCTTGCCTCTCTATATTTTCTCTTCAGCCATTGAGGGGGATGGGGAGAGTTGGGAAGATGCTTGTTTATAATGTTCATGTTTTTTATTACTCTTCTTCTAAACCCTGTCCTTATTTGATAGCATATGCATTAAAGTGAGTTTGGTGAGTGGGTTTGGCTTCCTGCTCCTCCAAATCTCTCCAAATCCATCAAAGAGAAAGACCCCAGAAGACTGAAATTTAGATGAAGAGGCATCATGTTGGCCCGAGCACAGAGATCCCTAGTTTGGGGCTGATGTTGACTGGACTGGTCTGGCAGGCAGGGTGCTGCTGGGGCCCTCCACTGGTTAGATGCAATCAGCACAGACTGGAGTGTATAGAGGAAGCACTGACTTCAGAAGGAGCTGCAGATGAGTCACGGATGGGAGGGCAGCACCAGGACCCTGGCATCGTTGCCAGAGGTGGAGTCGTGGGGTGGGGCAGGCATGCTCTCTGCAGTGATGCAGTGCTCTTGGCCAGAGGATTTCCCGTGAGCATCTCGGGGGTTGCATACAGTATGTTGGTATACCATGTGCAGAGCACACGTGCAGCCTCAGCACTGTATACAGCACAAAGAGGGGTCCCTCCCAAACCTCGAGTGCTATACAAGCTAGCAGTCTGGTGGCACATACCACATGTGGAAAGTATGATTTGTTTTACTGTGGTACAATATTGTACCACATTGTTTTGATAGTTCTGGCTAACTGGTTATTATCAAATCATACTGTACACAGAATCATGTCCAGGCTCTTCATGTGGCCCTGACTGAGGACATATTTTGCTCCCTCAGATAATAAGCTCCAAATTTAGGCTATTCCCTTTTCCCCATCTACTCTCCTGCCACCCCCTCCTTTTTACCAGCCCCAGTTATATCATACCTCATAGCTGTAACATATTTAAATACTTTGCCCAGAGGAACAGTGTAACTTTGGAGCCCTGAGTGCATAGTAAATTGTCCAACACCAGCATTATTGAGTCAGTCGTAAATCTCCAACATGGTGGGATCTGGGTGCAAAACGAATCACTGTCTCAAATTGAAGTAGCAGGAGGTAGCTTACTTGTTTCCTTGCTAGCCAGCCCCAGTGTGAACTTTGTTACTTAGGGAACTGAGAAATCACAGTTACATGTTCCTCACTGTCCAAGTTTTATTGTGAACGGGCCTGGTGTCTCACACTATGTTAGATTTGATTTCAGAAGTCGCTGTTATGAGCCCATACTTTACTTTTTGACTTCTCTTTCACGGAGATCTTTGTTAAAGTTTCAATTTTCTGGTATGGATACTTTTCTGAAAAGTATACTGTTTTAAAACGTTTTTAAGTTTCCATGGGGATAGATCCACTATTAGAACAAAATTACAGTTCTTAAAAGAAGCTCTCCAGGCTTATAAGCCTGAAATAGAAAATTGTGGCTCACATTTATTTAATTTAATGCAATGATCCAAGTCTGATCTCTCCTCACAATTTCTTAGTGGGGCTGGGTTTTTAGGGTGGGATACAGAAAGGGTCAGTTGTTTTAAGTGCTACTCACATTTCATGCACCAAAAGTACCATTGTTGCCAAGGTGGCCCCAAGGCATGAGGCCTCCACCTCATGTCTAAATCCTAGCAGGTTGACTTCCCTGGATTCAGGTGTATGTGCTTATTTGTGCTTTGTCCCTCTCTCTCTCCCATCCCCTCTCCACCCTCAGTTTGAGCAGAGCAGATTACTGTTTAGGGATCTAAGTAATGAGAGCTAAGTGGTAGAGGAAAGGCCTTTAACGTCTTGGATTTCCTGAGGAAAGTGGAGCACTCAGATCATTTTGGTGCAGTGCAGGATTGCTCACTACAGTATCACGACTTCTCTGCACCAGCACCTCTGTAGCTGCTGCTTTTCTCGCTGGCAGGCCCAGGGCACAGGCAGCCACAGAGTCCCAGAAAGGCAGAAGTCAATTTTCCCATTTTTGTGCCCCCTTTTTTTAGTTTCCCCAAACCCAACATTTGAAATTTAAAAGTTATGAAAGGTGCTCTAAAGAGCACCAGTTATTTATTTTTTGGTGGAGTTTGTGAGTATATTTATCATCAAGAGCCTCCTACAGTTGTGCCAGATGACTCTCACAGTCTTTATCTCCAACCCTGGAGATTGAATAGGTCAGCATATGCGGTCCTTGCTGAATGTCTCTATCTGGGTGGCCCCCTCCATCAACATACCTAGAGTGTGCTAGGAAAAAATACAAGATAAACTAGTATCAGTTCATTATAATGATTAAAAATTACAAGAAGGTGAAAATCTAGAGACAGGATTTTTTTTCACTATGCTTTATTTTGGATTTTTCAGGTTTTCTACAACAAACATTTGTTTTATAATTTGAATAGTGTTTTGTTTTATTTGTGTTTGCTTTAGAGAAACGAATGTTATATATTAGGCATAGGTGGTGTTACTGTCCCTGACCATAAATGTGTGACATCCCCAAATGAACTCTATCATGCTTCTAGAGGGAGTGCTGAGGTTTGAGCGTGGACTTGGGAGAAGCGGCTAGGCAGCCAAGATCAGCTCTAATGTTGACTATGGTTCATTCAAGTGCCCTGCCTTTTTCATCTGCAACAGGCTTTAGCCAAAGCTTTAAGGAGTCCATCCCACATTGAGCAATTCCCTGAGAATGCATTTATTCCAGCTCTGATGTTTCCCTTATGATCTTCTCCACAGCTTTCCATGAAGTCTCAGTTTACCCAAAGAAGGAGCTCCCCTTCTTTATTCTCTTTACTGCTGGATTGTGTTCTTTCACAGCCATGCTGGCCCTCCTAACACATCAGTTCCCAGAACTTATGGGGGTCTTCGCAAAAGCTGTGAGTATTTGCCAGAGGGAGGCCTCAGGGAAGGGGCAGAAAAGCAAGAGAAGCAACATAAGAGAAGTGGGGGAGTGTCATGTAGAAATGGATATGCCTGTAATGATCATTTGCTCAGTTTAATTTTCATTATTGTCAATGGAATCAAAGGGTTGAGGGTCAAGTGAGAAAGTGTAGATTATTTGTTAATGTATGCCTTTGTCTTGTTTCATTCACAAGAAAATTCTCAACAGTTCCCCTAAAACTCATGAAGTCTAAAAAGATTAAATAAGTGTAATTAAGGGAATCCTAGGAAATGAAAACTATGTGGGAGATTATTCAGTTTTGTACAAATTGAATGACTTTATTTCCAATCTTTATATATTGTGGGTCTTTTTCCAAGAAAAATGAGATTTACATTTTCAAAGATGATTTAAATTAAAATTTTAATAATTACAAACCTTTGGCTTGTTTGAGGAATGAATTAAGAGGGTGTGAAAAGCTTATAGTGGTAAGGTGTGTTCAGACATGACATTTAGAAATATGGAAATTCATTAAGAGTATTTAAGGAAGGTTGTGGAGAGGAGCTTGAATCAGAAAGGCTATCTACATTAACAATCAAGAACCATTGTTTCTTTGTTGAAAACTGACCCTGACAACTTGCACAAACAGTGAGGGTAAGTTTACTGATTTTGCCACAGATGAGTTTCAAACAGAGGGAGTAAGGAAAAGTATATCTATTGTTTTCCTGGAACTCCATTCTGATTTCAAGGTGAGTGCAGTGTGAAAGGATGATTTCTAACTTGGTTGGGTTGATTTAATCCCTTTCCAGATGATTGACATTTTCTGCTCGGCAGAGTTCAGGGACTGGAATTGCGAGAGTATTTTCACGAGTGTTGAAGATGAACTGGAAATCCCACCGGCACTTCAATCTCAACATTTCCAAAACTGAACTCATCACCCTTCTTCCCCCACCACCAAAACTGCTCTCCTCCTGTATTCCTGATCTCCACCAGTGGCACTGCCACTCACTGAGTTACTCAAGCCAGAAACTCGGCAGCCCTCCTGAGCTCTTCCCTCCCTCACTCCTCACATCCCATCTTTATCAGCCTCTGAAATCTGGTGGGTGTAACCTGCTGAGCCACTAGACATTCAGTCAATGTAATTCACATCTTCTTCTCTTTCTCCCCCATGGCCTCTCAATTTAGGTCTTCATTATTTCTTGCCTGGACTCCTACAAAAGTCTTATCTGGTCTCTTTGCTTCCATTTTAATCCTTTGCCAGTCTTTCTTTTATACTGACACAGAAATAATCTTCCTAAATTGCAGATCTGAGCATGTTACTTCCTTGTTTGAATTTCTCCATTGATTTCCCACTACCTTCAAGATATGGTGCCTGCTCTTTATTGATCTGGCCCTTGCTTGCCTCCTCAGCCTCATCTCTCCCAACTCTTGCATTTGACACTGCTCTTGGGCCATAGTGAATTACCGACCCTTCCCAGATGCACCACTGTCTTGTACACCTCAGTACCTTTGCACGTGCTATTTTCTCTGCATGAAATGTTCTTCCCCATCACCACTCCCACTTGTCCACTCTACTAATGCCTGTTTATTCTTTTATACTCAGCTCTCTAAGTTTCTCCTAAGCTGAGTTAGATCTCTCCTCTATGATCCCAGAGTATTTCATTAATACTTATAATATCACATTTATTGTAATATTACATAATTGTTGAAAACTTGTCTGTCCCCCTTTTAGAATGGGAGCTCCTTGAGAGCAGGACTGTGTCTTCCTCATCTCTGTATCCCCAAAGCTTTGCACAGTGACTTGCACATAGTAGGTTTTCAATAAATGATTATAAATAAATAAATGGTTGGTTTCTGTAGAAAAAAATCAATGTAAAAATCAGATACAGCCTAACATTTCTTCTTTTCTACTTATAATCATAGATTCTTAAAGTTGAAAGGGACCTTAAACAAATTGCCTTCAATAGTAGGTCAGTTTGGAGGTCATCTAGATTCATCTTGAATACTTTCACCAGTGGGGAGCTCACCCTTTTAACATTGAAGCCCATTTCATTGTTGGATCACTCAGAACTTTTCTTTATAGTGATAAAATTGGCCTCCCTTTAACTTCCACTAGTTCTATTCTGCCCTCTGAAACTATCAAGCCTATTTCCTCTTGCAAATTCTTAAAACAGCCAATACATTTATGGCCACCTCTGACCTCTAACTGACCACCTCCTCTTTTCTCCAGGCAGAGTATCTTAAATTTTCTTACATCTTCTGTACGTGGCATGATTTCTGTACCCAATACTGTACCCAATATCTTCCCAGTTGCCTCCTTGGATACTCCATATTTTATTAACGCCTGTGCTATTCATTCTGAATATTGAATATTGAATATTCACTGAATAGTGAATATTATTCAAGAAATATATTCTTGAAATAGGAATATATTTACATTAGACAATTACTTTTCCTCCTATGGTCATACTCTCTTAGACATTTTTTAATGTGCTTTTATAAAAATATGCCATTGAACTAAAAAATAGCACTGGGTGGTAGTTTTGGATCAGACAGAGAGTCTCAGGCTCTAACGTACATGAAATTCACATGGCCCCACCACCAGAAATTCAGAATCGTGAGTGTTAGCATCCAGAAATCTGTTTTTAACAAGCACCCCAGCAGATTCTAAGAACGGGTTGAGGACCATATTTCCTTCCAAGAACAGTACAGGTGTGTGGTGTGCTATCAGAGCTGTTGAGGTGAGCACTTTCTAGGGATCAGCAGTTTCACCTGGCTACTCCTTGGAATCATCCAAAGAGATTAACAGTTAACTGATGCTGCCCCCCACCCCAGTCCCCAAGGGAGTATGACTTGATTGGTCTGGGATGCAGCATGGGCATCTGAGTTTTCAGACACTCCCCTGGTGATTCAGGTGTGGAACCAGGACTGAGAACCTGTGCATTGAATGAAATGACTAATTGCCTGAAACTGCTTTAACTAGGATGGGGTTGGGAGGATGAGAGAATAGTAAATAGACTGGGTATTCTCTAGGAAAGGTTGTGCAGCCTCCAGAGTACTGGAGAGATGTGTTCATTATGGATGTTAGACAAGGGGGCACTCTCCTTATGCAGTGTTCTCAAGTTTTGGTTTTGAGTCTAAGATCAAAAGATTGAATGAGATATAAGTTTGCCTTTACCAGACCCATATTTTATACTCTATCAAGGTGTGGTTATTTGGCTAGCTACTTAGAATTTTCATATGTGGTTTAGATAAATTTGCTTTTAAACCTCTGTCTGGATGGCCACATTCATCTTGTCCTTCATTAAGGTTTACAGCAGTTTCCAAAATGTCTGGAGTGATTTCGTGGGGAAGGAAGATGGATGGCCTGAAAGAGATGAGCTGCATAACCCTCCTCCTTCCCCACCACCCCCAGAGTCTTCTCCACATTTTTACCTGTGTTATTTCATGGGGTCCCTCACAAAGCACCCCGCAGGTTATCACAGCTGCCCTACAGGCTGCCTACAACAATTTGCAGCTTGTGAAAATTATATTCTCATTCCTCGCCTGAGATATGTACCTGGGATAATGACCCAGTAGATGACGAGATTGCACTGCCACCCCCTGGGCCACATGCAGCTTGGGAATTCTCCAGTGTGTTTACATGTTGATACGCAGCCAGTAAGGAAGCCCACAGCAAAGTCTGAGCCACTGGAAAATAGTAAAATGAGAGGTTTCAACGGGCTTTCCCCCTAATCTAATCTACCTCAATGATTTAGGACTAGCTCTTCCTAGAATGTTTGGTTACCAAGATAAGGTTGCTCATATAAATAAGTTATGTTCCAAACCCAGCCCCTGGCAGAATGTGGGAAGGTCAGCACTCTGACCCCTTCTGCTTTCAAGGGCCTTGTCTTTACTCCTATAGACTTTCTCCTTCCTTCCCTGAGACTGAGCCCGCTGACTTTTGACTCACATCTTCACTTATAGGCCCTGACCTCTTTGAAGTCTGATATTGATTACAGTTAAATGTCAATTGTCTTATTGCAATGGGGCACCTGGAACTTATTCAGATAAGTGGAGGCATTTTGAATGTTAATGAATCATGGAAGTCATGACCTTCTAAGTAATGGTGTTTCAGAAAAAGGAATCAGGCGGTTGAAGTGTCACTGTCTCTTTTTTACTGGTTCAGTTGCTTTTTTTCACCATAAGACCCTGGTTGAATCATAGTGTATTTCGACCATGTATCTCTGCCCTCTGGACAGCAGTTTTGGACATTGAGAGAGATGAGCTCTTCCAGGGTTGCCTAGGGTTGCTCATTCAGACAGTTCTTCTGGCAATTAATTTCCCAAGCCTATGAGTGAAACTGCTGTTCCCTTATGTGCATTGGTTGTGTCTCTGACAAAAAAAAATGGACTGATTTTCAAACATGCAAAGAAATATAAATGAGCACTCCAAGCAAGGCAGGTTCCACCAGACTGTTTTTTAATGACTCTTAATGAAAGCTGCTGATCTTTATTTGGTTACTGAACAGAAGGGCATAGCACATTATGACACCTTATTACATTGCTGCTCCCTGTGGCTGATGTGTGGGAAGGAGGATGTGGGGCAGGGTTCCAAGGAGGAAAGTAGCTTAGTGATAAAATGTGCACATCACAACTGGGTGCTGTGAGAGAATTAGGGGCTCTAGGAAAATGTTCAAGGGAATTTTTTCTCAATTTCCCAAGGATAGGACCTTCTAGATGTGAGGGAGAACAGTAAATTGTCACAAACTCTGGAGATATGGGGACTCACATCTCTTGAGAAAACTTGTGGAGAAGGCAGGTGTAGTCCAGGGAGGCAAGCCCCATTGCGTCTTGCTGCATCTTGTGGGAAGAGGGACAATTACAGACATCACAAAGGAACCGAAGGTCACCTCTTGATTTCCAGGGGCCTTGCCTTTTGCATTTTTTATCAAAGTCAGGTCAGTGCCCAAAACAAAAAAAGCAAACAAACAGGGCTTTAACCAGTTTTGTGACAACATCCCTATTCATTCTGCTGCCCAGGCTGAGGCTCCCTGATGTCCTGTGTTATAGTGCCTGGCATTGTCTGGCATACAGGCTTTGAACGATGCCTTCCATCCAACTGCACCAGCTTGTGCTAACACTTCAGTAGTTCCTTCCCCTCAATCACAACTTCAGCAGTTCTAAATCTATTTTTCATCAAGTCCTTAGGGTATGATAATTTCACCAGCAATATCACCTTGTTCACTGAGCCCCATCTTCCAACCCTTGTCAGCATCTCTGGTTTATCCAGACCACCTTAGCACCTCACTGCTCTTCGTGGAACTGAGTATGATAGGCAGATGCTGTGATTTATGAAGCATGGTGGTCTCTGAACAATATAAATAAGTAAAAAAAAATGGGTATGTATTTTTAATTTTATAACATTATCATGTTGGTTTAATGTGATCCGTGGACTTGTTCCATATTATCGTCTCATAACCAGAATTTTACAAACTCTTTCAGAGGCAACTTGGGAAGTAATTATTCATTTTTGGGCCAAATATTTTCCATAACGCTTACAACTGCATCCAACCCTAAACTGAAAAGGGTAGGCAGTCCATTCTGTAGGGTGACCATCTCCAGCAGTTCTGTACACTCAAAGGATAATTTCAAAAGGTTATTGGAAATTGTCATATATCTAACAAACACTTGAGGAAAGGAAGAGCCATCCATCTTTGCTCAAGTACTAACATGGCTACTTATTTCTTAACTACAAATCCAGCCTGGCCTTCAGGCCGTCCCCAGTGTTCGTCTAGTTACTTTTAAGCTCTACCTGTAATTTTTCCAGCTAAGCTAAACTATTTATTATCTTCTGGCCGTACCAGTTGTTTATTTTTCTTCCAGTTGTTTATTGAGCCTGGAGGGCCCACCTTCTCATATTCTTTGCTTGTTCTCCCTACCCCATCTCTGTCTTTTGATATCCAACCACCCATTGGGGTCTGTTTCAGTTGCCTCATTTTAAGTTTTTCCCAATCTTTTCAACAGAAAGGATTCTTTCTCTCTGAACCCTCCTGGTGCTTCTTCAGTTCTCTCGTGGTCTATCTAGGATTGTTACTTTGCTGTGTACAAGTCTTAGTGCCCCCTTCTAACTCCAGGCTGTGAGGTTTCCAACAGAGGGAGATTGGCCCCAGACTCCTTTATTTCTCACCCAGCACTATGGGCCTTACTGAGTAAATCTATTTTATCGGTGTAAAAGACACAGCACAGAGAAAGACTCCAAATCTTATACTATCTTGAGTTTCCTTTACATCCTCACACTTGGTGATCTAGCTATTATGTATTACAGGCCTTCTCAGTTTGTATTCTACTGGTTCCTTTAAAAAAGAAGGAAAGATTCCAAGGTCAAATGAATTTGAGAAACTTACCTACCATACCCCTCCTTGAAGATGCACAATCCACAGATCATATGACCAGTGGAGAAGCCTGTACTGTCCACTCATTTTTTGACTTAATAACCATGTTCTTCCTCTGCATATATATTCAAATCCTACTATATTTCTACGGGAAATTTTCTGGGGTGTATACAATGATGTGCTATGGACAAGGGATTAAGACAAAGGACTCCACAGTACACAGACTAGGTATTGAACCCAAGTGAGGGGATACCTTCGTTCTGAAGAGACAGAGGGATGGTGAGGAGAGCTTCCAAACACACTTCTCATGCCTGGCTGGATACAGGCACCTCTTCTTCCCAGTACTGGGTGGTTTGTGAAGTGAAGCTGATTATTCACAAGAACATAATCAGAACAGTTTTGAGATTATGTTAAATGAGTCTCAGGTGAATCACTTGGCTTTCTTAAAAGGGAAGTTCATCTGCTAAATTATTCTCTACACATAAAACAGGGAGGAGTTTAATAACCAAATAAAATGGATCCCAAAGATCTCAGAGCAGCACCACTTCAACAAGACATGCTGTCCATTGACTGACCCATTTGCTGCCTCCCCCAGACTCCCATGAGGCATGTCACTAAGCAGGTAGTTCAGAAATGACATGGGCTACTCAGGTGTTTGGGAGACTGCAGGATCCCAGAGCAGTTCACAACCATACAACAAACGACTATTTAAAAATTCCCTTTTTCACTTGGTGAGTTATATACCCAGCTAGGTAAGCAGGTAGTCACCATTTTTCAACTCCTTTGTCACCATTTGTTAACTCTTTGCAACTTGCTACCCATCTCAGTCCCTTTCAGTGGTCATCTGTGTGAGCACCTAGGAGATCCTGAAAACTAACTGGGAGACCTCAGAACTGTGGGGCAGCTGTTAAAGGGGTAACGGGCCCAGCTGGCAGACAGACACTTATCCCCTTTATCTCCCATTGCTATGGGTTGGGGACTAGAATGTGGGTTTGATCATCAGCTGGTATTTCCTATAAACATAAATATGAAATTGTAGCCTTTTGAGACTTTTATAATGCAGAGACTTTAGATGAAGAGCTGGAGAGTATTATTTTATAGTCTTGAATGAGATCTCTCCTGACATCTGTTCCTTTGTTTCTTTGCAGTTCCTCAGCACTTTGTTTGCCCCCTTGAATTTTGTCATGGAGAAAGTGGAGAGCATCCTCCCATCCAGTCTGTGGCACCAGCTGACTCGAATATAGGGAAGCCTGTCTGTCTTTCCACTCCCTGCACCCAGTGTGCCACCACCATCCTTCCATGCCAATTCCTCCCAAAGTGCAAGGAAGCATGACTGAAAAAGGGAAGCCATTCTGAGATTTTAAAACACTCATGGACTGTCTGTTCCATATTGAAAGCTGTTTTGTTGTACAAAATTTGTTGATGTTTATTTCTATTATATTTTGCCTTCAAAAAAGAAAAAATCAATAATAAACTTTTGTGTATTGCAGTAACCAGTTGTTACCTTCCTGTGTCTTCCAACCCTAAAAGTTTTGGTATCCCCAAGAAACCTACAGATTTACATTTAATTTACTAGGGACCCAGATCTTCTGGATGTCACACAGTGATTTTCTTTGCTCATGGAACTCAGCAGGCTCTTAGAACTCCTACAGTTGGTAGCTTGGAAAATTAAATCTCTTTGGTTCAAAAGTACCATCTTTTTCAGCCCCATACTGAGTGTCTTCATGGGCCAAATGCACAGAAAAAAGCTTCCAAAAGACAGGAAGTGTGACTGAAATGACATGTGTACCCTAACAAATTGTTCCAGTTCAGAGACTCAGTGAATGGAACTCAACACCAGTCCTAGGAATCATTTTTGTTTTGCTTTCTGCCAGTTCATTGTGAGAAAACTTTTAATAAGGAACTAGAGACTCAATAGTTTGTTGGGGAACCTGACTACTTTACCGACATCGCCATTTTAAGATTCTTAGAAGGGCACTTTTTAAAACATGCGTTGCTTGGAATGTAAGCATTCTTTGAGTATTTTAGTGAATAGAACCACAATGATCGTGGATTCACCACCTTTAAAAACTTTCTACATGATTCACACCTACTGAACAAAAGAAGAAAATAATCTGAGTCCTCTATCTGAAGTGAAAAATACCTCTTTAAAATCTCAATCCAGTGCTTTAAAAAATAAAGGAATTGTCCTTCACATAACTTGTTTTCCCTGTTATTTATAACCCTGAATCTTTCCCCAAGAGTATTAAAATAGGCAGCATGTGGGGAAAGCACCACACCACATCTTCACAGTTGGACTTCCTGCAGGCTCCTGGTCTTCATTCAAGAGCAAAGTCAAGTGGGCAGGTAATGTTTAGACAGCCAAGGATTTTTCATGATTTTGGTAAGCTCTTTGTCCCCCTTTTGTTCAAAGGGGACATACAGCTGGCTCCCGCTCTTAGGAACTTTTCTTGGAAGAGGCTGAACTTACATGCACACCAGTAGTGCTGCCCTCGACAGCAGGAGCCATGTCTGCCTTGTTGGCCTCTTTACTGCTTATTCCTCCAACACAGCCCTTGACTAGGAATGAATTCTCAGCTGATCCATTGAAGAAATTGATCAATGAGTGATAGATATAAGTAAACTTTTGTTTATGTTTAGAGGAGAGAGGTTGGTTCCAGCAGAGAAGGACCAGGGAAGGCATAGAACTATAATTTTGAGCTGGAAGAATAAGTTATCAATACAATTATTTGATTTACTAGATGGGGAAACCAAAGTCCAAAGTGATTTTGACCTGCCTGAGTAGGGAACTCTGGATTGTGATAAGCCTTGCATGAAAGGTTATAGAACCTATATAGTAGTGGCAAGTGGAATTGGCCCAACATGAGTAGATGTTAGGAACCCCAGTTCCAGGAAATGCAGCACAGAAATGTAACAGAAGAATTTAAAAGTACCACGTAAATTGAATAGAGCAGTTTCATGAAGGGAGGCAGAAGTTAAACTTCAAGGACTAAAGGGAGTGAATGGGAGAGTTGAAAGTGGAGAAACGTGGTGACAGAATGAAGAAACCAGCTGGAGTAATGAGATTGTTGAAGAAAATGGGTCCAAGATACCAGAAGGAGCGAATCATGTGAGGATGAGAGAGACATCTTCTCTAAACTTGTGTGAACTAAATAGCCCTTTCATCTTTTAACCCAGAGTCATTCTTCAGACAGAGGCTGTGATGCCCAAAGATCCCTTTCTTCTGCTTCTCTTCAACTACTCTGCTCAACTCTTAAGAGCAATTCTGACTCACTCTTGCCCTTTTGGCCTCGCTGGGGCTGGATGTGAGAGAGGTTCTTTTCTTCCCAGCTCCTGCCTGTTTTGCTGTCCCTGAGGACAAGCATTCAGGTCCTTTTTGTTTTGAGACTTTTATACTTATCTGTGGAGAGGAAGAGCCAGAGCAACCAATATATAACAGCAGTTTTTAAAAATGATTATTTTCTTAAACATGGTTCTTAAACTTCTCAACACAGGTTCACAGTTCCTGACAGTTCCTGACTTCTTACTGAAGTGGCAACTGGAATTCAAGTTGCATTCCTCCTTCTGGTTTTATTTCTATATGAGGCAACATCAAAATCCATTCTGATGGGCTTTCTTCTATGAAGATCTTCCCACAGAACAATAAGTCTTTCTTAGTCTCAACTTGTATGTGTTGGAATACAAATGCAGACATTCTAAATGAAATATTGGAAAATAGAATCTCATACAGGGAATAATCCAGTATGATCAAAAGAATCTCGAAGCTTTTTAACTATCTTTAAAGAACTGAGGAAATTTCTGTATTTTTAAAAAATTTTAAAAAAATTTTTAAAAATATATTTTATTGATTATGCTATTACAGTTGTCCCATTTTTTGCTTCCCCTTTTCCCCTTCTTCCCTGCACACCCCTTCCCACCAGCATTCCCCCACCTTAGTTCATGTCCATGGGTCATACATATAAATCCTTTGGCTTCTCCATTTCCTATACTATTCTTAACCTCCCCCTGTCTGTTTTGTACCTACCATTTTTGCTTCTTATTCCCTGTACCTTTTCCCCTATTCCTCCCCCTCCCCCTCCCCCTCCCCACTGATAACCCTCCCTGTGATCTCTATTTCTGTGAATCTATTCCTGTTCTAGTTGTTTGCCTAGTTTGTTTTGGGGGTATTTTTTTTAGGTTCAGTTGTTTATAGTTGTGAATTTGTCACTTTACTGTTCACAGTTTTTATCTTCTTTTTCTTAGGTAAATCCCTTTAACATTTCATATAATAATGGCTTGGTGATGATGAACTCTTTTAGTTTTACCTCCTCTGGGAAGCACTTTATCTGCTCTTCCATTCTGAATGATAGCTTTGCTGAATAGAGTAATCTTGGATGTAGGTCCTTGCCTTTCATGACTTGGAATACTTCTTTATAGCCCCTCCTTGCCTGCAAGTTTTCTTTTGAGAAATCAGCTGATAGTCTTATTGGAACCTGCTTTGTAGGTAACTGTCTCCTTTTCTCTTGCTGCTTTTAAGATTCTTTCCTTATCTTTAATCTTGGATAATGTAATTATGATGTGTCTTGGGGTGATCTTCCTTGGGTCCAAATTGTTTGGGATCCTCTGAGCTTCCTGGACTTCCTGGAAGTCTATTTCCTTTGCCAGAGATTGGGGAAGTTCTTCTTCGTTACTTGTTCAAATAAGTTTTCAATTTCTTGCTCTTCCTTTTCTCCTTCTGGCACCCCTATGATTTGGATATTGAAACATTTAAAGTTGTTCCAAAGGTTCATAAGCCTATCCTTCAAAATTTTTTTGAATTCTTGTTTCTTCATTCTGTTCGGTTTACTGTTTATTTCTTCCTTCTGGTCCAAACCATTGATTTGAGTCCCAGTTTCCTTCCCTTCACTGTTGGTTCCCTGTACATTTTCCTTTATTTCACTTTGCACAGCCTTCACTTTTTCCTCTATTTTGCAACCATACTCAACCATTTCTGTGAGCATCCTGATTACCAGCATTTTGAACTTTGAATCTGATAGGTTAGCTATCTCATCATCGTTTAGTTGTATTTCTTCTGGAGCTTTGATCTGTTCTTTCATTAGGGCCATATTTTTGGTCTTACATACTAAGGGGCAGAGCCCTGGGTATTTGCCAGGGTGGGGAAGCCCTCTTCACTGCATTGTGGTGCTGTATGTTGGGGAGGGGTCAGAGAGTTAACAATGCTACTTGCTCAGCTCTTGGCAGGCTTTCAGTTACTTCCTACACTACCCACAAGCAAATTGGACCCTTCTGGTGCTGATTCCAGGGTGGGTGTTTTTATGTGTGTCCTAGGACCCTGTGGGTCTCTCCAAAGAACTGTCCTGTGAGGCTGGGAGTTTCTCCTGCTTCCTCAACCCCCACAGGTGTTTTCAGTCAGAGGTTTTGAGGCTTTATTTCCCCATGCTGGAACCCTGGGATGCCCAATCTGTCTCACTCCCTAACTGTTCCTCCTGGTTTATCCGCACACAAATGTGGGACTGTGCTCCACTAGCCATTTCCTTGCCCAGTCCACCATCTACTGCCTCATCTGCTCTGGTCCTCCAACCAATGCCTTGTCATGAGTCTTCTCCTCCCCAGCTGCCCATCTTTGCCCCTTCCTACTGGTTTGGATGAATGTTTCTTCTTTAACTTCTTAGCTGTTGGACTTCCATACAGTTTGGCCTTCTGGCAGTTCTGGTTATTTTTTGTTTTTAAATTTGTTGTTGTCCTTCTTTTGGTTGTGGGAGGAGGCAAAGTGTACCTAAGCCTCCATCTTGGCTGGAAGACCAGCAGATTTCTGTATTTTTATGTGGCCCAGAATAATTAACACTGATCATCAAGGATTAGGAAAAAAACTCAGATATGAAACTCCTGATTCATGCTTTATTAATGACAGATCTATTATCATGTTTTTACTACCTGCTATGGTGATCAGTACATTTTCTTACATTTAGGTTGTATATTTTTCTAGGAAATAACCATTTTTTCTAGCCATTCAAATGTATTACCACAGGAGTTTCTAAGCAGCATGAGTGCAAGTTAGGATTCCTGGAATTGGTGGGAATTGGGTCAGGGAGTGAGGATGGCATCATGCAAGGTCAGGTGCTGGTAGGAAGAGCCAGCTATCAGGATTTCTAATGTGCCTCAGTCAGCATACTCACACTTTAAGCCAACAGATCCAGAGACAATGGCCCCTATGGAAGGGAACTTGAAGGTATCATCTCCAATAAGTGGAGTGAGATCCTTGACAGCTTTGATGAACCTCTCCAAGTGAGTGTATCTTGGAATGCACACTCCTCCATGGCATCTATTCTTATAGTTTTGAGAATTCCTCTGCCATCCAGCAGTGAGCCATTCTTCCTTGTATCAACATTATGATATGATCACTCTGTCTGGGAAAGGAAAAATGGCCACTTTTGCTATAACAATTCTGCAACAGATTGAATTGGATCTAAAGGCCACCCAGGCCTTGGTCCTGGCAACCACTACATGGCAGGCAGATTCCGAAGGTAGTCATGGCTTTAGGAGATTACATGGGTGCCTCTTGCCATGCCTGCATTGGTGGTACCAATGTATGTGCTGAGGTGCAGATGCTGCAGGTGGAAACTCACCATATCATCATGGGCACCCCAGGCTGTTTGTTTGATATGCTTAACTGCAAATACCTTTCTCCCAAATAGATAAAGATGTTTGTACTGCATGAAGCTGATGAAATGTTAAGCTGTGGACTCAGGGACGAGATCTATTCTATGACAAACAGCTCAACAGCAACACCCAGGTGGACATGCTGTCAGCTACAATGCCTTTTGATGTGCTTGAGGTGAACAACAAGTTCACAAGGAACCCCACTTGGATTCTTATCAAGAAGGAGTGGTTGACTCTGGAGGGTATCCAGCAATTCTTCATCAATGTGGAATGAGATTAGTGGAAGCCATACACTATGTAACTTGTATGAAACCCTCACCCTCACCCAGGCCATCAACTTCATCAATACTTGAAGAAAGCTTGATTGGCTCACTGAAAAGATGCATGCCTGACTTCACTGTCTCTGCCATGCATGGAGATATGGACCAAAAGGACTGAGGTTTAATCATGAGGGAATTCCACTCTAGCTCTAGCAGAGTATTAATTACCACTGACCTGCTGGCCAGAGGCATTGATATGCAGAAATTTTCTTTAATCATCAACTTCTGACCTTCTCACCAACACGGAAAACTATATCCACAGAATCATTGGGTTGGGGTGGATGTTTTGGCCATAAGGGTGTGGCTATTAATATGACAGCAGAAGAAGACAAGAAGTCTTTGAGACATTGAGACCTTCTACATCACCTCTATTGAGTAGATGCCCTTCAATATTGCTAACTTCATCTGAGAGGGGCTGGCCTGCCACCTCACCCCAGCCAGACTTCAGTCTTTGAGGAGATGAGAAGGAGTAGAAGGGGCAAGGGAAGAAAGCCAAGGGATGGGCATCTTGTTATTTTTTTCTTCTTTTTCCTTTGAATAAGTGTCACTTTTTAAGGTAAAGAATAGTGACCATTTTAGATACCCTTTCCTTTGGGGTAGGCTCTTGCCCCAGGTGCCATCTCTTATCCCAAAAACACTAATCCACTTCCCTAACCCATTTTTACACTGTTTTGAATAGTACTTATTGATTCATGAAACAAATAAAAAATTCTCACTAAAATTACTTGGAAACTGAAAAAAAAATTATGTTACCACAGAGTAACTTGGGTATATAATTTATATTACATATTTAATCTCCTCTGCATTTGTGATTATTTCTTTTCTCACAACTAATTTTGTATGTGTTTGCTGTCTCTGTTCTCTGTATTTTCCTCCTTTAATCAGCCTCACAAAGTTTGTCTAATCTTTCAAATGAAAGTTTTGGATTTACTGGTAGATTCAGCCATGTGAGTGATCACTTGTAGGCATCTGCTAATAATTTGTCTCCATTACTGCCTTCAAGGAATTTATTTTTAATGTTACTTTGCAATATCTAATGAAAACATCAAATATGTTCAACTACCTGTCGCCAAATATAGTAAACCCTGATACCTTACACACATGGATTACTTCCAAGTAAACTTTTGGTCACTCTTTCAATCATTTAAAAAATACATCTTTCATGTCCAGTCAAGATGGAGGCATGGGTAGACACACTTTGTCTCCTCACACAACCATAGAAAGAATTACAGCCAGATCTCTAAAACAAATAACAATAACCCATTAGAAAATCAAGCTGTATGAAAATATGACAACCAAAAATTTAAAGAAGCCACATTCATCCATATAGGTATGAGGGTCATGGTCACGGAACTGGGGCAGAGAGGGGTGGAAAAGATGTGCTTTTGCTCGAAGAAGTGGTGTCAGGGGATCAGATGGTCCCACATTTGTGTGAGGTAGATAAAAATTGGCAGGGATATCTTGGGAGTGAGTGATCCCAGCCCCAGGCCAGATTGCACAACCCAGGGTTCCAGCACTGGAAAGATAAATCCCCATTACCTCTGGTTGTAAAATCCAGCAGGGGTTGGGTCACCGGAAGAAACTGCTGGATTTTCACCACTTAAAGGGCCTGCACAGGCTTAGAATATACACAAACCCCACAGCAGCAGCTGGAAGGGTGACAGTTGCATACAGGATGTGGGTGAGGTGACTGGAAGCAGGGTGAGTGCCCAGCAGGCCTCCAGAAGATAGGTAGCAGCACTGACCCCTCCCCAACATCCCCCACACACAGAACCACAAAGTAATGAAGAGGGTTGCCCCACCCTGGCGATTACCTAGGGCTCCACCCACACAATTTACAGGTGCCTTTTCTACATAGGCCATGCTACTAAGACAGGGAGTAAAAGCAGCTCTACCTAACACACAGAAACAAACAGGGAGGCTGCCAAATTGATGAGGCAACAAAATATGGCCCAAGTGAAAGAACAGAACAGAACCCCAGAAAAAAGAACTAAACAAGACAGAGATAGCCAACTCATCAGATGCAGAGTTCAAAACACTGGTGATCAGGATGCTCAGAGAACTCACTGAGTACCTCAACAGCATAAAGGAAGAAATGAAGGTTACACTAAGTGAAATAAAGAAAAATCTATAGGGAAACAACAGTGAAGGGAAGGAAGCTGGGATTCAAATCAACAATTTGAAACATAAGGAAAAAATAAGCATTCAACCAGAACAGAATGGAGAAACAAGAATTAAAAAAAATAAGGAGGGTCTTAGGTCCCTCTGGGACAACTTTAAACATACCAACATCTGAATCATAGGGATACCAGAAGGGGGAAATGAAGAGCAAGAAATTGAAAACTTATTTGAAAAAAATAATGAAAGAAAAATTCCTTAATCTGGCAAAGGAAATAGACATACAAGTCCAGGAGGCATGGAGAGTTGCAAACAAATTGGACACAAAGAGGACCACACTAAGACAAGTCATAATTAAAATGCTAAAGGTTAAAAATAAAGAGAGAATCTTACAAGCAGCAAGAGAAAAGCAGAAAGTTACCTACAAAGGAGTTCCCATAAGACTGTCAGCTGATTTCTCAAAAGAAAACTTGCAGGCAAGGAGGGAATGGCAAAAAGTATTCAAAGTGATGAAAAGTGAGGACCCAGAACCTAAACTGCTCTATCCAGCAAAACTATCATTTAGAATGGAAGGTCAGATAAAGTGCTTCCCAGATAAGGTCAAAGTAAAGGAGTTCCTTGTCACCAAGCTATTATTACATGAAATGTTAAAAGACTTGTTTAAGAAAGAGAAAAAGCAAAACTAGGAACATTAAAATGGCAATAAACTCACAACTATCAACAACTGAATCTAAAAAGCAAAAACTAAGCAAACAACAAGAACAGAATCAAAAATATGGAGATCATTTGGAGGGTTATCAGCTGGGAGAAGTAAGGAGGAGAATGGGGGAAAAGGTACAGGGATTAAGAAGCATAATTGGTAGGAACAAAATAGACCGGGGAGGTTAAGAATAGTACGGGAAATGGAGAAGCCGAAGAACTTATATGCATGACCCATGAACATGAACTAAGGGGAGGGATTGCTGGAAAGAAGGGGTGTACCAGGTGGAGGGGGGCAAAGGGGGATTATTGGTACAACTGTAATAGCATAATCAATAAAATCTACTAAAAATAAAATAAAAATATATCTTTTTTAATGTGAAACTTCAGAGTCAATGTTAAAATGTTTAAAACATGTTTTTGTTCTGTTCACTGTTCATATTGTTTTTCTCCTTGCCCCATGACCATGCACTACACCAGGCTAAGTTAAATCTATGTGCTCAGTGGACACAGGTGAGGGTACCCCTGAGTAGGTGCTGAAAATGAGGAGAAGGGATGCCTGTATGATGTTTCCATCACATATTTTGGCTTCTGCTCTGCAGTAGTGACAGCTTGGGCTGTACTAGGAATTGACATTTGGTGGGGATTGCGGGGAGGGGACTGGACAGGGTCATGAAGGAACTAGTCTTGTAGTTCTGCCTTTTGAGAGTCAAGAGTGGCTGAGGTTGAATAGACAAGGACTGTCTGAAAAAGGGAAATATCTAATGAGGGGTGGGTTGGCCCTCCATCAGGAATGCTCTGGAGAACTGCAGGGAACTTGGGAAACAGATGACCTTCAGGTAATGTCTATTTCCTTCCAAATAATATATATATTTCTGTAGCAGGAGCAAAGAGGGTATAAACTATGTAGTTTCTCTTCCTCCCTTTTTCCAGCTTGTCTCACGTCCAGCTGTAACTAATTTCACAGTCTCTTGGGTCTTCAGCCTTGAAGCTTGTGTGTTGACCACCCTTAGAATTGAAAATCTCAAATGACCCTCATCAAAAGGCAAGCAAACTCACCCTGGCCAGGTGGCTCTGTGGTTTGGAGCATTGGACTATATACCGAAGGACTGCGGCCCAATCCCATGTCGGAGTGCTTACGGGAGGCAACCAATCGATGTGTCTCTCCACCCCTCTTCCTCTCTCAAATCAATACATAAATCCTCAGGTAAGGATTTTTTTTAAAGGCAAGAAAACTCAGGTTATGCATTTGCCTAAGGAAGGGGCAGTAAGTTATACTTTTAGACAATGTATGAAGAATAAAATTAAAAAATTTTTTTTTCTAACCATCTACTTCCTGCTCAGAACCCCCATCCCACAAAACCATGTTGTGCTGACCTGTGACAATGTCATCATGCAAGTCCACAGTGCCCCTAAAGTCTGGTGGCTCTCTGCTTCTGTGGCACACATGGGCTGCAGGATGTGAAGTGCCCCCATACCAAGCCCCCACCCCACCGTGTGCATCTAAGCCACCCTTTGTGAGATCTGGGTGCTGCTTTCAGGCTCGCATCCCATGCTTTTATGCCTCTCAGCTTCTCCACTCTCCCTGGTGCACACCCAGGACAGTCTCTGCAGTGGGAGCAGATCTTTCCATATATAGACTCTTTGAGTCTGCTTCCTTGATAGTTATCTGGGGCAAAGGACTGCAAGATCTGTACACTTAACTAGAAATGATGAAAGGGAGAATGCAGGGAGAACATATAAATTAAGATCACAAGGATATCTTGCCCCTCAAATCAATGATAACCTCTTTTACATCAGTATATATTAGATTCATTTGTTCACTCTTTCCTTTATTCAGCTGAAATGTGTTGAGGACCCACTGTGTTCTAGGGATATTGTCTTGTTCTCCCAATTGCAGCTTTAATTGTAATGCTTAGCATACTGTTTTACTTGTACTTTTACTTGTCTGCCTCCCCGACTAAACCATAAGAAATTCGAGTCCCACATTATGGTATTCGTCTTCATACACTCATGATCTAGAACTAGATATTCCCTCTTCTAGAATATTAAAGAGGAGAGGAGGGCGCTAAAACAGAAGTGAACACTGTATTACAGAAGTCCAGGGAAAATGTTAAAATGAAATAAATAAATTTCATTTTAAAATTTATTTATTTCATTTTGGAACAGTAGTTTAATGAGAAGTTTTGTAAAAACTTTGCCAAATTATAATTTTGAGACATGTCATTTCTTCTTATCCCATGTTCCCCAAATGAACATTGTTCTTCCTCACTGTGCACCAGGCGCTTCAAGTGCATGATGCCTTGCAATTCTCCAAACCACTCTGTGAGGTGGTGCTAATGTCATCTGCTCCATAGTTATGGAGCTGGGTTTGAACTCCATGCACCTGGACACTGGCCATGACACAGATGCCTCTAACTCCCTACCTACCTGGTCTCCCAGCTGATCTTTAGCCCTGTGGAAATTGCAGCAGGGACACTGCCTCTCAAATCCCCTGAAAAGGTGTAGAGCCTGAGCAGATCTCAACAGACAAGGTGGACTTCACGTTTTTCTTCACCATATGTGTTATGATAGGAGATGGGGAACTAATGTTTCTAGAATAGACAATAGAAGCACAAAGTCAAGTGGGATTCTGTGTATGGATTTGAAACAAGAAGAGGATCCCTGTTGCCAACAAATACAGACCAGTGTTTCCCACAATGGATTTTGAGAAATGTCAGTCCAGTAAAATACTTTTCTGGGAAACATTGTGACTTTTAGCATCCTCTTGGAAGTCACAATGTTAGGAAGCCCTGAGAAGTCATCTAGTAAAGATAGCTGTTTAACCAGCATTTCTAGTGAGGTCATAGGACACCCTCTCCTTTTCTAAAAGATACTTATGAACATTTCACAACATTTATTTTGGAAAACATTGGACAAGGTCTATGCTGAATCAAAAGGAAGGTCCCACAAACTAGATGTGTTTGTCCTTCTGGACATCCAGTCTATCCAAACCAAGCGGGGACTTCCAGACAATTCCAAGAGGAATTCAGGCTGCACCTGGCTGTGCAATGATGCCATGGTCCCCAACTGGGCATCATGTGCTTTGTGCCTACTCCTGGCCTGCCTGTGGGTTCCCCCTGGTGGTGGTCATGGACTCCCAGGAGGGGCCTGGGATCTTTTAATTGTCCCTAGATATCAATGTAGCTGAACAGAGTGGAGGAATTAAGGATTGGGGCAGCTGTTCAAGTGTTCTGTTTTTTCTCTAGTCACCCAAGCAAATCCCAGTGATGGTACCTGAGAGAGCCTGTTGAGATCTGTTGTTTTGGCCAGAGTGACCAGTTAGTAACTATCACTCTCCTGGGGACTACTCTCTTTTTCACCAGCCAAGGCTATGGGTCTTCTAGATAACACATTGTATTTTACATTATTTTTTTAAAGCTGGTTAGTGACAACTAAGATGGTCCCTCTGCAATTAGAATCTGATGTCGGAGTGAGAAAATCCCCTGTTCACTGGAACTCCCATGTCACTTATGCTGTATTAATGATAGTTATTCTTCCTCATTGTTTTATTCTTTAAAAAATGGCTCCCCTGGTTGCAATGTTATGTTAAGCATATTACAAGTTACTCCAAAGTCAGTTCATATATTACAGGTCGTTACACTCCTGGGTATATACATTTCTGAATAGCTCTCACTCCACAGTTCCAGGTCCATGTTAAATATGGGCTGCCATGAGTGAGCCTCAGAGGGTTGTCTGTTCACTCCTGGCTCCTTGTTTTTCCTGGAAGTTTTCTCCCCCCTCTCTTCTATACTCCTCAGGGAAGATGTGGCCTCTAGTAAGAAAAGTCTACCTGGAGAAGCTAGAAAGTATTTTCCTCTAGAGTTTTCTGGAAGAGAGTTAGACAATGGCAGCCATTCAGGCAGCGTGCTTGGCTTTCTGTGGGGGCCAGCAACTCTTCAGAATGTGAGTGGCCACACTGATTAGAGCAGGCAGCAGATGCCAGAATCCATCCAGACCATTGATGAAAAGCCACACATCTTACACCATCTTTTTTCCTGCAATGTGAACATCAAAATGAGTTTTTGTCCTCTTTAGCCATTAGGTTTTTGTCTTCTGTGACTAGCATGCTCTTAGGTATCTGTGATGTAGCATTACTAATAGACATGTGAAATCCCTAAAATGTCCAGATCGAAGCACAAAGTTCTAATGAGCCACCAGCTTCTTTCTCTGCTCCAAGTAGAGCATTTTTCATTCAACATATATGATACATTGAGTTCCATTGAGGAATTAGGGAAAAAATCCAGTATGCAAGGGCCACAGGCCTTTGGGGGCAATGCCTCTTGGTTGTGGCATCTGATGTAAGCGACACCCGTGACCCTCCCATCTGGTGTGGCTCTCCTAAATAATAAACAAAATAAATTGGCTAGCTAGTGTGTCATACCCTAGGGGGCTTAGGAAATTATTCTCAATGGGCCCCAAAAGCTCTCAAAAGGTGAGCAAGTCAAGAGCCACTTTCCTCCTGTGCAAGTTTGCTAGTTCTGATCTCCCCACATGGCTTCTTTCAAACTATCTTAGCCACTGCCCTACATGATGTGACAAGCGCCAGGCACCTCTCTTCTTCAAGATAAGGGAGGATCTTCAGAGGAAAAGTGACTGCCACAGGGCCAGGACACAAGGGCCTCTGGAGCCCACTGCTGTCTCTCTCGGCTACAAATGCAAAGAAAAGCCTGAGACCCTTGAGAAATGAGGATCAGATTGTGTCCAAAATACATTTCAATCTCTTGGGGCTGTCTGTAGCCATATAAGGAGCTGGTCAAGAGCTATTTATCAGAAAAGTTCTTGAGGGCAAAGAGAACCTACATGGCACTTCAATTAGCTGAGCAGTCCCTGGGCCAGCTTTCATGTGCCTGTAGCTGTCACCAGGAGGGATATCGGCTATTCAAATGGCACTGTTATGATTTCATATGCAAGGGCTGCACAGGGCCTTTTTCTGTTTCCCCATTCCTTTGAGCATCTTTGCCCATATTTGCACAGGGACTTGGACTCTAGGAAATGTTAGTCTAAAAATAGCCAAGCTATAGGCAAGTAGGTGTTTTAATCACCTACTTTAACCAAAGCATCAAAAGAGATGGCCCAACACTCACTGGTCACCACAGCCAAAAAAACATATCTTAAAAGGGTCGTTCAGGTAATCCAGCCGCTTTTCCCCACATGATTCAAGTAAAACCAGAGAATATGAGTCATGACAGCTGCCCCAGGCTCTAATTTCTCTGCCTTGCTCCACTGTGACAACATCCACTGACAGCCTCAAACCCAAGGGGCCCTGCAGCATCCACAGCAAGACTAATAAGTTCTGTTCGAATCTCAGTAAGAAATGTTTTCATAAATGCAGATTTTCAGCATGCATATGAATATTTGCCTTTGGAAATATCTCTAGATGTCTTTTAGTTCAGAAAGATGTCACCTGATAGTTAGAAAGCACATTAGATTTTCAAAACCCAGGAGTTCTACACATCTCACAGCCCATTTCCACCCCAGAAAGAACTGAACCAAGCTTTGAGATAATTGTTTCAATTTTATCTCTACAGAATGTTTTGTCCATGTCTTCTATGAAATATCTGAATTTCCCTGTGTTATAAGGGAAGGTTTTTCAAAATTTCTCTCTCTGTTGATACCATTTGATAGCACTCAGAGTTTCATATTTTAGTGTCTCTATCCTCCTATTAGAGTATAAACTTACTTATCTTTGAATTTGCAATGTTTAGCACAGGTTTACATTGGTGGTGATCAATAAATGCCAAGCAGAAGGAAGGAGGGAGGGAAAGAGGGGTGGTCAAGGTTGAAGAAGTGCTTTCCTCCCAAGACAAATCATGTCAGAGCTTCAGCTCCCAGGGCTTATGGCTCAGGCCCTGGCACACTCGGTACAATGTTGTCTGGTCATTGAAATTGAGTCAATTTATAGCAGTCACCTAAAAATTGTCTCCACATATGAATGGCAAAGAGCAAGACCAGCCTAAAAAAAGGAGTGAGGCTGAGACTCTTCAGAAATCCCATATCCTTCACTTGTTTCACACATCTTATACATAGCCCATATCTTACTGTACACCACAGACTTCTGTAACTGAAAGACATATAAATAGCCTGGAAGGATAACAAAGAACTGTCCAAAAAAGAAATTTAGAAAACAATCCCATTTACCAAAAAGAATAAAATACTTAGGAATAAACTTAACTGAAGATACAAAGACTTGTGCACTGAAAATTATAAAATATTGATGAAAAAATTAAAGAAGACAAATAATTTAACTGGAAAGACATCCCATGTTTATGGATAAGAAGATTTAATATTGTTAAAATGTCTGAAGTGACCTACAGATTCAGTGAAAATTCCTATCAAAATCCCAATGACAGTTTTTACAAAATATTTTTTAAATCCTAAAATTCAAGGAACCACAAAGGGCCCCTGACTAGCCAAAAAAATATTGAGAAAGAAGAACAAAGTGTGCTGGAGGCATCACACTTTCTTATACCAAAATACATTATGAGGTACAGTAATTAAAACAGTATGGAACTGGCATAAAAACAGAGATATAGACCCATTGACCTGAATAAAGAGCTCAGATGTCAACCCATGCATATACAATCAACTGATCTTCTACAAGGGTGCCAAGAACACACAATGAGGAAAGGATAATTTCTTCTAAACAGTGTTGGAAAAACTGGTTATACACATGTAAAAAAATAAAATTGGACTCTTATCTTCCACTATACATAATAATCAACTCAAGATAGACTAAAGACTTAAAAGTGAGACTTGAAACTGAAAAACTCCTAGAAGAAAACATAGGGAAAAGCTTCATGACATTGGTCTTGGCAATGATTTCTTGGGCATGACAACAAAAGCATGAGCAACAAAAGTAGAAATAGATGAGTGGGACTACATGAAACTGAAAACTTTCTTTCTGAAGAGTTAAAATCAACATAGTGGCAACATAATGTACAGAATAGGAGAAAATATTTGCAAACCCTATAACCAATAATGTTAATATCCATAATATATAAAGAACCCATATAACTCATTAGCAAAAACAAAAACCCCCAAAAACACAGAACTTGATTTAAAAATGGGCACAGGACTTTAATAGACATTTTTTTAAAGGTGTACAAATAGCCAATAGGAATATGAAAAGGTGTTTAATGTCACTAATCATCAGGGAAATGCAATTTAAAACCAATGAAACAAAAACAAACAAAAAGTAAAACCCAGAACAAGATATATCACCCCTTTTAGGGTTGCCATTATTAAAAAACAAAACAAAACACTAATATTGTCAAGGATGTGGAGAAATTGGAACCATTGTACATTGTTGGTGGGTATTTGAAATGGTACAGCCACTATGGAAAACAGTAAAAAAAAAAAATTAAAATAGTACTACCATATGATCCCACAATCCCTCTTCTTTGCAGAATGAAAAAGAAAGTTGTTTCCTTAGAACAGGGTTTCTCATCCTCATCAATATGACATTTTAAACCAGACAACTTCTTTGTGGTGAAGGACTATCCTGTGCATTATAGAATATTTAGCAGCATCCCAGTCTCTACTTATTGGATCCCAGGAGCAACCCCTGTCCCACAGTTACAGGGGTTGGACACAAAAATGTGTCCAGAAATTGTCACATGTCCTTTGGGGGCCCAAATCACTCCTGGTTCAGATCCACTGCCTTAGGAAGAATCCCAAGAAGTCTAGCACTTTGGCATCCAAAGTGTCAATGGTGAAGGTCAAATGCAATATTTGCTGGTCCTTTTCTCAAGAGTGAAACATGCCTCACTCAGAGGATGAATGTCCACCCCCTTTGGGCTGACAGCCTAAATTAGTGAGGATATCCAAAGCACACACGGGTTTCAGTTTTTACATCATTTTCTATTCAAACAAAATGAAAGGAGTATAGTACTCTATATTAGTTTCCTATGGCTGCAGTAACAGATTACCGCAAAGTACACAGCTTAAAACAATAGACATTTATTCTCTCACAGTTCTGGTGGTCAGAAGTTCAAATCAAGGTATTAACTGTGTCTTGCTCCCTTCCTTGCTTTTCCTGTTTCTGGTGGTTCCAGGTCCTTCCTTTCTGTGTATCTTTCCTCTGTGTCTGTTATAAGGATACTTGTTGGATTTGGGGCCCACCCAGATAATATAGGAGGTTCTTATCTTGAGATCCTTAATTACATCACAAAGATCCTTTTTCTACATAAGTTCACATTACAGTCTCCAGGATGTGGATATACTTTGTTGGGGCCCCCCATTCAACCCATTACAGACTCTAAAACAAAGTTCTTTTTTTAAAACTCTGAGGCCGATATTTTTATATTTTATGTTTTTTAATATTTGAAACAAACCACTTACAGAAAAGTTGGAAGTGTAGTCCAACTTTTTTTTGAGATGTAGTTGCTAACATGATGCCCTATAACCTCCACCTCCGTCAGTGTGCATTCCCTGCAAACAAGGACATTTTTCTACTTGACCACAGTGCAATTGTCAAAACCAGGAAGCTGCACTGGTGCAGAGCATCCTTCCTCCTCCACTTGACAATCCCATTCAAGTTCCTCCAACTGTTCTGTTACTGTTTTTGTAGCCAAAGGATTTATTTAGAATCATGCATAGCATTTAGTTGTCATGTCCCTTCAGCTTTCCTCACTCTGGGGCAGAGTCTAAGTCTTTCCCTGAGTTTCAACTTAGCACTTTTGAAGACTGAGAGCCTTACTGGGTAGAATGTCCTTCGGTTTGGGCTTGTCTGATATTTCCTCATGATCACATTCAGGATATGCATCTTTCTAAGGGCTACTCCCAAAGTAATGCTGTGCTCTTCTCATGAGTCAGGTAACATATGTTTTCGATTTGTAGAATCACTGGCAGTGAAAACTTCAATCACTTGATTATGGTGTGTCGGTCAGGCAACTCTTCCCCTCCCCCTTGTAATTAGTAAGTATTTTGCAGGGAGAATTTTGACACTGCAAATAGCTTATTCCTCACCAACTTTCAATTTATTACTGGGTTTATCTGTATCTGAAATGACTTGTGAATTCCTACTTCATTCAACAGGTTATAATCTGTTATGATCATTATTTATTTTGATGTTAAAATTTTGCCACATTTGGCTAGTAGGAGCCTACTCAGTTTGGCTTTTTTTGACATGTCACCTATTGGTCTTTGATCAATTCTTTGCTTTCTGGTGCAACAAGACATTCTAAGCTTATTCTGTACTTTCTTTGCCCCTTGAAGGAGCTCTGGGTTCCTTTTAGTGGAAAATGGTCAGTGTTTCAGTAACAGTGTGTTGCTCTTGCTCATTGTGACAGTTTCTTTCTGGGGCTTCTGTCTTCACTCCTTCCACATGCTGTGTTTTACCAACAGCACCCCTATCCCTCCCTCTCTTAACTCTGCCCCTACACAGCCCATTCTGTTCCTATGTTGTTATTTGGAAGCGATAATCTTGTGGAACAAGCAGTCACACAATAAGCAGGCCCATGCCCCGAGAAAGGCTGGCCTGTTAGCCACACACATGCTGGGCAAGCAACCAGCCATGGCCGGGGGAACCTGGATTGGAGACTTCTGATTACACAGCTTCAATGAGCTTAAACCTCTGAACATGTGAGAGTTATAGCCAAGCACCCACAAGATCAGAACCAATAGCTGACTTACCACTTTACATTGTGAAGACAACTGACTTCTTATTTTGCCTTAGGTCAGCTTTTCAAAGAGATGTCCAGATCCTAAATTTTGAAGTTGTTGCCAGGTCTTCCCCACCTAGCATCCTTTTTTTCTAAGAAGAAAAATTTGAAAGGCCTGCTAATCCAGACATTCCCAGCTTCTGCTCAGTTGGAGGACTTTTACCCAGACCATACCCTGAGCAGAGCTACTGGGTTCCCTCAAGGCTAGGAATGCAGCCTGGGGGCTAACATGAGCTAGCATCCCACACAGTGCTCATACTCCTTCACCCTGTCCTTCTAGTTTGTAGCTCAACCCTGCCTACTTGATCTGCCATGACAATCCAAGATGTAGCCACTGCCACCCAAATACAGTATCTCCCTCTTTGGGCTCTCTGT
This sequence comes from Trachops cirrhosus, assembly GCA_028533065.1. Classification (NCBI taxonomy): domain Eukaryota; kingdom Metazoa; phylum Chordata; class Mammalia; order Chiroptera; family Phyllostomidae; genus Trachops; species Trachops cirrhosus. The sequence continues at coordinate 57,745,076 of CM052549.1, forward strand.
CCTCTGACAACCATCCCTTAGGTCTTTCTCACTGTGATTTCTTATTTTTTAAAATTTTTTATTTATTTATTTTTAGAAAGAGGAGAAGGGAGGGAGAAAGACAGGGAGAGAAACACTGATGTGAGAAAGAAACATCCATCAGCCACCTCTTGCATGCACCCCAACCAGAAACCGAACCCACAACCCAAGCATGTGCCCTGTTGGAACCAAACCTATGACCCTTCACTTTGTGGGATGACACTCAGCCAACTCAGCCACACCAGCCAGGGCCACTATGGATTTCTTATTGGGACTTCCCATATCCCCTCCACCCTGGGATTTAATGACTTGTTCTTTACTCCAGCCTCTGTTGAGTGACTCTGAACCCTATGAAGCTCCCCAAAAAGGGAGACACCTGACCTCTAAGCAACCAATCCATAGGTGACCAGAGGCCCTTGACATGCCTGGTGAGAAGGACTTAGTTTCTTTCTCTCATTGAACCAGGGAAGAGAACAGGAGGGACAGGGTGTGAGAAGTGTGAGGTTGTGAAGGAGAATTGAAGCCTGCAGTCATGTTGGGCCATGCAGAATTTAAACAAGTGATAGAAGAAGCTAAGGAAGAGACAGAGGAAGCTGAGCTGTAGAGAAAAGCAGAAGGGCCAGCAGCATGAATAAGAAATGAAGGCTAGCTACCTTAGTCTCCAACATCTTTCTAGAAACAAATGTCAGTTCATTTGAAATCCAGATGAACTTTGCTTCCTGTCAGGAATTCTGTCAGAACTCTGTATTCTTGCAATAACCTGCTGGGGTTTGGTGCTATTTTTGAGTGGATTTCTGTTTGGTGTCATCAAGAGACTTTCTTAAACATTCTTGATGATTGTATTGCCTTCAGCATCTATCAAGTAGAGATTGTTCTCCCATGTCCAGGGATGTTCCTCTCACCCCACAGTGCTTCTTCCCAGATGGTTCTGTAACACTTTTTAAAACAAACCAACCTTCCATTTAGGTTCATGTACAACATGGGAATAGACTATCCTCCTTATTGTCATCTACTGATACCTGGACACTTTTCCATTTTCCCTAATAAACAGAAAGTTCCCCTCCTGTTCCTTCCCTTACTATCATCCTGGGCAACTTCAGAGTCTACATGGATAATTCATGCACCAGGGAAGCCCTAGAGTTCCTCAACCCACCTATTCAAAAAATAATAAAATCAATATACAAAAAGAGATTACTATTTTATTTATAGCTTAGGAAATATTTTCCTGGTCACAATCTCATTCTGTTTGATTTTTGAACTCTGTGGGGGAGCTTTGTTCAGCAGAGCCCCCCAGCCATTGCAGATGAGAATAAGTCTACCAAGACATGATCTGCTTGGGGAGGAAAGGTGGCCAGTCTCTCAGAGGAGAAGGGCCAAGAGTATTTTCCTCAATGGGCTTTTATTGGTTCAATTTGCACAGGAATACAGGTAAAGCTCATCAATCATTGTCAGGCAGTAAGGATCAAGCAATAGATAACATTCAAAGAACTATGAGGGCTTATTCTGAGTCAGGGTCAGTTAGCTAAAGGGCCATAAAACTTTGGGAAACCAACTCACTTTATGCTTGGACCCTTATTTAAATTGAGGGTATTAGCAAAGCAGGTTTCACAGGATTTTATGCATTCTTTCTTAGGCCTGATCGCCCTGGGGAACGACTTGTTCCTGCCCAGGGCTGCACTGCCCTCTGTCATTGTTTCAGGCTTAAGTCAAGCAGCAGAAGTAAGGCAGCCAAGAGATTAGGAGACTTCTTACTGACAGAATGAGGACTCAGGCTATGTCAAAGCCCAGGGGTGAGGGTCCATCACCCCCTTTTTCTATAGTCCCCCAAGTCCTTCCCTGATGGCCCCATCTTGACCATGCTGGTCTTAGGTTGTCCCTCCCTTGAGGAATCTTACCCATCATTGGCTAACCAGTCATCCACCCAGGACCAAGCAGGGTGAAGTAAAGGGGGCAGAGGTGGCACCCTTGCTGGGAAGATAAGCTTTGTCTCCTTCGTGGCTTATGGTCCCAAGGTCTTTTTACTCAGTCTTAGCCATGGGGGGTTATAGCCTCTGAAACCAGGCAGGGCACTTCCCAACAGAACTCCATTCTCAAAGCCAAATCATAGACTCATCTCCTTACACTTCCTTATTTCCGAAACCTGGATGTCTTAATTTTTCTTTCATCAAAGACGATTTCTTAGGCTCCTATTCTTTCCCCTTTAGTTTCTCCTTTTAGGATTCATCAAGGCCTTGTCTAATCTCATAGGATCCCAGGTAGGTTTCCTTCCCAGTTCAGCCAGGACCCCATGCTTGGCCTTTGACATGCAGCATGACTAGAGCCACAGATTCTCTCACCCTTTGATCTCCACTGCACTCACTTTGTTCATCTTCAATTTTGCTTATTATTGTACAAACACCTGCTCTTGCTTCAAGCATATCATTCACTCCTTCACCTCAGCTAAGACCTCAATGCCACTTAAAAATATTTAACTACCATAATTTTTTATCAACTCCTGATCTTCATTTTCTTCTTCCAAGTCTTTCTCCTACTACTTGCACTTTTACTCTCCTCACTTCAATCTCTTCCAGGATATTACATTTATTTCCCCCTTCTTTCTCTACTGCCTTCTTCTCAGATCCCCTTTTTATTGACCTCCATGAACGGTCAAATAGTTTTATAGAAATCAACATGTCTTTAATTTTGCTTCTCCCTGAAGTTGCCATTCAGTATCTTCCCGGCCTCTTCTTTAACATTTATACTTAATACTCTTGTCTCTGGTATCTCTTCACACACTCCTTCTTTAATGTGTCAAACCCACTTCTTCAAAGGAGAACAATGACTGTCTGATTCCTCATTCCAAGATTCTTCATTCCAATTTCCCACAAGTCCTGGTACCTCTCCTCCTTTGAGTTTTTGAGACAGTCTTTAGATTCCCCCTTGAAACCCTCTGATCTGTTTCTTTTGTCACCATTTGAATGTGGGCCTAAACTTCTCATTTGGCCCTGGAGGGTTGTTTCTCTCCCAGGGCTGTCTCATTTTCTCCCACAGCTTCACCCATATGCTTTCACTCACTCTGACTCCACCCCATCTCTTCTGAGCTCATGACCTATGTTTCCACCTGCCAGCAGGATATCTCATTTCAAACTTGGCATGTCTCAAACTGAGTTCAGTGTCTTTCCCCTAAAACCCCTCTATCTTATATAAATAACACCAACAACTAGCCATGCACATAGAGACACAGGAGGGTAAATTCCCACAGTGAAGCAGTAGCTCATTGGGCCAGATGGCCATATGGTTTTGTGTCCATTCTGTAATTCAGAGACTAACTCCCCTTCCCCAACAAGTTGCCATGACCCTTCACTGGTTTGCTTGCCTCCAAACACAAGTTTAATGACATGACTTCTGCCTCAGCATTAGCAGTGATTTCTCATTGCAAGCAGGAAAAGGCTCAGACTCCTCAGAAGAGCATTTAAGGCCCTCTGCATTATTATAAGGCCCTTCCATCACACTCTCTGGGCCCCTCACTCCTGCAACATGAATCTCCTTACTGATCCCTAAACCCACTCATCTTTATCCCATGTTTCTACATGTTGTTCCTTCCTTTAGGAAGGTATTTATCATCATTTTCTGCCAATCCAAATGGATCCTCCCATAAGTCAAGCTCAATCACTGGCCACCTCTTTGGTGAAGACTTTTTGATGCTCCTTGGACAGAAGTAGCAGTTGCTCCCTTTTCTCCTTTAGTGCATTACTTTTAGCACTTAATTGACTCTGCTCTGAATTATTTTTGGTTATTTTTATTTCTATGAGTTTTTAAAAAATAATAACTTTATTGAGTGACATGTATTCTTTGTTTTTACCACCTCATTTGATATCTTCAAAGTGGTGTTGGTGTCTCCCTTTGTCAAGGAGGAAACTGGGCTCAGAAAGGTTACATTTCTTCTTAAGGACATATAGCTGGTAAGTGAAAGGACCCAAACATGAACCTGGGTTTGGTTTACTCCAAAGCTCAGTTCCTTTTCCCTAGACCCGTTTGTCCTAGTCTTTACTGTACATTAAAATCACTTGGGAACTCTTTAAAAACTATTTACCCACCCAGTATCCTGATGACGTGGTATGGAGTGTAACCTGGATGTTGGGATTTGTGTTGTTTCTGAAGTTGTACAGGTAACTCCAATGTACAGAGTTTGGGAACCACTACTGTAGGCTATTCAGTGCTCCCAGTATCTGGAACATAGTGTGTTTTATACATGTTTGCACTAAATCTTTTATCTCCACATGCTTCTTCGGTACACTGGTTATCATATCCCTGAATCGTAAGGTGGGCAAAAATTCAGAAGCAGAGAAAGAAAGTAATTGTGTTGCTAATATAAGCCCCAAATTGTGTGGCTAATGAAATTTCCCTAATCACTATAAAGAAATTAGGAAGTACAGGCCAAAGTTAATTTTTTAAATTATTTTTTTATTTTTTAATATATTTTATTGATTATGCTAGTAAAGTTGTCCCATTATCCCCCCTTCATTCCCCTCCACCCTGAACACCCTCTCCCATCCACATTCCCCAACTTTAGTTCATGTCCATGTGTCATAAGTTCTTTAGCTTCTACATTTCCCATTCTATTCTTGCCCTCCCCCTGTCTATTTTCCACCTACCATCTATGCTACTTATTCTCTGTACCTTTCCCCCTCTCTCCTCCTCCCACTCCCCTGTTGCTAAACCTCCATGTGATCTCCATTTCTGTGGTTCTGTTCCTGTTCTAGTTGTTTGCTTAGTTTGTTTTTGTTTTAGGTGTGGTTGTTAATAATTGAGTTTGCTGTCATTTTACTGTATGTGTTTTTTATCTTCTTTTTTTTAGATAAGTCCCTTTGACATTTCATAAAATAAGGGCTTGGAGATGATGAACTCCTTTAACTTGACCTTATCTGAGAAGCACTTGATCTGCCCTTCCATTCTAAATGAAAGTTTTGCTGGATAGAGCAATCTTGGATGTAGGTCCTTGCCTTTCCTGACTTCAAATACTTCTTTCCAGCCCCTTCTTGCCTGTAAGGTCTCTTTTGAGAAATCAGCTGACAGTCTGATGGGAACTCCTTTGTGGGTTACTATCCCCTTATCTCTTGCTGCTTCTAGGATTCTCTTCTTCATTTTTACCTTGGCTAATGTAATTCTGATGTGCCTTGGTGTGTTCCTCCTTGGGTCCAACTTCTTTGAGACTCTCTGAGCTTCCTGGACCTCCTGGAAGTCTATTTCCTTTGTGAGATTGGGGAAGTTCTCCTTTATTATTTGTTCAAATATCTTTTCCACTTGTTTTTTCTCTTCTCCTTCTGGTACCCCTATAATTTGGGTGTTGGAGTATTTAAAGATGTCCTGGAGGTTTCTAGGCCTCTCATTTTTTAAAATTCTTATTTCTTCATTCTTTTCTGGTTGTATATGTTTTTCTTCCTTCTGGTCCACTCCATTGATGTGAGACCCAGCTTTCATTCCATCACTACTGGTTCCCTGTGCATTTTTCTTCATTTCACTTATTGTAGCCTTCATTTTTTTTATCCAGTTTGTGACCAAAATCAACCAATTCTGTGAGTATCCTGATCACCAGTGCTTTGAACTGTGCATCTGATAGGTTGGCTATCTCTTGGTCGTTTAAAGGAAAGGTTCTGGGGCTTTCAATTCTTCTGTTTGAGCCATCTCTTTGCTGTTTTTTTTTTTTTTGGTCTTGTTGAGCACCTGTAGTGAGGCGTGGGGCCTTAGGTGTTCACCAGGGCGGGACACCCCAGTTGCTGGGTTGTGACACTGTATGTGGGGGCTGGGTCTGAGAAGGAACAATGGCGCTTGCTCTGCTCTCTGTAGGACCTCAGACCCTTCCGCCACTTTCCGTAAGCTAACTGGGCCCCTCTGGTGCCAATTCCCATGTGGGTGGGCATGTGCACCCTGTGGGACCTTCCTCTTCAGTCAGTGCCCCAAAGCTCTATTTCCTGGCGCTGGGACCCTGAGTTATGCACAGTGCCTTGCTTCACAATGGCCGCCTCACTGGGTCTGCCGGTTGCCATCCCCCAGCCAGGGCCCGCCAGCCACCGCTGCTTGTGGGCCCAGGGTCTGCCCGCTGCAGTCGTGTGCGCCACCCTGGTTGCTCTGCTCTCTGCTCCACATCCCTCGCCTGGCCTGACTCCGCCCCTCCTACTGGTCTGGATGAACGTGTCTAATTTTAACTCCTTGGGTGTCTGACTTCCATACAGTTCAATTTTCTGTCAGTTCTGGTTGTTATTTTGTTTCTATATAGTTGTTGTCCCTATCTTGGTTGTGGGAGGAGGCACAGTGTGTCTACCTATGCCTCCATCTTGGCCAGAAGCCCCAAAGTTAATTTTTAACTAATGAACACTCACTTGCCTTTTTTTGGTGAGAGAAATCTGCCTCCTTGGCGTCTTCTGGTTCCCCCTTTTTTCATCAGTCCAGAAGCTGCACGTTGATGTGACTTGTCTCTGCAGATTGATCCCAAGGCAGAGCCTACCTTCTTTGGAGGGGAAGATGAGACTCTCAGGGAAAGCATGCATGGAAACTGCAGACAATGGCAACAGTCAGGTCGCACTCCCTGAGTCCTTGATCCTGTTCCTCTGACAGCAGTCACAGCCATGCACTGTCCCTGAAATTGCTGGAGACAAAGAATCCCATGGGTTCAGTCATGCCCATGCTGCATTCACTCTCCTCTTTGAATAATTTTAGGCTATTTTATTACAGCCAAATTTGTGGAAAGAAGTTTGAAAATTAGACTACGTCTTTAAATAGTTTTGCCCCATGAAGACATAACTTTTAGTATTAAATTCCACAAATAAGAAAACACCTGATAAAACTGTGCTGTCAATTTACATGAACCTCCTGTCTAATGAGTAGGATATACATTCTTATAAAATTATATTAAATCTTCTATTTCCTCCATCTACAGAGCAAACAACTCAGAAGACCTTTCAGCATCTATGAAAGCCAGAAAACTATTCTTTTCAGATATTATTGGATTCAGAATTTGGACATTACTAGTAGTAATCTAGAACAGGAGAGGTAATGTGCATCCTGTGTGCTCAAAGTTCTTGATTAATGAAATAATTCATTTGCCAATTCACCAAGCTTTATTTGGAGTCCTCCCAACATGCTCACACACACACAGAACCTGTAATACAGGGTCAAGTACTGTTCAGAGCCCTGTGAGTCACACAGTAGTGTCCCATTACAGAGATGCCTGAGCTACACAGAGTCAGTTAAATGGTATCCTAAAGCAGTAATTAAAGAGATGCCGTAAAGCCTCATATGACTGGGGACTAAGTGAATAGTTCAGGTAGGGGTCTTGTTGTGCAAGATAGGTGAGAGAACCAGGGGGAGGTTCCGCCTTTAACTAGCTTTTGAACCACCCCTTCTTTGATTGCAAGACAAGACAGTAATATCAGACATTTATTTCCAGGGTAATCCCAGCTTTCACCTGTGGTGAGTACGAGCATCTGTTCAGAGCATGGGTTGGCCATGGAGGCCTTCTTGCAGTGAGTTGTGTATTGAAGTTGGGAGAAGGGAAGTGTCAGAAAGGATATCAGCCACAGGCCAGTCAGGAAGCAAGCACCACACCTGTTATATTAACAGAGAATTTAACATAAAGAATTAGGTTCCAGAGAATTTAAAGGAAGCCCTGAAGTGTTATAGATGGGGTGCAGGAAACAGCAACCACCCCTAGTGGCAGAAGAACAATGGGAAGTGGTTGGGATTACTAGAAATTAGAAACTTGGAGAAGAGGTCCCAGAGCTGAAGCAGGGGTCTGTGTCTCTTAGAACCACAATGAGGGTGCTTATGCAGTGAGTGGGAAACCTGCAAACTGGAACCAGCTGCTCCTACAGGAAGAACTGTTGCTGAAATAACATCCACTGGACAGAAAGAATGTCCCGTCCTCCTCAAGCCTTGCAGTCTCCCTCTAGCACTTTCTTCTTGAAGAGCCTATCAATGAGCAGCTAGCAAAGCTGAAACATGGTTTGCAGCCAAGGCCCCAGCCCTGAGCCCTGAGCCAAGCACAGAAGGGTGGGTTTGGAGCTGAGAGACAACAGTCTAATAACAAGACCTGATAGGAAATGGGAATAGGGCAACTATAGGGAAATTGTTTAAGTAGTAATTATATCCACCATGTTCAAGGATTCACTATGTATCATCAAACCCATTTACTCATTAGTTCTCACACAACCTTGCAAAGTCAGTATTGTTATTCACTTGTGGCAAAGGTAGAGTTGTAGCTCCAGAGGTTAAATAACCTCTCATGCTTACCCAGCAAGTGAGGTACAGAATGTGAATCAGAACACAGATCATCCCATTGCAAAGCTCTTCTCTTCACAGGATGTGGTGTTTGCTGAAAATGTGTTTGGTGCATCTAAGCAGCCATGAGTCATTTGACTAGCAGTGTGGGAAGTAGATTAGGAAAGGTGAGTTTTGCTTCTTTTGTGGAGGGTTAAGGGATTCGAGTCTTTTATGCCATGGGAACCAGTAAAGATTTAGGGAAAGAGCAGTGACATGGTAGAAATATGTTTTAAGAGATTTATTTGGAAAGAGCAAGATGGCATGAAGAAAGAAATGTCCGGTGCCAGAGATCCTCATTGTGAATTAATTAAAATAATTTAGAAATGAGGTGATAAGGGCTTTAGTTTGAGAGGTGGCAATGAGAAAGAAAAGGAAGGGGAGAAATATTTGGAAGAAAGAATAAAAAGAAACTGTTAGACAAAGATACTTTATGAAAAGTAGGACTCAAAGATAGTTCTGAAGTTTGGGGGTCTAACTAACTAGCAGAATAATGGTAGTTATTGTCTTCAGATATAGAAATTCTGGGAATTTTAGAATATTTTTCCTCCTAGAATGCAGCCTCTGCTTCCCTGCACTGTGCTCATTCCCACAACATGCCATGATAGCAGTGTTTCCAAAACTCTGCTGTCTCATCCTGAATTGTCATCAGTAAAATTGATAGTTTAGAATTCATTGAGGGGTAACCACTTACTGTGTAGCCAGGGAAAATATTAGATTGGAGATTAGGAACTAGATTCTACTATCAACCTGCTCTTATTCACTATGTATCTCACTTTATCCATGTTATTTTAGAGTGTGGCTAAGAGAATTCATGGGATATCAATGGTTCTCTAACTTTAGCATTCATCATAATCATTGGGTCATCTTGGGAGCTTTTAAAAATACCCACACCTGGATGTCAGAATCTGACTGAATTAATCTTGAGATAAGCTTTTTTTTTTTTTTGGCTGAGGATGGTGGGCCTGGTTAGGGCAGATGGGAGTAGGGAGGTAGGGAGGTGGGAAGAAGGGGCTATGGAGGATAGCTGAGACCTAATTTTTTTCTTTGAAATTATTTTTCATTTACAGTTGACACAACATTACATTAGTTTTATGTGTACAACATAGTGGTTAGACATTTATATAACCTACAATATAGTCACCCTGATAAGTCTAGTGCCTACCTAGCACCATACATATTACAGTATCGTTGACTATATTTCCTATGCTGTCCTTTACATCCCTGTGACTGGTTTTTTTTTTTTTTTAGGCTTAATGTGTAATAGCAACCATGTTTAATTCTGTGACTGTTTTTATAACTGGCAAATTCTACTTCTTCATAGTATCTCTTGTTACCTAGTTGGGTGCATTCTTGACTTACCCCAGAGAATTTCACTAATGCAAAACCCAGGCCCAAGGATTATCAGTACAGAAGACCTTTACCCAGGACTGATTTAACCCATTAAGGAATATGGTGAGCATTTTGCAAGACAGAGGGGTTACAGAAAAAAAGACATCCACTTGCCTTCAATGAAAACACATTTAAAATTTAAATTGGACTTGTATAAGAGAATCCACCACTCTGTCTAATTTGTTGTGGGTACCCTGAGGTTCTCTGAGAGGGACGGGTTTTGCATATGACTACAGTTCTTAAAAGGGCAACACATTATATTTAAGTAGCCCCAAAACAGTAGAGACCCAATTTACTCAGTGGCTGGGGACTAAAGTCAGAATGTAAGGCAAAGTAGAATCAAAACTACTCTTGAAATTCCCTTGTAATATTTTATAGTGGAGTGCTGCTCACATAGTTCCACACAGTTTGCCCTCCAGTGTTGAAACATTGCTTATTCTTCTTGGAGCCCTTAAGGAATGGTTACTTTGTGTTTAAAAAGAGCCATTTGCACCTATGTCCATTATCTTTAATATAAGATTCACACTGAAAGGGCTGAGAAGCTCAGGTTGAGAGAAGTTGTGACCTAGAGGTAAGGAGGTTCATCGAGGAAAGCTCACACAGTAGGAGGGTGGCCTACTCCTGCGTAGTGCATTAAAGAGTTTAAATTTTTTAATCTCTTTACTAAATAAGAAATTATGTACTTTTTGTTTAGTTGTTATTCTTTTTAAGTATAGTTTATTATTTATGCTATTACAGTTGTCCCATTTTTTTCTCCCCCTTTTCCCCCTCTGCCCTGCAACCCACTTCCCTCCCACATACCCCCTGACTCAGTTCATGTCTATGGGTCACACATATAATAAGTTCTTTGGCTTCTCAATTTGCTATACTAGTCTAAACATACCCCTGTCTATTTTGTACCTATCATTTATGCCTATTCCCTGTACCTTTTTACCCCATTCTGCCCCTCCCTCTCCCCACTGATAACCCTCCATGTGATCTCCATTTCTGTGATTCTGTTCCTGTTCTAGTTGTTTTTTTTAGTTTTTGCTCTAGTTGTTTGTTTTTGTTTTTTTAGGTTCAGTTGTTGACAGTTGTGAATTTGTTGTCATTTTACTGCTCATAGTTTTGATCTTGTTCTTTTTCTTAGGTAGTCCCTTTAACATTTCATATACTAAGGTCTTGGTGATGATGAACTCCTTGAACTTGACCTTATCTGGGGAACACTTTACTGCCCTTCTGTTCTCAATGATAGCTTTGCTGGATAGAGTTATCTTGGATGTAGGTCCTTGTCTTTCCTGACTTTGAATAGTTTCCAGCCCCTTCTTGCTGTAAGGTTTGTTTTGAGAAATCAACTGATAGTCTTATGGGAACTCCTTTGTAGGTAACTGTCTCCTTTTTTCTTGCTGCTTTTAAGATTCTCTCCTTATCTTTCATCTTGGGTGATGTAAGTATGATGTGTCTTGGTGTGTGCTTCCTTGGGTCCAACTTCTTTGGGATTCTCTGAGCGTCCTGGACTTGCATGTCTAGCTCCTTTGCCAGATTGGGGAAGTTTTCCTTTGTTACTTGTTCAAATAAGTTTTTGATTTCTTGTTCTTCCTCTTATCCTTTGATTCCCCTATGATTAGGATGTTGGAACATTTAAAGATGTCCTGGAGGTACCTAAGTCTCTCCTCATTTTTTTGGATTCTTGTTTCTTCATTCTGCTCCATTTGGATGTTTATATTTCTTCCTTTTGTTCCAAATTGTTGATTTGAGTCCCAGTTTCCTTCCCTTCACTGTTGGTTCCCTATATATTTTCCTTTGTATGGCCTTAACTTCTTCCTTTATTTTGCGGCCATACTCAGTCATTTCTCTGAGCATCCTGATTACCAGAATTTTGAATTATGCACCTGATAGGTTGGTTATCTTCTCATTCCTTAGTTCTTTTTCTGGAGCTTTTATCTATTCTTTCATTTGGTCCACATTTCTTTGTCTTGGATCACCTGTTATTTTGTAAGGGGTAGAGCCTTAGGCACCAGGGCAGGGCAAGCCACTTTATTGCATTGTGGCACTGTCTGTGAGGGAGAGGTCAGACAGGGAACAGTGTTGCTTGCTGACCTCTTGCCCCAATCTCTGTCATTTCCCCTACTTCCCACAAGCAGATTATGCCATTTTAGGTGCTGATTCCTGCATGGGTGGGCTTGTGTACATTCTATGACCCCCTGACCTCCATCTCCAACAGACTCTCCTGTGAGACTGGAAGTTTCTCCCGCTGCCAGAACCCCCACAGGTTTCTACAGCCAGCAGTTTTGAAGCTTTATTTCTCCACACTGGAGCCCTGGGTCATGCAATTTGTCTCACTCTCCAGTTGTTCTTCCCAGCTTATCCACATGCAAATATGGGATATCCTGGTCTCCCAGCCACCACCTTACCTGCCTGGTCTGCTAGTCACTACCCTGTCACATGTCCTCTCCACTCCCAGTTTCCCCTCTTTGCCCCTCCTACCAGTCTGATCAATGTTTCTTCTTTAACTTCTTGGTTGTCAGACTTCCCTACAGTGTGATTTTCTGGCAGTTCTGGTTGTTTTTTGTTTTAAATTGGTTGTTATCCTTCTTTTGGTTGTGTGAGGAAGTGAAGTATATCTACCTACACCTCCATCTTGGCCAAAACTCCTAATTGTTGTTCTTAAAATTTTAGCATGTTTACTTGAGGCTAAAATTTATTAATATTTCTATTTCCTTCTGAACAATATAAAAAATGTAAAATGCTTAAACTTGATCACCTCCCTTCTATCTTGATATTTTCCCAATACTTTATTTCACATTTTTTATTCCAGAAAGCAGTAATTACTGATAGTTTTACATATTCCATATTGTAAATTTAACTACATGTGTATAAATTTCTTTGCTTATCACTTTCTCTTGCATTCTTTTGGAATACAAGTATATTTCCTTTTTCCTGAAGTTCTTATACATACGGTCTACTCTTAGTAGATTTGTTTCTCTAATGTCTTTATTTTGCTTTTGTTCAGCTGGATATAGAGTTATAGATTGATATCATTTTCTTTTAGGGTTTAAAAAATATTATTTCATTACCTTCTTATTTCCAGCATTGTTTTGGAAATGAAACCTGCTTTTAAATATCTTCTTTTTCTTTTACTCTCTACTTTGTATGCAGTATGTTTTTGGTGTGTATATTTATTTTGTTTATCCTACTTGGAACTTCTGTTTCTTGAAACTGAAAGGTTATGTTTTTCACCCATTCTGGAAAATGCTCATCTTTCTCATTTTCTCTCTTCATTCTTTCCAGAATTCCTATTAGAAGATACATGATGAATCTATTCATTCTACCTTCTGTCTCTCTGAACTCCTTTCATATTTCCCATTTCCTTATATTGTGAGAAGCATTCTGAGTAATTTTTTTTTTAGCTCTAGGTTCCACCTCAATAATTTTCTCTTTAGCTGTATTTACTTTTCTGTTCACCACTGAATTTTTTGTTTGTTTGTTTTTTAGTTCCCCTCAGCTTTATTGAGGTATAACTGACAAATAAAATTGTAAAATATTGAAAATGTACAATGTGATGATTTGATATATGCATATGTTGTGAAAGGATTGCTATAAGCAAGTTGTATAGTATATTCATCACCTGACATTTACATTTTCTTCCAATGAAAATGCGGAAGATCTACTCTCTCAGAATTTCTTTTTTTAAAAAAAGATTTTATGTATTTATTTTTAGAGAGAGGGGAAGGGAGGGAGAAAGAGGTGGAGAGAACATCAATGTGTGGTTGTTTCTAGCGCACCTCCTACTGGATACATGGTCTGCAACCTAGGCATGTGTCCTGACTGGGAATCAAACTAGCAACCCCTCTCCTTGTGGTGTGATGTCCAAGCACCTGCACTACACTGGTTAGGGCTACTGTCTCAGAATTTCAATACAGTATTATTAACTATGGTTATCATGTAATATGTTAGATCCTCAAAACATATTCATGAGCTTTTTAAACATATTTAATCAGCATCATAACCAGATTATTACATTTAGCAATCAACAGGTGAACACAAAAAAACACACATTAAAAACTGTTGTTGGAATGCTTTGCACTTTCCACAGAACAGAAACAAAAATACCTGTTTTTTAAAAAATTACTATATAATAATAATTTTATTATATATAATAATATAATTAATTTATATAATAATTTTTTACTGTTCAGTTACACTTGTCTGCATTATTCCCCCCACCAATTTCCCATACTTCAGCCAAGCCCACGTCCTTCCTTTGCTTCCACCCTCCCTCTTGGTTTTGTCCATGTATCCTATATAGTTGTTCCTGAAAACCCTTCCCCCCATTATCCCCTCCCACTTCTCCTCTGGTTACTGTCAGATTGTTCTTAATTTCAGTGTGTCTTGTTATATTTTGCTTGCTTATTTGTTTTGTTGGTTAGGCTCCACTTAAAGGTGAGATCATATGGCATTTGTCCTTCACCACCT
>CM052549.1:57759735-57785443 GCA_028533065.1 Trachops cirrhosus
AGGTGGTGAAGGACAAATGCCATATGATCTCACCTTTAAGTGGAGCCTAACCAACAAAACAAATAAGCAAGCAAAATATAACAAGACACACTGAAATTAAGAACAATCTGACAGTAACCAGAGGAGAAGTGGGAGGGGATAATGGGGGGAAGGGTTTTCAGGAACAACTATATAGGATACATGGACAAAACCAAGAGGGGGTGGGAACAGGGGAGGGAGGTGGGGATGGCTGGGTCAGAGGGGGGGAATCGTGGGAGGTAAATGCAGACAACTACTTGAACAACAATAAAATAATTAAAAGAAAAAAGAGAATGTGAGATGACCCTTGACAAGAAAATTTGTTTTGAGAGACTCGAAGGGGGAGAAATGTAAGAGTGTAGAATGGAAACAAGTTGTAGGAAGAGAGAAAACAAAATTTAAAATGAAAATAATAAGAGGAAAGAAGAAGTAAAATGGGGTAACAGAAGGGAGTGGCAAAATATGTGAATTGAAATACACTGTAGTATAAAATCTAGTGAGTTAATATAATATGTACAAACTTGCTGGATAAGACATGAATGTTAAAAAACTATGCAGGAAAGAAAATATCACAAATCATGGAGAAGACCATGGTGGATTTCCTCTTGCACCTAGTATTTACTACTTTTTTTTTTTTTGCTGGATCCGCCTTTGGTGATGTCAGATAGTGATCCCATTTGACCTTAGGCAGCCTATTTGAGACTACCAGGGATCTACTGTCTATCGCTGACTCCTTCAGTTGTTATTCTAGTCACTCTGCACCCAGTAGTCAAGCTTAAGCACCAAAGGATGGGCAGAATCTCTCCTAGGGTGGGTGCTATTTTTGCCTTTCAAGTTGCTGCTTGGAGGGGAGTGGGCTGTCTGATCACAATGGCTGCTGCCATATGGGGGTTGACTTAGCACCAGGATCCCAGTGGTTACTCTCTCAGTTCTCTCCTCAAAGCCTATGTCCCCAGTCTCTAGTCCACTCTTCTTTCCCCACCCCTTGCCAGAGCCCAGGGTTAATGGGTACAAATGAAAATTTATGCATTGGTGATTTAAACAGCTCTTTGTGTCTCCAGCCATCCATCTCTGGGAGAGAGCAATCTTGCCATTTTCTGCTGCTGGTTGTTATCTGTATATTTTTTGGGCTCTGGTGATCTAGGCTGGGGATTCCAGCTTAGGGTTTAGACCCCACCTTTCTCAGGGGGATCCATCTGGCCAGCTAAATATTCCTCCAGCACTTCAGCTGCCACCTGTGGGCATCCAGCCAGCCCTCTCTTGTTGCTGCCACACTTCCTACCAGTCAGGTTGTGCTGAAGCTGATTCTTCTGTTTGTTTGTGGTTATAAGTCTTCTCTCTCACTATTGTTCAGCTGTTTGTTCCAGGTGATTTCTACACAATTTAGTTATAATTCCAATTTGGTCCTGGTAGGAGGTTAGTGTAACTTCCACTCACTCCTCTGCCATCCTGGATCTCCTTCAGTGTTTTCTTTACTGCCACTTGTTTATGGGTAACTGGGCACCTGGTCTTTGAAACCTTCCTTGAGATAGTTCTCATTGGTTCTACAGCTCTTCCATTTTTCTTTTGTGGCTTTGCATTCATGGCTATGTCTACTTGTACTCCAGTGACATATGTGACAGACCAAAAACTACTGGAGTGCTTGGAGTTTGGGTCTTTCATTCTTGTGGCTCAAATGGCTCCTCACTCTCTCTTTGGTTATCTGAAGTTCAAATCTTTAATGAAGAGTTTCTGCAGTTCTGTGGGCAACTCTGATTGGACAGCAAGAGTAAAGACTTTAACAATGTTTCCTCTGCTGTGGCCACAGGAATTTTTAATATCGGTGGTTTCATTTTTAATTTATGGATTTCTTTTTATTTTTTCAAATATTTTAATTTTCTCCTTTAAGTACTAAATACCTTATTCATGTTTATTATTCCTTTTTAATCTTCTTTTATCATTCCTAGACAGATTTGTTTTATAGTGTATGTATAGTAATTTTACTATTTGATATTCCTGGGAATCTAAATCTATGGTTTATTTTTTTCTGTAACACTTAATTTTAGTGGCTTACTTCTTGGTGTGTTTTGTAATTTTAGATTATGAGCTCAAGTTTGGAGAAGCTTTATCTGTGAAAATACTCTGCCACCTGGTCAAAAATGTGACTCTCAAAGAGGTTTTGTTCTTGCATCTGCCTGACACCTCAATTTAGAACTGCTATGTTTTGTTCTTAAGGTTAATTTTCTGGGGAAGCAATTTCTTGAGCATACAAGTTATGGAAATTTTAATACCAAACTAAGGTGAGGAGAGGCTGGTAGCTGTAAATGGTAAGAACTGTAAATTTATTTTAATTAATTAATTTTTCCCTACCTAATTCCATTTCATAACAAACTAGTTCCTAGTTTATTCCCTGTGCTGATGGTCAGATTTTTCCTTTATTAAATGTATAGCACTTTGAAGGTTCTGACTTTATGTAGGAAGGGACAGAATGTTGCATCCTAATTTTAATTTCTTACTTTAAGAAAGCCTAGGGAAAGACAAGGGAAACCTTGTCTTCCGCACTGACAGAGACTTTAGAACCTTATTTTCTAGAAAGGGTGATAAGTAAACCTCTACTGTGGTACCAGGGCTTGAGTTTTTCAGCTTCCTCTTTATTTTTGGCCTTTGGAGTTTTCCTGTATTTGAGGGTGTGGCTGTGGAGATTTTACTTATACATATCAAAGAATGCTTATTTCACCTGATGTCAAATTTCTAGGATTTTTTTTGCAGCAGGAGTCTTCTGTTTTGGATATTTAGTCTGCCATATTACCAGAAATACAAGACTCAGTTATTTCACTTATCCTACCCAATGCCGTTTCCCCAACATAGGAGAAAATATTTGGGAGATGATAAAATGTGCCAGATATTCATTGAATAAATACTTGCTGAATTAAGGAATAAAACTGAATAACATTAATTAAAAGAAAATTTCCTAAAATAGGTTCTTAATCTCCAGGTAGTATTGATAAGGGTGAGAATTTTAGATCCCATTTGAGGACCATAAGAAAATGACATTTGGTAGTGAGTTGTCCCCCACCACATGGTTGCCAATATAATCTACCTTGGGATCTGATTCTGGTATAGTTGTTAAAAGGAAAAATGCTTACATGTCCAAGAAGTAGGAAAATTGCTTTTGGACATAATCTCACTCTATTTATTGCTCCAAAAGAATGAATCACATTCTAGGCAGGATTACACTTCCTAGATTTTATTTATTTATTTTTTTATTTATTTTTAATTTATTTATTTTAAGGACCACCTTCTCACCAATTAAAATGCATGTCTGGGGACAGTTATTTTTCATCATGAATAAACATGAGTTTAAATCTATCTCATATACTTCTAGAGTAATTTCAATAAAATTCTCCACCCTCTCCCCTGACCCATTATTTAAGATTCCATGTAAACAAAGTGACCTTCTTATTTTCTTATATGTTTCAGTTATTCATGTAAGGACTTGTCCTTGGTTCCCTTACATTCTGAAGAGATGTTCCTTTTGCTGATTTGGCCACCATCAGAAACAATCCTAACCACAAATCTGGCCTAAGTGAGTAGTCCATTAAAGATCAAATGAAGGTCAATGCCAGCCACATGTATTGCTCCAGTCCTGCTGGACTGTTTCTAGATCAGAAAATAGAAGAATATCCCCTATCACTCCTAGAAATATTAGCTAATGATCTAGGATTATACCCCTCTTCTCAGGTTACTTTATGGAAGACCACCCATAGTTCATGTTAAACAAGGTGAAAATATTGCTAGTAAATGCTCATATGATATTTATATACAGTTTGTACCTTCAAATATATTTTTAAAATAGATTTGAATATAATTCTGAAAAAATATTTTTGGGGCATTGTTGCTAAGAAAATTTTTACTGTCTCCCTTATTCCCAGGGTTAACAGATGGTCATTGGTGCCAATTTAATGCCAACAGCAACCCCCAATTTCAGATGCAATGAAGAATGGAAGTTTATTCAGGCAAACAGGTCAACGGTGAGACAGCACGGCTATGAAAACAACTCTGCCATGGAAAGGCTCAATGGTGAGGCAGTGTGGCTGTGAAGTGGCCCTGCTCCACTTTACTCTGGCAAATGTCTTCAGTATTTTCAGCCAGAAAGATGCAGTCCTCAGTCTTTGATGGAAAGGGGAAGTAGGCTCCCAGAGCCAGGGGCAAGCTGGCTTTTTGGACAGGGGAAACCAGGTCCTGGTCCCTAATTGGTCTATCCTGCAAATGAGGACTGAATCCTAGCACTTTGGCTAAAAAGGCCCTGTCTTGATTGGTCAAAATAGAGCTGCTTGATTGGCTGGAGCTGTGCAGCTCTGATTGGCTGGGAAAAGCCTCAGTCCTATTGGTTGAAATAGGATTCCCCAAACCCTTTCTAAGGGCTGGCTCATGTGGCAGAAATACAGTGCAAGCAGGCAGTTTAGTGCAGAGGCCTCTCCACAAAGTACAGTTTATGGGAGAGGCCCCATATCCAGAAATGGCTGCTAGGCTCTGTTTTTTATTTTTTTCTTTTAAATTCAAACCAGTTAGTTTCCAGGAGCCCTTCTTAGTAGGTGTATTTTTTTTCCTCAGGGTTCACATGGGTAAGAGGGCAAGACATATGAGAAATATTTTTTACAATTATTGACATGTTAATTCAATCTGGGTAATGTAACATTAGGTAGGAGATTGGGGAAAATGCTTAATAAATAAATCATGATTCATACCATGTTTGAGTTGATACACAATATTTTTGAACAATCTTCAATTGTGAATTGAATCTATACATGACAGTAAAAGTAGATTTCTTATGACCAGTATATCAGATTTTCTAAGAGAATATCAAAACTACTTTATTTAAATAAAAGTACATTGTTAAATGTATAGCTAGAAGTCACTTGCTTTTTGGTAGAATTTTGTTAAGTGTGTATCTACATATAATTTGCTGTCTGGATTTCACATAAATGAAATCAGAAAGCACAGAAATCCTCCTGCAGTCCATCTACCCTCATTTACATTTGGGGAATATGGTCATGAAATCAATTAAGTAATTTTCAATAGCCCATTGGACAGAATACTTCTCACTGAGTTTTAATCAAAGGGAGCTCTGATATGAATGAATGTAAAGAACATCAGAGAGTTAGAAAACAAAATATTTGAGTCCAGGCTCTACCTCTACAAGCCTTTTTATGATGTTGGGAAAATTACTAAATCTTTTTGAAAATTGCCTCTTTTCAAAAAAGAGGATAGTCATGTTGCTACCTAAGGGTGGTTCTAAGGACTAAATCCCATCATTTATGAGAAAGTACTTGTAAAGTAAGAAGTATTGTGCATGTCTCATGCTAGCCCTACCAGAAGGCTCTGAGCAAGGTCACTTCTGTCTTAGTCATTATTACATTTCCCGTATGTAGCATAGCAGTTGACTCACAGGAGATGTTCAATACATTCTCATTGAATGAATAATAACTGTTCTTCCTTGAAGATGATTCAGTGCCTTGTTTACATTACAGTCTAAACCATGAAATTGCTTTTGTTTTCCCATGAATCAAATGTGAGCAGGTTGGAGTAACTTATGTGCATTGTTCCTTCCAAATGTGACATTCTGATTCCATGAATCCTCACTCTCAGGATCCTGGAAGTGTCATGGAACCTCACTGCTCTGTTGAAGTCCCATATGTACATGACAAAACACCATAACTTTCAGAAACTAATTAATAACATGTCTAAAAATGCAAATCAGAGGGATCATTTGACCTAGTTGTTCAGTCAGTTCAGAAAAATAAAAAAAGAAATCACCAGTGAATGAATTGTTAATAGCCAGAAAAAGTCAAATTTGTTTGTCTCTATAGATTGTCTACTGAGTAAGAACTCCAGTTACTAAACCCTGTAGAAGAAGGAACTTTCTCATTTGTGAATCATGATTCTAATAAAATATCCAAAGGCTGGTGAAAATACTTTAAAAAACACTAGTGCTTGTTATTTCAAGAGAGTTGCTGAGAAGATAACATATTGTTTATAGTTACAGCAATATATGGGAAAATTAATCCTGTCTCTTTCTACTTGTGTTCTTAGGCTGAGAATATTTGTCTTCATTAAGGATGATTCCACAATGACAACTCAGAGTTCAAGGTCTTTCATGAAGTCTTTATTACTATTGGAGAATAATTACCAAGGAGCAGATGCCAAAGTTTATATGGGTAAGTAGACTTTTAGAGACTCCAATTCAGATTTCGTTTTCCGTGTTCCTGCTATTTGGCTGGTGTATGACCTCCACCTGTAACATGAAGCCCCTAAACATTTACAGATGAGTTTGCCAAGCTTCCCAACCTCTGCTGAAGTAACCAGTGTGAATAATGTGGCTGAGTAGATACTGGATGCATCTTCATCATTATTGTTTGAATTGGGCTTACAGGTAGTAACGGGCTCTCATCTGTGGAGCTTAGAAAAAGATTGCAAGACTATTGAAATAGGATTGGGTGGCTTGCCTGGGGAAATCCAGAGCCTGTGACTCAATTACAAGGGCTTTCATAGCATCACTCACTACTTGGAAATTACAAAATCGAGTTAGTTACAAGTCCAAAAATAGTCCAAATTGTCAGTTGATCATGTTGATCAGATGTCAATCATGCTATATTATCTAGAACTAGATAATAGTATGAGGGAACATGTAAAGAGTTATTTACTCATCCAAATGGTTCTCGTATGCTCACTTCTATGGGCAACTGGAAATACAAATTCAGTTTGGCACATGAAAATTTGTAAAGGTAAGGAAGACAGGATTTCTTCTTCCTTCTTTCAGACAGTTATCTCTGCCCCAGTTTTTTTAGCCAGTGGGGTTGCCTTTTATTTTGTCTATCATCCAGGCTTCTTTCTCTTTCTCCACTCTACCCCATCTTGCATTCAGCCTGTGCTGTCCCTTCCCTCCTTTGCTTGCACATGTTAGACAGCATACTGCTTCTTTCACGCCACTAAAATACCATTCATACAGGCTAGGGTTACCTGGGACAAGGACATCTGGGAGTGTGTATATGTGCTCTGTGTGTGTGTGGTGATGGGGGCCTTTTAATGAGCAACCCTCCAGATGATGCCCCTACCCTACCTTAAACTGGAAATTCTTACTGTCTCTTTGCTTGAAATTTAGCTGTGTCCAATGATGGGGATGATGATGAAGATGACTCTGAAGAAGAGCCTATGGAGGTTGTACCAATCAAATGCAAGAAAGCTGCAAAAGTTGTTCCTGTGAAGGCAAAGAGCACAGCTGAGGATGAAGATGAAGAGGAGGTAGATGAAGAGGAGGATGATGAAGATGATGAAGATGATGAAGATGAGGAGCAAGAGTCTGTCAAAGAAGCACCTGGAAAATGAAAGAAGGAAATGGCCAAACAGAAAGCTGCTCCTGAAGCCAAGAAGCAGAAAGTGGAAGCCACAGAACCAACTACAGTTTTCAATCTCTTTATTGGAAATCTGAACTTTAGCAAATCTGCTTCTGCACTAAAAATGGGTATCAGTGATGTTTTTGCTAAAAACAATCTTGCTGTTGTGGATGTCAGAATTGGTATGTCTTGGAAGTTTGGCTATGTGGATTTTGAATCTGCTGAAGACCTAGAAAAAACCTTGGAACTCACTGGTTTAAAAGTTTTTGGTAATAAAATTAAGCTAGAAAAACCAAAGGGAAAAGAAAGTAAAAAAGATCAAGGTGTGAGACTTGTGCCTAAAATACTGCCTTATAAAGTTCCTCAGGATGAATTATAAGAAGTGTTTGAAGATGCTGTGGAGATTAGATTAGTCAGCAAGGATGGAAAGAGTAAAGGGATTGCTTATACTGAATTTAAGACAGAAGCTGATGCAGAGAAAACCTAGGAAGACATGCAAGGAACAGAAATAGATGGGCAGTCCATTTCCCTGTACTACACTGGAGAGAAAAGTCAAAGTCAAGACTGTAGAGGTGGAAAGAATAGCACTTGGAGTGGTGAATCAAAAACTGGTTTTAAGCAACCTCCCCTACAGTGCAACAGAAGAAACTCTTCAGGAAATATTTGAGAAGGCAACCTCTATCAAAGTGGCCCAGAAGCAAAATGGCAAATCTAAAGGATATGCATTTATAGAATTCGCTTCATTTGAAGATGCTAAAGAGAGAAATAAGAGAGAAATTGAGGGCAGAGCAATCAGGCTGGAGTTGCAAGGGCCCAGGGGATCACCTAATACAAGAAGTCAGCTGTCCAAAACTCTGTTTGTAAAAGGTTTGTCTGAGGAGACTACAGAAGAGACATTAAAGGAGTCACTTGATGGCTCTATTGAGGCCAGGATAGTCAGAGATGGAGAGACTGGATCTTCCAAAGGGTTTGGTTTTGTAGACTTCAACAGTGAGGGAGATGCCAAAGCAGCCATGGAGGCCATGGAAGATGGTGAAATTGATGGAAACAAAGTAATTTTGGACTGGGCAAAGCCTAAGGGTGAAGGTGACTTTGGGGGTCACGGTGGAGGTAGAGATGGGTTTGGAAGCAGAGGTGGTGACAGAGGAGGCCAAAGAGAATTTGGTGGCCGAAGCCGGGGAGGTTTTGGAAGTGGGGAAGGCTTCTGGGGAGGCAGAGGAGGAGGTGGTGGCCACAAGCCACAAGGAAAGAAGACGAAGTTTGAATAGTTTCTTCTATTCCTATCTTTCCTTCTTCTATTTGAATGAAAGGACTCTGGGTTTTTTTTACTGTTACCTGATCAATGGCAGAACCTTCTAAGGACATTCTAAGACAGGATACAGTCCTGTGGTCTACTTGGAAATCCGTATAGATAACATTTCAAGGGAGATACCCTGTTGGTTTTGACTGGATATTCATATAAACTTTTTAAAGAGATGAGTGGTAGAGCTGACCCCTATGTGTTTTGAATTTATATTGTTTCTTCCCATGTACAAAACCATTTTTTCCTACAAGTAGTTTGTGTGTGTGTGTGTGTGTGTGTGTGTGTGTGTGTGTGTGTGTTGGGGGTATAAAGGAAAGCAGAATGTTTTTTTTTTTTTGTTTTTTTTAAAGGAGAGGAGAGAAAGGAGAGAAGGAGAGAAATATCAATGTGTGGTTTCCTTTCATGGGTCCCCTGCTGGGAACTGGCCCGCAACCCAGGCATGTGCCCTGACTGGGAATCGAACTGCGATTTGTTGGTTCGCAGGCCCGCGCTCAATCCACTGAGCTACACCAGCTGGGGGCAAGGAAAGCAGAATGTTTTAATGTGATTTTGCTTCAGCAACTTTGGGACAAATTAAAAGTCCTAAACTCTGGTGCCTTGAAAGAAACAAAGAAAGAAAAGAGAAAGAGAGAAAGAAAGAAAAAGAAAGAAAGAAAGAAAGAAAGAAAGAAAGAAAGAAAGAAAGAAAGAAAGAAAGAAAGAAAGAAAGAAAGGAAGAAAGGGAAAGAAATTTAGACTTTTTCCATTTTGCAGTGTCCCCTCTTTGTTATTACCCTCCTATCTGTCCTGAGAAACTCAAAATTACTCAACTATTTAAGGCACGGCTAGAATATTCTCACTCCTCCACACTCTAGGCCATATCTTGGGCTTCTTTTTCCCACTGAGTGTTGTGAAACTGAGGAATTCCTAAGAAGAACACTGCTGCCAGCTGCTAAAACCGCATTGTTTCTCCTTGCTAAACTTCCATCCTTCCTTTGTTTCCCACCATCCAGGGACGTGCAGTGTGGCCTAAACGAGTTCAAGTCTCAGCCTGTCTCATTCTGCCCATGATGCTGAGAGGTTCTACAACTATGCTTTTTCCAAAAGTTTCCTCCCCAACTGGCCTGATACATTAATACTGAGAACTCATCCTGTTAAACTAATACTCCCAGTGAGGTATTTCTAACTGAAAATGGCAGAGATGACTCACATTTGCATAAAGAACTTAACCCAAAGTGTTAGATCAGTGATTCTCAACCAGGAACAGCTTTGCTCTCATTCTCACCACCTCCTACTTTCACCAGGGACATATAGCAATGTCCAGGGACACTTTTGATTGTCCCAACTGGGGAGCAGTGGAATTGTTTCTGGTATCTAATGAGTAGAGACCAGGGCTGCTTCTAGAGATCCTACAATGTGCAGGACAGCCCTCTCACCCAAAGAGCTAGGTAACAAGGAAATATTGACAATGTTTAGGCAGAAATATTTGGGGCAATGCTCTTTGCAAGACACACAGACACATGTGACACCATCACTTCTTCAGATCATCTGAGCAGGGGAGTTTCTGGAAGGAACAATGGAGTCCTAGAGGGACAGTGAACAGTCTGACCATGGAGCCACCTTGGGGTGTCTGAAGTGCAGAGTCAACACCTTGCTTAGTTAAGTCACCCCAAAACACAGTTCATCGGGGGGAGAAAATGGCAATGGATTTCTTTTGCTGGGGAGAGTTTATTTCCATGTTCTGAGCTTGTGCTGCTTGTATATAAGCAGCATACCTAGTCAGGATGCACAGAACTCAATTAAGGGGTAAGGGATTTTGTTATCTTTTTAATCAAGCTGAAAAATATTATTTCAGTCTAGATCAAATATGTACATAGGAAGCAATAGTTCAGAGAAGTCATCGGGGGTGGGTCTAGCTGCTGTGGAGAGACGCTGAATTTATAAGCACCGCAAAGCATGCTGGCACCAAGAGGGTGCAGGCCTTACCTGGCAACCACAGGAGAACAAAGGGTAGAAACCTGGAATACTTTCTGAACCCAGAATATGTCTTCTGCATTTATTTACTAGAGTAGTTATCAGTAAGGTAAGTCAATGGACTTCCCCCAAGATCTTTACAAACTTGAAAGACACCTCTTGGTCAGGTTGTGTTAAGTGTTGTCCTGAGAAGAGACAAGGGGATAATTCTTATAACCTGCAGGGATTTCTTTTCACCAGAGGGTTTGGCAAGACATCACAAGCATAAAATAACAAAGTCAACACTGAAAATTCACTTTATTATGTTTTGATTTCACAGAAAATGTAGACTTGTAAATAACAATAGTTCTTTGTAACAATCCGCATGACACTTTTATTAGCTCATGGAAGTGGGAGGTTTGGTTAAACAGGAATCGATGTGAATATCAGTGGAAAAAACCCCTAGAGCTGGAGCAACAATGATTTAGAAAAATAATGATCATGTTGGGCTTTGCAAACCACCTGTCACCTCACTGATCCCCAGAAAAATGTAAAGAACATTCTCACGGATGACTGAATATTTTCTCTGCGGATGTAAGGAGAAGGTCAGAATAAGCACGCCTTAGCTGTCAGCTTACACCAGTGCATTGCTTTTCAGAAGTTCAGCACAGACAAAAGCAATTCACCAGCTTTGGAACTGGTGAGGTCTATTTGTTAAGAGTACAACTCTTGCTCTTAAGATAAGGAAACCCAGATTGAAGTACAGTAAATAGACACAAAAGAATGGTTCTGGTCCATTGGACACTTCTCTGAGCCTTTATTTTGAGAGTGGGCAAGAGGGGAGATGAATGTTCTGCAGCTGAGCGAGACAACGCCAGCCCTGGGCCAACCTTTAATCAATGAGAAATAATAACAAAATCCTGGCCTGAATATGCCATCAAGCTCAAGCGCATGCATGGTCATGTTGGCTGCTTCTGAAAGGCCATACTTCAGGTCTCACAGACTTGATCTACAAGTCTATGATAATAACCTTAATAAGTTAATAAGACTGAGAAATGTCAATGTGAACGTAGATTTTCTGACTTTAAAGCTATCTTCTTTAAAAAAGAAATGTGATACCTGATATTTTCAAGCTACATAGTAACTCCAATAAAAAGGAATATGGTTGTGATGATTATCGTCAGCCTCTAGCATAGCTACACAGTAGATATGGAGGGTCTGGGCAAGGCCTGAGGCCCTGAGTCTCGAAGAAGGTGCTGGGAGGGGACAGGGGAGCAACAGCAGAAGGAAGGGTGGATGCTACCAATAAGGGCTGAAAGAGCCAGTCTCTGCCTTCACCAACCTCAGCTGACCACTCAGCTACCTTGTTCTTTCCCTCTCACTCCCCTTCCCATCATCTGGCTCTATGTAGACTACACTGCTCTTTGATCCTTCTGGGATGCTCATTTTAATCTGATGACACTTGTAGAAGATAGTCAGTGTTCTGAGGTGCTCTAAGCCCCTCCGCTCCCATCCTGAGTCCTCTGTGGTCCAATAACATGCCAGGGCACTCCTCCCTGAGGGACACAGGGTCTGAGCCACGTGTGGTAATGGCATGAGGGGCTTTTGTGCTTGAGCTCAAGCCATTTGAGGAGGTAAACGGGCTGTCCAGGAGCCTGTTAACTGAATGTACCTTGACAAGCGTGTTCACAGAAGACAGATCAGTCTGCACCACAGACTAATTTAGGGAGGCAAACTATTGAAGAAAACAACCCATTTGCTAAGTCTCAGAGTCATGTGCAGATTTTATCTTTATGGAAGACAACTCCAGTGAGTTAGTCAAGATCTCCTATTGGAACTTTTTCAGATATTGCAGAAAATTAATGGATATAATCTTGGACTTAAAACACATCAATTTAAAATAAGATTTTTTAAACTGGGAAGTAGTTTGTAAGAGGATATGGCCTGAATAGAATCTCTCATTGTGTTTTGGGTAATTCATGCCATGCATTCCCTTAAAAGCCTCAGATAGTCAAGTGTTTAGTATATTTTAGAATCAAGGAACATCAATCCTCACTAAGTCCTAACAAAATTGAATTTGAAATTATCTTCCCCCTTTTGTTCAATGTTTTAAATAATGGAGATTCCCTTTTTCAGAAGTAAGAGCAGGTAAAAATACTTAATTCTCTTATGCTCTCCACAATGGCCATGTTCACTGCCACTGCAGATGGCTGCCAGTCTCCCTTATAAATTTGGATAATTTATTCAGGTTTTTACATGGATATGCTTTGTCCCCTTCTTCCTTACCAGGAAAGATGCATTTCAGCATAAAAAGAAAGTCAGATCTAACCATCCCAGGAATAAGAAAAATGAACATTGCTTTTGGATGCTAAAATTTAGAATCTATGGAGTGGATCCTGAGCCAACTAGTTTTATTTAGTAGATAAAGTGCTTCACTTTCCTGAATACTCCTGGAGTGTGGGCCGGTGTGTGCCAGAGCACTGGGGTAATGGCTGACACTTGCACAGACCCCTTCACCTCTATTGGTCTCAGTTCCCCCAGACATAAACTGAGGGCAGCTGAGATGTTCTCTAAATATTTCCCTCGATTTACGACTTCACCATTCATCCAGTAGGAAAAAGGGCTAATGGCTTTGAGATCCCATGAGAGTCCCTTTGTCCTCCCAGGAAGGCACTGACAGTGAGCCTCAGTGTTACCAAGACTGATCCCGCTTGCCCAGCCTTCCCATTCCCCATGGGCCCCACTCAGCTCAGAGCATCTGCTGTCACATACCACTCCTCCCAGCTCCAAATCCATAGGACAAACAGAGGGAGGAGCTGCTTTGGAAAAACCAGACAACTAATTCTGGGTTTGGGAAGTGAGGGAAAATAGATGAATGCTGTCATTTTTAAAAGGGTTAGAAGGCAAATCTCACTAATGGGAAAGTATTCCAGCAGGTTGTTTTTCACAAACCTCAGTCTAAATATCCTCTGTGAAATGAGGATAGAGAAACCGAAGGTTAAATTAGTAAAGAATGAGCAAGGACGAATAATTTGACATCAGATGCATATAGGTAAATGTCTTGTTAGTCAACACAGCTCTGTGAAGAGATCACATTTTGAACAAGAAACTAAATGCAGGAGGGGACATGAGAAGTAGCTTTATATATTTCACCTTTTTTCATATAATATACAAAATGGGCAAGGTAGCCTCTCCATTTCCCCTGGATATCATCTTTTAGCTCATGGCAGAAGCCAAAGACAACCTGCATAGTGATGCTCCAATAATTACAGCTGGGTCTTTTAAATATAGTCTCCAAGTTATGATTTGTTTGCAATATAATATACTAGGGTTACCAATTTATAAGCAAGGCTATGTGTCATTTGCTTTAGGCTATGGTATTTTGTCATCTTGTAAGCATCAAATGAACAGAATTATAAACGACAGGTCTTTAAAATGTGCTTGATGGGTGATGAGTACTAGTTGATACTCCTCTGCACACGTGGCCAGCTCTGCTTGTGGTAGAAGCTGTCTGGGCATGACTTAGCTCTGGAAACCTTTCTGTCAGCATTTTGGTTCCCTGCTCTTGTCATCCCAAAAGTTTTCATTCTCAAAGCTGTTTGAATTACAAAATTCCATAGGTCACATGCATCATGCCATATAGGAATTTTATTCCCTCCCCTTTAATCTGTACAGGCACATTTTCTGATATTCTACTCACTAAATTATTTTCCTTCATCTTCATCTGATAGTTATGGAATACTGTCAGATGTCAATTTTCTTTCTCTCTTCAGATCCTAAGTGAGAAAGAAGTCTATTCCCTAAAAGTCCTTTATATCAAGGGATCAGTAATGTAAAGCAGTCACTTTCTGAGGCTTTTGTTATTGCTGTACCAAAGGACAACAGCCTACCTTGTTGCATCAGACTTTAATGTGGCAATAAATGCCTTGAAATAGATGCATTTTAAACCTTAAATTTATTGAAAGCCACCCTTCTCCATGTAATTACAAATTACCCCAGGAGGCTGTGAAAATCCCTTGATAGGCAAAAAACCTTGCTTGGTCTTTTTAAAAATTGGAGGTAACTCAGTGGCAGTTGATCCTGCTTTCTTTACATTACCCTCCATTGAGAAGTATGGAATTGAACTTGAACATTTGCTGGAAAACAGAGAGAAAACTTCTGAGACACTCTTTCTCCTCCTGGCCAGCTGCTCTGGAAAAAGGAACTATCTAGGTGAGTAGAGACAGTGATATGGGCCCACACCCCTTCCCCTCCAACAGCCTGTCACAACCAGGAAGAGAGGTGTCCAAGATGCTAGAAGTGGGGAGGGCAGGCATACTCTATGTGCAGCTTGTGGCCCCAGCCCTGGGGCTGCCAGTGAGGGAGGAGAGGCTTCTGTTGAGGCCTCATGCCTCCTGAGAGAACCCAAAGGCCCAGTGTCCTTGCAGATCCAATGGAGTCCTTGTGGTAGGGAAGGTGGATGGAGACTTCCCCTGGAGTCATGTGGGAGCTGCCCAGTCAGCGCTCTTAGGGGCCTTGCAGGTGTGCACATCCAGGGCCTCCAGGCAATCCTGACAGCGCACAGCACAGCACCAGTGGAACTTACACTCACACTTGGTCATCCGTGTGATGTGGGAGGTGTCATAGCCTCTTCCACAGCACATGACTTCGCAGCTATCCATTCCTCGGGAGGTCAGGTTGCACACGCGGCCGGCTGTACCCAGGGAGCCTGGAAGACAAGCAGGGAGGTGTTACTGAAAAGGTATGGGTGGAATGCAACATGCATCAGGAGAAGAGTTACAAAGTCATCCCCAGAAGAGGACCCTGACCCCTACTCATTGTAGTCTGGGGCTGCACCACCAATTCCGGGGGCCAACCACAGGGAATGCAGTGGTCCCCAGGGGGCCAAGTCTGGGAAGAATGGACATGAATGGAGCTTTGGATCTGCCTTGGGCAACCTGACTCCAGCATTCCCACTTCTGAGTTAGAGAAACCTTTCAGATCATCCTTACCTAGCCTCGGATTGATGGATAACTGATTGATGGATCACTGATTGATGGATCAGAATGAAAGAGGGATCTATCCTAGTTCCCTCTCCTTACCTCAAACCACATTAAGTGAGCTGTGGCCAAAGTTGGCTCTCTCAGAATTTGTCAGGGTGTAGCCCTCTGAAAGGGAGGTGATTCTGTGTCCCTAGACCTGCTTACTCTGGCTCCTTAGAAAGCACAGAGAACTCTGGTTGATGAAGGGGCAGTGTGGGTATCATCTGCATAAGACTTTGAGGAGGGATATATACCCATTCTGGTTTACCTTTTAGGCTGGGCCTCACAGGCCATCTGGAGGTGTGTGAGACACTTGGTTGAAGCCAGGAATGTAGGCCTTTGATGAACAAAATTGCCATAAAAACCCATTAAGAAGGACCACTGGAATATCATCTTAGTTAATTAGGGTGATGTTTGCTAAATTTATGTATTTCTTCCTGAAAAAGAGCCTCCGAAATAGGAAGCCTTTTAATTTGTTTTGTTGGTTTGGCCAAAGTCATTACATTTTTTTCCTGTAAAATACAAAACACGTTTCTTATTTTCAGCAATTACTTTATTGATTTGGATATTTCGAGTATGTTGGCTATCTCCTGTTATTGGCTTCTAAGTGGGTAGAGGACAGGGGTGCTGCTAAACATCTTCCAATGCATAGGAGAGCCCCACAGCAAAGAATTATTTGCCCAAAATGTCAATAGTACCAGGAAACTTTGCAAACCACTTTTGACACATTTGATCAGTCACAGCACCTTCTCCATATCCTGCACAAATCTTTTTTTTTGCATTTCAGTTGTGCTTTTGCCTTTCTTGAAATAATAAAGCCTAATATGCCAAAAATGTTGTGTATCTTCTTCCATCTTCAGTATTAAAATGGCTGCACAAAAATTCACCAATTTTGGTAAGTTTTTTTAAATGCACACTGATATGACCACTGTTATAATACAGTCTAAAAAGTTATTTCAAATGAAGTTAAAGACAACTAAGTACTACTAGAGCCATCATATGGAAAAATCTAAATGCACTTTTTGGTAAACCCAGTATTTTGGCAGAAG
The DNA here is from genome assembly GCA_028533065.1 of Trachops cirrhosus. Taxonomy (NCBI): domain Eukaryota; kingdom Metazoa; phylum Chordata; class Mammalia; order Chiroptera; family Phyllostomidae; genus Trachops; species Trachops cirrhosus. Next base: position 57,776,432 of record CM052549.1, read on the forward strand.
TACCCAGAGTTCTTTCACAAGGGCATTATCAGACAAGAGAACCAAGTGTAGTAGACATTTTCGGAGAGTCTGCTCAGCTTATAACGATCTTTTCTGCTTCTTCCTCCTGAAGAGAGGTGGGTTCCTGGCAGCCATAACTGACCAACATTACATTACCCCACTTTGCTGCTGGCAAGTGATTGGACCAGGAGTGGGCATCTGACTTGCAATGGGTAAATTGGGTGTATTTCCCCGAGGATTTGTGATCTTTTTTTAAATTTTATTTCTCAATTACAGTTTGCATTCAACTGTAATTTGAATGCATTTGAATACTTTGCATTTGATTATTTTGTATTACTTTCAGGCATACAGAATAGCAGTTAGACAATCATATCCTGGGTGATTTTGATGGACACAGTCAGTCTTGCCAAGTATAAACTCAGTAGCCATTGGTAGCCACATACCACAGTGAGGTTGTAGACGAGAGCAGGCCCACAGAGAGACAAGAACAAGGCAGATGCACAGGGGCAGAATGGGTAAGATATGGAAAGAGAATGCTGCTCAGATCCTGGACTGGTTTCTAGTCCCTTCTATATCTAACCAAGGTCTGGCTGCATTCCAACCTTTGGATTGCTATAGACTTACAATAAATTCTCATTTTTAGCTTAAACCACTCCAGTTTCCATTACTTACAATCAACAGTCCTAAATAATTAACAAACCTAGAAAAGCTATACTCTTTATTTTAAAAAAAAATCATTTTATCAAGATGAAAAATGCAGTGACTTAATTCATTTTCCCTTCCTCCAGCATGTAACTAAGAATTTTTCCTCTTCAGAACTCCTACAGTGCCTCGTGACTCTCTCTGTGTTTATCACAATCTGCACTGTGTTCCAATTATCTACATAAATGTCATGTTGCCCTGACTGTCAAGAATGACCAGAGAAGCAGCCAGGTTCAAGCAGGGCGTGGGGTCAAGAAGAGGAGTGGGAGGGGCAGAACTTGTGCTGCCTGATCAGGCCACTGACAGCAGGAAGACAGGCAGGGGAATTTCATGAGGAGAGGAAGGATGGCTGAGGGCTGGGGTCAGGGTGGTGGGTGGGTCAGCCAGGGATGGCCCGGATCCTACATTGTGCTGAAGAAACAAAGGGTTAGAGGAGGCAGCAGCTGGGCCTGGATTTGTAGCAACCATCAGGACAGTGCTCAAAATTACTGATCGTGCAAAAAGGACTCACTGCCAAATGCTGCCTCTATTTTTTTTTTAACAGCACACCCATTTTTTATTTCAATAAACATTCAGTGAACACAAACAAGTATAAGACACTGTGCTGGCTGCTTGGAGATTTTGTCCATTTGCTGAAAGCCTGTTATGGTAAAGTTTTGTACAAAGCACCACTGTAGACAAAGCTCAAAGATGGGAGAGTGAGGCTATTTAAGGCTTGAACAAATCGGGGCTCAAATCCTAGCTTTGTCACGTATCAACTGTGTGATTTTGGGCAGGTCTAATCTCATTAAGCTTTGGTTTCCTCCTCTACAAAATTGGGATAAATACAGTTCCTTCCTCATAAGGTAATGGTGAGGATGGAATGAGATAATGCACGGAAGTGCCCGGCTCAATAAATTGCAACCATTCATTCAATTAATAAGTATTTATTGAGTGCTTACTACATGCTAAGCATAGTTCTGGGAGCTTAAAATTTATCAGTGAACAAAACAAAGATCTTGCCCTGCAGAATTTATGTTCTAGGGGAAGTGGACCAAACATATATAATAATATTTATTGGCATTATCATTAAAAGTAACAAACAGGATCAGAAGAGGAGATGTTAATGGTATAGTTTTATAGAGAAGGTGGTGTTAGAAATATGACATAAATAATGAGTAGATTTGCAGGAAAAATGGGGTGAAAGGCATTCCAGGCACGAAGGAACCTCCCAGTCACTGAATTTGGGGGTGGGTGGCAGGGGGTGTCAAGTAGAAAAAGACTGAAAATGTTCATTTGGCTCAACAGTAAGGAGGTAACTGGTGCCCGTTGATGAGGGTGGCTTCAGTGGGATGATATGGATGATGCAGTGGATTGGAGAGTGAATGGGCAGAGAGGACAGGTGACACTGAACGGAGACAATTTTCAAGAAGCTTGGTGACAAAGCAGATGAAAAAGCATAGCTGCAAGGAGCAATGAGGCTGAAGATGGGGCTTGATGGTTATTTTAGGCCATTAAGCTTATTGGCACCTTGTTAATGTAGCAGGAGTTGTCTGACACAATTCTGCAGGCTTATGTTATTCGAAGTTAGGGTAGTGATTTCTCTGGTGAGCAGTGGAAAGGGGCATGAAGGAGGCTCCTAGAACACTGGTCCTCTTTTGGGTTCTTCATCTGGTCACATGTTATGGGGGTGCACTCATTTGAGACAATTCACTGAGCTGTGCATGTGTGACATGGACTTTACTGTATGCATTTTATATTTCAATAACAAGAAGAAGATATAGGAGGAGGGGGAGAAGGTAGTCACAGTACAGAGACCTGAATACTTTTGAGGAGCTGAGAAGCATTAAACATGGCTGGAATGTAGCATTCAAAGGAGAGACTGGCAAGAGATGAGTTAAAATGGTGGGTAGAAGCTGCACTGTGTTAAAGGCTGTGTAACAAGTTAAGGAGTTTAAACTTTAATCCAAAGCCAATGGAATGTTACTGAAAGTTTTTACACAAAAAGGCAATGAGATTTCACTTGTGGGTCAGAAGAATCACTATGGGTGCTGAGGTCTGATGGCTCACAAAGGCCAGAGTGAAGACAAGGAGGTAAGTTAGAGACCAGTAAAGTGCTGTGGGCAGGACATGACGTGGCCTGGATGGGGACAGCGTGGGTGGTAATGGAAGAAGTGCACAGACTCAAGACATGTGGTGACTGATTGGTGACTGAGAGGATGAGAAGTCCTCCCAGTTTCTTGGCTTGAGTGACTGAGTTTATGCTGGTGACATTCCCTGAGGTGGGGACCACCTGGGGAGGGGCAGGCTTTGAGAAAAGATAATGAATTTACCTCTCAACATGTTGAGTTTGCTGTGACTGAACCATCCAGGTAGAAATGCTTGCTGAAAATGCTCTCTAGGACTCAGGAGAGAGATCAGGGTAGAGATGTGGATTAGGAAATCTTTTGCTCAGAGGTGTCCACTGAAGCCATGGGTGTGAATGAGACCCCCCAGTGGGTGTGAAAAGCACTCTCACCTGCTATCCCAGAGGCAACTCTAAAGTTTTACGTTTTCATGGTTTGTTCATAAGCCCTCCACACCAATAAACATTGTTCACTTCTACTGAAATGCACTTATCAAAACATGAATATATTACCATTCAATTAGAACTTTGTTTCCCCCTTGGATCTGTGGGGCACAGGGGTCAGGATTAAAAGATCTCACTCCTGAATCAGTTTTAGGGCCTTTTCCTGACATTGAACTCAGCAGTCTTTCCCCAGGGGCTTACAGCCTGAGAATGTCTGAGCTGGTGATCTGACTCGGACTTGAGTAATGGTCATGGTGGTTTTTGTCTCCCAAATGCGGAAAACTGAACTGGACTCTGAATGAGAAAGATTGCTCAGTGAAGTAACCTCAACCCCTCAAAACACTGAGAAGAGCCTACAAAGCAATGAATGGCTACTGACAGGACTTAACGTAGAAGTGGTTTCAGTAAAGGAGAAAAAGATTCTGGCAATGGGGTATCTCAGCAGTTCAATGTTCAGTTATAGAATGCTGGAAAATATAATTACTCTGAACACACCACTATCCACTGGCTGCCCTAACAGGGCACAATGAGGGCCCAGACCCAGGAGGAAGATAAGAGGAGTTTTTGAAGGTTGATAGCCACTGATGTGAGAACAGGGTGGGGGCAGTCTAGAGTGGTAATGGGCCCCTGTAAGGTGTCAGCAGCATCCAGGAATGGGCCACCACAGGGGGGATCGGCAGGCTTTGAAGTCTAGGGAGAGGATGAAGCTGCACAGCGATGCACTGTTAATGGGCCCTGCTCTAGGGTTTGGATCTCATTAGATCTAATGACAGACTGTAGGGCAGAAGGGCAGTTTTGACACTTGCTGACATTTGAGCAGAATATACTCATTGAAATGGCTGAAAAAAGCATTTCCAGAGTGCAGAGCTATATAAAATTTGTGGATATTGCTTTCCTTTATTGGAATTATATAAGGACTTGTTATAATTGATAGCTATAGGGCACTGCTTCAGTGACCTCTTGCTAGCCTTTCCAAAACTAAAAGCATCACCATTATTGTTACAAGGATAAGAATCAAGACTATCATTTGCATATATGCACACTCTCTGTAGAAAGGGAGCCACTCAGTTTTATGGTCTGCCTGTTTTTTAAGTTCTGAATATTTAGGCCATATATTTTTAGATCTCTTTGCTAAATAACATATCAAGTTATTAATGAGTCACTCCTGCCTGGGTCACAACAAGAACACAGAAGGAAAACAAAGCCAGCTATACCTGTCAGCCTTGCTCCCAGAAGGGACAGTTTGAACATTTTCAAAGCCAAATAGACCTGAGGTTCATCCATCCTTCTTTTCATCTCTCTTTTTTCCCTCCACTCTTTTTCTTTCTTTTCTACCTTCTTTTTTATCCTCTTTCTTTTCTTTCTATTCATAACTGGGGTCAATATTTATGGAGCACTGGTGTGGGCTAGGCCCTGTGATAAGCATTTGCCCACATTGTCTCAGTTAGTGCCCATAGCTTATAAAGTAGGTATTATTATTATCACCATTTTGGAAATGAGGGCATGGAGGGTCAGGGAGCTGAAGTGACTTGCCCAAGACCACACAGGCAGCAGGTGGCACGGTGAGGATATGAAGGCCAGCTCATTGGACGCAGGTGGAACTCTTGACTACTGTGCTGCTGAGCCTCTCAGCAGAGAGCCCTGTCCTGATGGCCACCAGGCCCAGGAAGCAGGCTGGTGGGTAATAGTACGTGATCAGTGCTTCAGCATATTCCCACTCCTTTCCCTTCATTATTTTAACAATTTAAGAACTTGTAAAGGTCCTGATATATAACTTTTGTTTTTAGAGGGGACCTTTTTGTCCAGCTCATCATATGGTGTAGACAAGACTCCTAAAGTTATGTGGAAAAGTGAACAAGACTAGTTAACATGGTGTTAGTAGCTTACACTGCATTTTTCCTGTACTAATATTCCTGTCACCTTTTTGAGGAATGAGACTAATTACATTGTAATACCAAGATGACATCTCTACAACATGTGTGCCCTCAAGGTCGTTTTAAAGTATGTCACTGGTGTAGCCACAGACAAAAACTTTGGGAAGAGCCCTCACTAAGCAGAACTTCCTCTCTTAGGAAAGCCCATAGCATCAACTGGTGTCGCACCAAAAATGGAAGGACAGCCTGATCACTCACCTGACTCTCCATGCTTCATCCTGATTCTCTGAGCTATTTCCAAAGACCAAATTGATCTTTATAGGTCAAATATTTGCATCATACAGTATCTACAAAAGCATGTGTGGCTGGCTCTAAAGATATTCCAAAGGAGAAATTTAAAAAATATTATTGGGTAATGACCCTATCATTAGTCTTCCAAATTCATATATTAAAAGGATAAACACACATTTAGATGCTGCACATTTAATTTATTTATATGAATAAATTAAATTTATATGAATGATTAAGATCATTCATATTGCTTAAAATGTAATCTCTTACTGCATTTTAATGTACTCAATTGACTTAAGAGAAAGTGACAAGTTAGAAGCTCTTTTCCATGACTTCCCTTTGCTTTCTGCCTGTGACATGTGCCCAGATGTGTGGCCTGTGTAGGCACAGGTCTTAGTCCCTAGAGAGAGGGCTGCAGACTCAGACTTGGTAAGACCACCCTTCTGTCATATTCACACCACACTGTCATGAGATCATCTGCCTAGAGTCAGTGTCAGTAAGGTCCATGCAACTTGTAATGTCTATGCCATGGGAAGGGGTGGGTTCCAATCCGATCTATGCTTTTGCTTTCCTTAGGTGCTGTCTTCACCATGACTCACATGAGAGCTCACATATGCAAGGGAATCACATGAGTTTGTGATCACATCATATGCTTTTGGTGCAGCAATGCTGAAGGAACTTTACAGTATCAAGCATCCCATCTCCAGAACTATAAAATTAATAATGGAGTCAGGGCTCCCAGTGCAAAAACATTTCTGTCTCCACCAACATGCATCTTCCTGACAGCCAAGGAGGATGGAGGGCTTTTGCTAATAGTTCCCAGACTCACACCTCCAGGACCTGGAGGAAGGGCGCTGTCTTGTGTCCCTTCTCTCTATGGATGGGCCTGTGTCTTTGGAAATTCCTGCCACTCCAAGCTGACAGAAGCCCATATGTTGACCATCAGGGTGTAAAGCAACATTCACTTAAGCCTGTCATCCAATAGACTGTTTCTCCTCTGGTAGACTTACACATTGTCATTAATGACACAGATTTATCGAGGGAAGAAAAGAATGTTAAAGAGAAAATGTTAGAGACTGCACATTCATCTATTCACAAGGTTTACCCCTTCTTTGCATTAAGTATTGCAAAGTAAAGCTAGGAAAGACTGTCTCCACTTAGATGATTTTATTTAATGTTTTCATAATAACTAGGAAAAGTGTGACAGGCACAGGAAATCATATCCCATTAAATTAGCAAATGCCATCATGGAATTAAAGTTGCTGAGATCAGATTCTTCAAGGTTTTCCACATCTGGCACTAACTAGCCCACCCAAGGTTATTTCCTCCTGCCTCCCACCTGTGTCCTCTAATCAGGCCATCTTCTCACCATCCCACTGAAGTTACTTTCTGATACCACAAGCCAGTAGACTGTTTACTCATAGGAGTTACTCTCATCTGCTTCTCTGGACATTCCTCTGCCTCTAGATAGATACCTTCCCCTCCTTCAAGATTCAGGCCTGACTTTGCACCTTTAGAGAGCTCTCCCTGAGTGTTCCACACTTAGCTGATTTCCTTTCTAAGTCTTCTAATGCATGTCATGCAATAGGGCTCATTTGCTGTTTGTTTTAAAATGTTTGATGAGCCCTGGCCAGTGTGGCTCAGTTGGTTGGAGTGTCGTCCCATACACCAAAAGGTATTGGGTTCGATTCCCAGTCAGGGCACATACAGGTTGCAGGTTTGATCCCTGGTCGGGGCTGGGGTGCATATGAGAAGGCAACCAATTGATGTCTCTTTCTCTCTCTCCCTCCTTCTCTTTCTTCCTCTCCCTTCCTCTCTAAAAGCAATGAAAAATAAAAATGTCCTTGGGTGAGGATTAAAAATATGTTTGATTATTTCTCATGCATCTTGTATCCCCAAGGATTAGGTATTATATTTCTTTTATATATTGCATGGTGCTCAGGTGGCCAACATATTAAATTTAAAATAATTTAAAAAATTAAGGCCACCCTTCTCTAGCCAAAACAGAGCGCACTTCTCCAGGGAGCAGTCACCCAGTTCTCAGGCACAGTGGTGAGAGTGGACTAGCTAAAAAGCCTATTCTATTCTAATTATCTCACTTGATATATACAGAATACATGTGAACACTGTGGTTCATTTGTAAATGATAGATTTTAAAATGACAAATCAGAGTTTGTGGCATCAAGTTCAGGTTCTGTTATTGCAAACAGAGTAAAATTAATTAATAACTCATTCACTTATTGAATCATAGGAACCTTATGAATTTCTAGGTAAAACACATCTTAAGAGATCCAGAGAAGAGATGGATTCCAAGATGGTGGTGTGGTAGGACGCAACAGATTCTACACTCCCACAACGAGGAAAAAAATCCTAGCCATTCTAGGTAGGAACAGAGCAAAGGGCCAACATTATCATGACATAAATGAAAATAGGAAATCGCAAATTGTAGCGGACACTGAAAAACCTGATGGTAAGGAGACTACGTGGATCAGCGTGGGGACCAGGGAGGTTGCAGCTCCAGGCCCGGCACGCCGGGGTCGGCCATGGGGCTCCTGGGAGAGAGCTGAGTCATCCGCTCCCTCCCTGGCCAAACAAGGACTGAGCAGTACCAGGGGAGGCCAGTTTACCGGAGGGCACAGAGAGAGGAGTGAGAGAGGAGTGAGGACCAAGAGGCAACCACACAGAGTCTGTAAGCACCCACGCAAAGCCCTGGTGAAAGTGTGCAACCCAGCCGGTGCATCCAAAGGCACCCGCCTCTACACCCGTGCACCCAATGCAGAGAGAGCGTGGTTTGGTGAAAGTCTTGGAAACCACAGTGTTGAAAGAGGAAAAGGCATGGGCGCTCCCCAGGAGCTGTGAGGCCCAGGCCCTGAAGGTAGAAGTGGGTGCCCCTTGGGATCTAGAGAGTGTGCACCCGTGAACCTGGAAAAGGCACGGGTGCTCCTCAGGACGTCGGAACACATGGCGGTGAACACCCAAGGACAAACATAGTTGCACCCAGCCCCCACATGCAGGTCCCTTCTGGGAAGCACCAGACGGGCTTGGGGGAGAACGCGTGCGCGCCTACACTATGAACAGTATGCCAGAGGCTGACTGAGTCCTGAACAGGAACAGAGAAAAACTGTCTCCAGTCACCCCTCAGTGTGCTGAAGCCAGCTACAAAAACCGGTTTGGCCAATCTGAAACCAACAATAGGTGTTTTTTGTTTTGTTTTGTTTGTTTTTTGTGTGTTTATTTGTTTTTGTTTTCTTTTAATTATTTTAAAGCAACCTTTCATCTTTTAATTCGCATTATTTTTTGATCTATCAATTCTTTATGCTTATCTTTCTGTCACCCTGGTCTTGACCCTGCTCCCTTGCTTTCCAAATTTATCTCTTCTTCCTTCCATCGTCTGCTTGGTTCCTTCCTTCCTTTTTTTTTTTTTTTTTTTGGACCTGCAAGTAATTGCATAATTGTATTATCATTATTTCATTATTTGTACACCTTTTATTTTTATAGTATTTTGGTATTCCTCTTCTTTTTGTATAGAATTCTTTGCTTGGCTGATTATATTGTATCATTTGATAGGTTTCCCCCATTATCTCATTCATAGTGTAT
>CM052549.1:57785943-57885622 GCA_028533065.1 Trachops cirrhosus
ACTTCTTTCCAGCCCCTTCTTGCCTGTAAGGTCTCTTTTGAGAAATTAGCTGACAGTCTGATGGGAACTCTTTTGTAGGTGACTGTCTCCTTATCTCTTGCTGCTTCTAGGATTCTCTTCTTCATTTTTACCTTGGCTAATGTAATTCTCATGTGCCTTGGTGTGTTCCTCCTTGGGTCCAACTTCTTTGGGACTCTCTGAGCTTCCTGGACTTTCTGGAAGTCTATTTCCTTTGCCAGATTGGGGAAGTTCTTTATTTGTTCAAATAAGTTTTCCACTTGTTGCTCTTCCTCTTCTCCTTCTGGCACCCCTATAATTTGGATGTTGGAATGTTTCAAGATGTCCTGGATGTTCCTAAGTCTCTCCTCATTTTTTGAATTCTTATTTCTTCATTCTTTTCTGATTGTATGTTTTTTTCTTCCTTCTTGTTCACTCCATTGATGTGAGACCCAGCTTTCTTTCCATCACTGTTAGTTCCCTGTGCATTTTTCTTCATTTCACTTATTGTAGCCTGCATTTTTTCATCTAATTTGTGACCAAAATCAACGAATTCTGTGAGCATCCTGATCACCAGTGCTTTGAACTGTGCATCTGATAGGCTGGCTATCTCTTGGTCGCTTAAAAGTATTGGTTCTGGGCTTTCATTTCTTCTTCTGTTTGAGCCATCTTTTTTTTCTTTTTTTTGGTCTGGCTGTGCCTGTTATGTATTAGGGGCAGAGCCTTAGGTGTTCACCAGGGCGGGGCACTCCAGTTGCTGGGTTGTGACACTGTATGTGGGGGTGGGGTCCAAGAGGGAACAATGGCACTTACTCCGCTCTCCATGGACTTCAGACCCTTCCACCCCTTCCCCCAAGCAAACTGGGCCTCTCTGCTGCTAATTCTTGTGTGGGTGGGCTTGTGCACCCTGTGGGTCTGTCCACGGACCTCTCCTGTGAGGCTGGGAGTCTCTCCCTATACCTCAACCCCCACAGGTGTTTTTAATCAGTGCCCTGAGGCTCTATTTCCAGGCACTGGGACCCTAGGACCTCCCGGTTAGCCAGCCCCCTTAAGCACAGTGCCTTGCTTCACAATTGCCACCTCGCTGGGCCTGCTGGTTGCCACCCTTTGGCCGGGATCTGCCATCCACCACTTGTGCGCCCAGGGTCTGCCTGCTGAGGTGTTGTACACCCCAGATGCCTTATGTGCTGGGTTCCAACGCTCTTTGTGCCACTCAACCCCTCTCCGCCTGGCTGCCTGACTCCGCCCCTCCTACCGGTCTGGATGAATGTGTCTATTTTAACTCCTTGGTTGCCTGACTTCCATACAGTTCAATTTTCTGTCAGTTCTGGTTGTTATTCTGTTTCTAAATTGTTGTTGTCCCTATCTTGGTTGTGTGAGGAGGCAAAGTGTGTCTACCTTTGCCTCCATCTTGGCCGGAAGTCCGAATTAGAGTATTTTCTAAATAAATATTCCTATATTATATTAAAAATGTATGCTATTACTCAAACTAGGTGAACAAAGTAATTACTAAGCCCATAATAGGGACTGTTACTATTTACGATGAGTCCTCAGGAAAGTGCTAATGCTTTCTACATTCCATCTCAAAGACCTTAATCTTCACAACAATCCTATGCTACCATCCTATATTTATTTTCCACATCTTAGGAGCAAAAGGTCCTGGACAGGTGGGACCCAAATGGAGCAGAGTCAGGGAGCCAAGATGGCCCTCCTAGGGTTGTGTCTGTGGCAGAGGCCTGCCATCCAGGTCCCCCAGAATATAAAGATATGGGGGGCAGGGGCACATAGGGGAGTTATAGTTGCAGAACAGAAGTTCATTCTGATGCTTTTTAAAAATACCCAGGTCCCTGTGACCTGGCATACCAAACTAATAACATTCCTCCTGCTCACTTTGCTATCCTTGCCCTCCAAAGCTGGCTCATGCTGACAAGGACAGATTCCAAACATAACAGGGCTCAGTGCACTCTGACGAGCTAGGCGGGAAACATCTAGGTGATGAGGCTCAACCTGGGAAGGGTGTGAGTGAATTAACAACCTCAGGGCCACCATGATGTCTTGGCTCCTTCGGCTCTAGAATGATTTTGACACATTTCCAGGCATCTGAATTAATTGCTGGAATGAAGAACATTTCTGCATGTTTGGTTCTACTGAGCCTTGGTCAGAAATTGAGTCTGTGGAAGAGACAAACTAGGTCCGAGCACCAGGCATAACTTACCTGGGGTGCAGCCCTGGGAGGGGAAAACTGGAATATTTAGATCCCTGTGTGTTTGGAGGATGGGAGAGGAAGCTCCACCTGGGCCACTGCTCAAGCCACCCACTCATGTCACACACTCATTATAGTGTACCAGAATCTCAGGGAGTAGGCAGAGCAGGTTTCCAACTACTACCTTCAGATTTGTAAAACTAATTCCCTCAATATGCTACTCTAAGAATTTTGTTCAGAGCACCACTTTGGAAAATGTCAGGAAGGAGATCCCTGTGCCCTCTGTACCCACCCCAGATGGCCTCTGTCTTGGAGATCCAAATTCAGGATGGGGACTCTAAGCAGGGGGTTTCTCCTCCTTTAGTCTGTGACTGAGCCAAGAACCAAAGTCATGGTCCTGTGAGATCTCCAAGGCTGAGCATACTCCTTCTCCTTCTCATGTCGCTTTGAGTATCTGATGGGGGTAGCCCCCATCTGCACACAGTTATCCGTTGTGATCTCTCTTGAGTTTGGTAATTGATTATGAATGCTCATTCTTCACAGCTGATTCCTTTTAAAGATGAGTTATTTACTCCTAAGTTAATACTCCTAGCTTTAAAAGTGACTGGAAATATTACTCCCTTCCTTTTGCAATGCTAAGTTCCCAGGTTGCAAACTTCAAAGTTGGGATATTTATATGATTAATTGGAGGATTTGCATATTAATTTAAGGTTGGATCTTAAAGATACACCTTATGAGTCCCTGAAAATACATGTGGCAGTGGTACCCACTATTGATCATCACAACATTGAGTGGAAATGGCCATTCCCCTCTTCCTTCCTCAGTTTTGTTCAGCTGTTGGACAGCCACATGCTTCAGAGCAGACGAAATCAATAATATTAATCTCATTGTTCTGTCCCTGACTCTTCTGTGGCAGAGGGCATGTGATAATTCAGTTTGGGCCAATACCATGTCAGGACTAATCTGTCAAAGGACTTGTAAGAAAGGCTTCTTCGCTCTTTAAAAAATATATTTAAAATCCTAATATAAATTGCATTGTGTTTTTCTCAAGTTTTGAATTATGCATACTCTGCTTCCCTCCATACTTTTGAATAAATCAATAATTAACTAGATAATATTTCAAACCTATTATAATAGGGAAAAGTAGAGAGAGAAATATGGGGGATTACATTGCATCTTCCAAACTCATAGTCATCAAAAATCTATTAAACAGGCCATTCACAGAAGAAATACAAAGTACTAACAAAAAGACATTAAACTTCACTAGTAATGAGAGAAATGCAAAATGAAACACCATTTTTTAAAAGATGGAGGCATAGGTAGATACACTTTGCCTCCTCACAAAACCAAAACAAAGACAACAACAAATTTAAAAACAAAAAAAACAATGAGAATTGCCAGAAAATCGAACTGTATGGAAGGCCAACAATGAAGGAGTTAAAGAAGAAACATTCATCCAGACTGGTATGAGGGGCAGGGACAGGCAGCTGGGGGGCAGAGAACTCTTGGCAAGGCAGTGGTTGGAAGACCTCGGAGGGTGAGGCAGCAGCTGGCAGACTGGGCGAGGTAGTGGCTGGCAGACCAGGCAGTCCCACATTTGCATGCAGATAAACCAGGAGGAACAACTGGGGAGTGACACAGACCACACAGACCAGGGTTCCAGTGTGGGGAAATAAAGCCTCAAAACCTCTGACTGAAAAAACCTGTGGGGCTTGCAGCAGTGAGAAAAACTCCCAGTCTGACAGGAGAGTTCACAGGAGAGTCCGACAGGGTTCTAGAATGTACACAAACTCACCCACCCAGGAATCAGCACCAGAAGGGCACAATTTGCTTGTGGGTAGTGGAGGAAGTGACTGAAAGCCAGCCCAGAGCCCAGCAAACAGCATTGCTCTCTTTCAGGCCCCTCCCCCACATACAGCACCACAACTCTGCCATGTGGCAAATACCTAAGACTCCACCCCTTACTACTAAAGACATGCCTAGACAAAAAAAAAAAAAAAAAAAAAGGCCCAAATGAAAGAACAGATCAAAGCTCCAGAAAAAAAAAATACAACTAAGAGATGAAGAAATAGCCAACCTATCAGATACACAGTTCAAAACACTGGTAATTGGGATGTTCACAGAAATGGTTGAGTATGGTCACAAAATAGAGGAAAGAGTGAAGGTTCTGCAAAGTGAAATAAAGGAAAATATACAGGGAACCAAAGGTGACAGGAAGGAAACTGGGGCTCAAATCAACCATTTGGGCCAGAAGGAAGAAATAAATATTCAACCAGAACAGAATGAAGAAATAAGAATTCAAGAAAATGAGTAGAGGCTTAGGAACCTTTGGGACAACTTTAAACATTCCAGGATCCAAATCATAAGGGTGCCTTAAGGAGAAGAGAAAGAGCAATAAATTGAAAACTTATTTGAAGAAATAATGGAGAACTTTCCTAATCTGGCAAAGGAAATAGACTTCCAGGAAGTCCAGGAAGTTCAGAGAGTCCCAAAGAAGTTGAATCCAAGGAAGAACACACCAAGACACATCATAATTATGTTATCCAAGGTTAAAGATAAAGAGAGAATCTTAAAAGCAGCAAGAGGGAAGGAGAGAGTTACCTCCAAAGGAGTACCCATAAAGCTATCAGCTGATTTCTCAAAAGAAACCTTGCAGGTAAGAAGGGACTAGAAAGAAGTATTTGAAGTCAGGAAAGGCAAGGACCTACATCCAAGATTACTCTATCCAGCAAAGCTATCCTTTAGAATGGAAGGGGAGATAAAGTGCTTCCCAGATAAGGTCAAGTTAAAGTAGTTCATCATCACTAATTCCTTATTATATAAATTGTTAAAGGGACTTATCTAAGAAAAAGAAGATCAAATACTATAAACAGTAAAATGCCAACAAACTCACAAATATCAACAACCAAATCTAAAAAACAAAAACACCATTTTTTTGGCCTAGAAGATTAGCATACAGTAAAAACATTGATAATAGGAGTGTTGGTAAGAGTATAGGGAAGGAGATGCTTTAACAAACTTTTGATGGGAGAATAAATTGATGTTCCATTTAAGTGGAGAGAATTTTTGGAATACTGTATTTTCAATGTATGTGTCATTTCACCTTGGTGATTCCACTTTGGAAACAATTGCAGAGTTTTGAAAGATTCACACGCACATAAATGTTCATTGCAACATAATTAGCAATAGCAAAATACTAGGAAAAACCCCAAATGACATCAATAGAAAAATGGTTAAGCACTCTATGGCATATGTTTACTAATGGAATATTATATGGTATTTGAATAATGAAGTAGATCAGTCTTACAGGCATAAAAGGAAGTCAAGTGACAGAAGCAAAAGGCAGAACAACATATGTGGTAGGATCCACTTTTTAAAGGCCTGCATGTGTGTCTACACACAAAGGAGGAAGGGAAAGAATATTCTTTTACAATCTGGCTACAGTCTGAGGGGTTGCATGGTCTGGAAAAAGAGGTTAAAACAGTCCAACTACCTGCACAGTAAACTACATGAATTTGGGCACCCTTCTCTGGCACCTGGAGAGAGCAGAACAGTGGTTCTCATTCTGGTTACATATAAAAATCAGCTGGGGATGTTTCCAGCACACAGACACCGCCTCTCCCTGGACTGAACAAATTAGAACCTGGGAGTGGGTGGGGCACAGCCTTGCTCTCAGGTGCTGCCAAGGTTGAGCGACTCTCCTCCAAGCCCAGGAGTGCTGTGGAGGAGGAGAGAAGCTGAAGCACCACCACTGGGGCCAGGCCCTCGAAAGGTCAGAACAGGTGAGCTATTCCTGTGAACGGGGTGGCATTACCATCCTGGGAACAGGGATATATGACTAGTGAATTAGAAGTTGGGTCTTACCCTAGGCCGCCAGGGGAAAAATAGCCACAAGCAACAATTTACCCTAGTGCTTTTTTGGAGGGAAAGAAAGATGATGCTGGCCAGTGGGGTAAAGGCTCAGGGCTTTTAGAGGAACAATCTGCAGAGAAGGTTCCTGAAAGGATGCACCCCCACCCCCACCCTGGATGCCTTGGGAGGTGCTGGATGAGGGGTGGGTGGGTTTCCACACAGGCCGCTGATGGAGTGGCTGCAGACATTTTATTTGCTCTGTAAAGGAAATAGTGAGCAAATAAGAACCTGGGGATGTCCCAGAGGCTGCCAGACACTCTGGGGCTTCTTGTGTTTGTGTGTGTATGTATGTATCATTTATTTTATCCTCATCTGAGGACATTGTTTTCTTCATTGCTTTTAGAGAGAGTAGAGAGGGAGAGAAAAGGATTGCATCTGGTGCTGTGGGTCGACTGCAGCTTAGGTGTGTGCCCTGACGGTGAATCCAATCTGCAGCTTTTCATGCTCCAACCAACTGAACCACAATGACCAGGGTGTGTTTCTTTTTAATAATTACTTTCAAATTTTTAATTAAGGAAATATGTGCACATGATTTTAAAATTCGCATAGTCCAGAGAGAATCAGGGTGAAAAGCAATAGCCCTCTGCTGTACCCTTCTCCTCATCTCTCCTCTTTTCACTCCCCTCCCTGTCTGCACAGCACAGCTCAGAGTGGGTCATTTTTAATGAATTCTGCTTTTAGTCTTTTGGTGGTTGCCGAAATGCTTCTGCCAGTCCTGGCTAGCCGATGACAACTTTATGAGAAATAGAAAAAGGCATCCCATCCTCAAGATACTTGATGGACATCTGGTAGAAAATCGCCACTATAACTAAACAAATCTACAATAACAAGAGGTGAATGGAGCCCTCTGGAGGGGCACAGTGCAAACAAGGCATAACTGAATGTGGCAGTTTTGCATGTCACTGTTTATTTATCTACCAATCAATGTTCCATATAGACTTCTTATTATAGAGAGTGAGAACTTCACTCAGCCTCACTTTCCTCACCCCAACTCCCAACATGCTGCATCACAATTCTGGTGATCTCTGCAATTTCAAGGAGCAAACTTACACTTCCCTTCTTGTTCCAGAAGTCACAGGTGCTGTCTCTTATGAGGATATTGCAGTCCTTCCTCCCTTTCTACCCCAGTCTCAGTCAGAAGTGCCTGTCCTTTTGTAGAGACAAAGATGATAGCATTAACATTCTTCTCTGTAACTATAGTTAAGTTGCCCATAATATATCTAGATTTTGATGCTATAAACTGGAAACAAAAAATATTTATGTAATACTGGTAACCACACAACCATGGACAATGCCAGGACTGAATTTTACAATGTATGGTCCAATATCACAATCTCTGTGACAAAGAAGAATGTGTCTGAGTGGAATTTGGTGTTTTCTCATTTTACTTGCAACCAATTGCATTTACTATAACAATGTTTTCCACTCTCTCGATCGTTCCACCTACTTCATCACTTCTCCTTATTTCTTGGGTGTGGGGGAGCAGTCCATGGTCCTCCATCTTCTTATTCCAATGTAGACTGGCTACACAGCTGAGACCTACCATCATGCTTTCCTAAGTTGGACATGCTCTGCCAGATGCCATGTTTTCTCTTTTTTTTTCCTTCTTTATTCCTTTGCTGCAGCCCCTTCTTCATTAACTCCTTCAAGGTACACAGGGGATACATTTTCTGAATTCTTGTATGTCCAAGTTGTCTTTATTCAGCCATAACACTTGATTAATAGTTTGGCTGGGTATAGAATTCTGGGTTGAAAATAATTTTCCCTGAAAACTGTGGAGGTGTTGCTCTATAGGCTTTGGCCTGTAGTGTTATGGATGGGAAGTCTGATGTCTTACTGATTTTTTCAAAACTGATATTTTTCAATTTGTATTTTTTTCCTACACAAAAGATTCTAGAACCTTTCCATTATGTTTGGTGTTCTGAAATGTCACAATGATATACTTAGAAATGAAAAAAATTAATCCTTCTGAGCCTTCAGTGGGCCTTTTTAATCTGGAAACTCATGTCCTTCAGCACTGATACATTCTCTTAACGTTTTATTTCCCTCTACTTTTTAGTCTCTTTTATGACATTCTAATTACTCAGTTTCTGAATCTTCTGAATCCATCCTCCATGTCTCTTACATTTTTCTCTTTAATATTTTTAATACTTTCTTCCTGGCTTCTTGAAGAATAAATTCCATTAGAGTAACACTCTTGGCTCTCTCCACCCCTTACTAATTTCTCTCCCGGAGGTGAGGAAGTGCCTTGTCCCACTGGTGAATTTAGAGGAAGGGGCAGGACTTTTGTGCCTGGGTTCCTTCTCTTTGGGCATCTGCCAAAGTGAGATGAGTTATAATCAGTTACTACCCTCCAGTAAGGGGTTCCCTGCAGAAGCTCCAGTGCACAGACAGTGAGAGGGTAAGTAAGCCTGCACAGCTCATGACATAAAGAACATGAGGAAGAATCCATTACAATGACTTGCTGTCTCTCTCCAGTGAGTGATGCTGAGAGCATTTTCCAGAAACTTGGGCCACAGCCCATGGCACAGTTAGGTCCTGTTTTCTATTTTGACTTGAATCTTTGCTAAAGGGTCTCTTGTTCTACTTCCTTTTTCTCTGATTCTTAAAGCAAGCTGCTGTCAAGATTCCATGTTCAGCCTTGTCTTTTGCTCCTCTCTTCACATTCTCACAGCCCTCATGGCTTTTTATATCACCCTCTTGGACAGCACAATTCTTCAGCAGCCCCTCTCCCCTCACCATTTGCTTTATCCCATCTAATGTTTACTCTGTGGCCTCCTGTCAGTAAATACTTGCTCATTTGATGTGACTACTTTTAAAAAGACCCTTGGTGTTTAGCCTTATAGAAACTATTGTTAGCGTAACATAATTTTCTCAATAAAAAACTTTCTATAAGCTCATAATTGCTTCAATGCTGATATCTCAGCAAATTTTTTATGATTCTTAAATCTTTGATTTGGAGCATTGTAAGCCTTCAGATCTGCAGAGGCTATTCTCTACTCTTAGAATTTAAGAAACTTGTAAATATTAGCATTCTATACCACAGAGAATTCTGAATATAAAAACAGAAGCTATGGAAGAAGTACATACATACACTGTTCGAGCTAGAACAACCCTATTGTATATTCATCGGCCTCAGCTTACTGTCAGAGCATAATAAGGCATAGTATCATTAGGCTCTTACCAATATCAAATATGCTAAGTACTTTATTTTCATTATTTTCATCCCAGTGTACAGATGAGGTGATTCACACAACTGGAAGCTGAAGACCCATGAAGGATGTAACTCATGCCCATCTGACACCAAGTCAACACCTTAAATCACTCTACCAGTGTTTCTAATGCTGGGGTTTGCTAACCCCCAGGGGTTCATGTTCTCTGGGTTCAGTGGATTCTATGAAAGCTTTTACACTTAGTGTTTGCATATCTAATTAGTATACAAACAATTCTCTTGTCAGTTATAAAGACAAATTTCTCCCAAGGAGAATTAAATTTTGGTTTCTTAAGTCAACTTTTCTGAACACTGAGTCCAAGCAATGCCCGTGTGTCTTTGTAAAACTTCTTACACGAGATATTTTTTCTTCTAAGTTCCTGCATTTTGCTAAGTTTACAATCCCTGCATTGTGCCACAGGGATTCACCTCCTGTCAGAAAAAGGGCAGTCCACCTGTTTGAAAAGTATGCCAAGTTAACAACTGACTTTGCCTTAGAAATCCTGCCTAAAATTTATTTTAGGTCCTTAAGGATGCCAAGTTCTAACTAACTTATTTAGTTAACTTGAGCATTCAAAGGAGTGTTAGTACTTCACTTTTAGTTGGGTGCATGCCATAAAGCAACTAACATATTTCTGGACCTATAGCAGTTTTCCTGAGGGAAATACACATTAACAACATTATTTAATTTTCAGATGCTGGCTTAAAGCCAAGTACATTTATTAACAGTTAAATTCTTTTGACAGGTCCACGTCTCTGTGAGTAACTTAAAATCAGACTAACTTATATCTTTCAAACATATATGCTCTGAAATTAAGAAAACAAAAAATGTTTATTACTGCACTGTGCAGTTGATTTGCTTATATAGTCATTTGTTAACTTAGATAAGACACTGATTTCTTGAGCACTGTCATTCTTTAAAAACAATGACAGTGTGTGGGCTTAGCTGGGAAATACAAGGTATGGAATTTACATTTGTGGAATTCAAGAATATTACTATTGACTAACCATATATATAATAATTCTTATTGACTAATGAGGCAGTCTATAAAATATTTTTCTGTAAGCAATAGGACTTTACATACAACTGTAACAATTTTGCTAAGAGTTATTCTCTGCCTTGGGACTTAAATTCTGGTTAGTTTTTAATTCATATGTTACATAAAGATCTACAATATCAAGCACATTCTACTTTTGGGTCCAAAAAGATGGAGGTGAGGCAGGTAGAGGTGATCTCATTTTTTAAAATGCATTTAATTTTATGAATTTAAGGTGATCAATCAGAAAACACACATCTACTAAGTGAAGGTTGTGCTTCATAAAGATGCCAAACACTATTTAAGGGAGGGTTAGGATGAATAGGAGGTTAAAGCTATCTGACTCTATAGTTTAGTTCAGTATTATCATTTTCTTCTCTATTGATAATTCCCTTTTGAAGGTAATTGCTTTTGAATCCTGCCCAGTTCTCTTGGTTCAGAACCATTATTTAGTATGTATCTTAAACAGGATCTATTCTTAGAAGTCTTCATTAGGCCCTAGGTTTACTTGCCTATAAGGCTGTGTTTATATCTTATACAATACCAATTCCTATTGATTTTGGAGGCATTTTCTGTAGACAGAGCTTAGAAGTTTCCACTTAGTCTGGGTGCCCCAATCAACTCACCACAGCACTGATCTTGAGTGGTGCTGGCTTGGGTGGGGCGTGAAACTAGAAATTCTGGATACCTTCATCCTCTGAATTTCTTCCATATAAAATACAGGATATCTAGTAATGCTAGAATTTCAGCTAGTAAATAAATTTAATTTGTTTGCTAATCCTGTCCACCCTATATACCTTCATCTCTTCATATGCAAAATGTGGATAATAATACTACCTACCTATTAGGCTTGCTTGAAACCTGGTGCATATATGTATATATTTTATTTTAGATAGCAATTCTTTTTAGGTAACTTGTCCAAGATCATGTTGAAGTATTATAACCAGTGTTATGATTCCAGAACCCCAGCCTTCATATTGCCTCAGTCAAGATGATGTTAATAGCTAAGAACCCCTAATGAGCACAGTAGCCAATAATAATGTAAACATTATATTAAAAATATAAATATCAACACAATTGCCATATGCCAACTTTTAATTAACAAACATTGGGAAGCTTACTATCTATATCAATCTTTCTATGTTTATTTAATGCTGAAAATAAAATGCAAGAAGGTAGAAATTTCTCATAATTTTTCTAGTAAGTATTTTTAAGTCATCAATTCAAACATATTGAAGAAATTTGAACTCTGAAATCCATCACTTAAAGTGGACTCTAGAAAAATTGGCAATGCATGAGAATGGAACTTAAGTATTTAATTTTCCCCCTCCCACCATTGTTCAATACCTGCCTATTGCTTCACAGTGACATCCAAGTATCTTTAGCACAGCATTCAAGGCTCTCCAGATCTGGCTGAGACTTCGGTATGCAGCCTCAGTTTCTATTAATTCTCAGTTATGATCTCCACCCTAGAACACTTGTCATTCCTCAACTCTGATGTTCTTTCCATCCCGAACGTTTTCTGCTCCTGTAGTCCCTCCATCCTGAAAAACATTTTCTCTGTCTCAACCAAGGAAAATCTTTATTTCCAGCTCAAATACCCAATTGTTTCAGATAGAACCTTTCTCTCCTCAGCTAACTGTCCCTTTGGCCAATTTTCCTCTTCCACCACCTAGCTTAGAGCTTGCCACACAGTTGTATTTCACTTGTCTCTTACTAAACTTTAGTTTCTTGTAGTCAGTGGATTCTTTGTCTTAGTCTTACACTTTTCCACATATAACTTAGTACCACAAATAGTGCTTTTTCCAGAGTTAATTCCCTAATAACCATTGAGACAAATTTAGTCCAGTAACATATAGGAATAGAGTTCTCAAACTTGTAGGGTCATTAGTTGAAATTTTGTGAATCCACTGAAAAAGGCTAAATTGAGTTGAGCAGTTCACAATTATTAGCAATTATGTATCTGACATTTAAAATGTTTTCCCTGTTGCTTAAAAAAAATTATACATCCCTGGCCAGCTGGTTCAGTTGGTTCAAGCATTGTTTCATACACCAAAAGGTTGTAGGTTCGATTCCTGGTCAGGGCACATACCTAGGTTGCAGGTTCAGTTCCCAGTTGGGGAGCATATGGGAGATAACTGATTGACCTCTCTCGCTCTTTTCCTCCCTCTCTCCCCTGTCTCTTCTCTCTCCTTTCCTTCCTCCCTTTCTCTCTTTCTAAAATCAATAAACATTTAAAATAAAATATAATTTAAAAACATATTTACTATAGAAAAATTGTAAATAAAGACACACACAAAGGGAAAAATAATTAGTAAACTACTTTCCAAGTGTGGTGGCTGCTACTGCTTCTTTTTTAAAATACAGAAATACTCTGTGTGTGTTTCTCAGAAATTTTCAACAGAGACAACATGGAAAGGTAGGTAAGAATATAAGGGTGAACACAACTGGGTTTGAACCTCCAAGCCCAGTACTTCATAATTGTGTGACCTTGGGTTAGTCACTTCACCCTTCTGAGACCCAGTTTTTCATTTGAAAAATAGGACTACTAATACTGTTTTTTTGTTCCTATAAGGGTTTTTGAAAGATCAAATTATAAAACATTTGACAGTATTTTGCACATTAGCAACTATTATATGACTGGTTTTTATTAGTATGTTAAACTGTACCACATATGCATCTATGGACACATGGAGTGATCAGATTGAATAGTTCGACCTGAACTAAGTAATAGTTAAAATTGAATTTGTACCTACCTCTATTACCTAAGATATAGATAACCTTCATTTCACTAAAGGGAAAGGAACAAACTTTTATTGAGCACCCACTACCTGCCAGGTTCTGTGCTATTTGCTTTATGCTTGTCTTCCCACAGCACCACATAATACACTTTTACACATGACAGAACCTGAAATTCAGTGGGCAAAGCCACTGGTATTGCATGATTAAGATGAAGGTAGGTCTCATTTCAAATTCCATGTTCTTTTTTTACCATAGTAATATATACCTTTTAGGAAAAGTATTTTTATGGAATTCCTCTTGTTCTTATTACGAAAACGTCCAGCAATTAAGGGGTTGTGTTTGATTGGATACATGGGTTATTTTGATAGAGATTCTCTTAGGAAAGGTAAAAGAAGTTGTGATTATTTCATCTAGAGGAAAGAGTGGCCTAATTTAAAATCCACTTTCAAATCCTGAAAGGGAGCAAATGGTGGCTATCAACCAAGTATCTTTTGCTTGTAATTTACCTAAACCTATCCTAAAATACCATTTAGAAGTTTTCATAGCATGGCTTCTTTAGACCTAAAAAGAACTGTTAAGAGAAGCTGTGGAATGTCTTTCTTGATAGAATGTTTGTGTTGAATAAGGTAAATTTATCTTTTTAGAACTCTTTGGAAGTAGAAAACAAGACCCAATCAAAGATGAGTTTCAAGTAAACATGAAGGAAATAAACGTCATTACAAATTCTACTGAAGCCGTGATTAAAATAAAATGATAAAACAGCAACAAAGATCTAAAATGATATTACCATACCGAGACACATGAGGGTGCTCTAACCAGCTGTTATAATAAATAAATCAAAAATGCTCAAATATTAGGGAAAAATTAAGGTCTTTTGTGAATGGCAGTGTTGAATTCTGAATTACAGCATTGGTTACACAGGATAATCTTGGAATAGATGTTTTCTCTTTTAAATAAAACGTATTGGTCCCCCTCCCCCACCATCATTTTAGAAAGAAGATACTCATAGTGGACAACTTGGGAAATACTGAAAAGCACAAAGAAGAAATAAAAATGAACTGATATTGCAGTCAGCCCTGGATGGATGGGGTTTTCTAGAGCCAGGCCAGTTGGAGGCTTAACTCAGGAGGCCTGCCTTCAAACACAAGCCCAGCCTGTTCTCATTTTGATTCCAGAGACCTTCTGCTTGCACGAAGAGGGAGTAGAGACTGGGGGTCTAATGACCGCAGGAAGAGAATTAGAGACGCATGTTTATCCAAATACATTTACTCTCATTAAAGTTCATATTCACTGACATCATGCATCTCCTTGAAAAAGTCTGCCCACCCACCATTAATTAAAGCCACATTTTAAAAAGTCAGTGTGTGCACTTTTATTCCAATCCAAAGTAGCCTCCTCAGTTTTGCAGAGTAGGCAGGAGAGTATCTGAGGCCTGACAGCTGTTCACCGCTACACAGTGAGGAATCACGTGATTTACATTAAAAGTCATGTTTACTCAGAGCCTACAAGATAATAGCTAAGGTCTGTTGTCTTGAAGAGTTGAAACATTCAATATCTAGTGACCTATTAAGTAAAATTAACATTTATTTTGATGAGTCACATTCTTTTGGATGCAGTATATGACCATATGCTTTTATCTTTACAAATAATCTGAGAGATCTAACTATATTTCCTGCTTGAGTAATTAAGCAGCACACTCTTATTGAAGACACCACACTTTATAACTTATACATACGGTATCAATGTCAAAACAAAGGTCAATGTAAATTTTCCTTTATCCAAACTATTGCACAAACAGTAATTACCAATAGTTGTAGGATTGTGCAACCATAGTGTATATTTTTGGCAGCAGTCACTATAAATTCTTAAATTCATGAAAATAAGTAACATTGACTGTTGAAGTTCAAGAAAGCTACTATTTGTAAACAGTTCAGGTCACATGCATCTCATTCCATGTTCTAAACAAGACTTCTTTCCTTCCTACTCCTGTTAAATGAGATGTGGTGTCTCTGTGAGCTTAGTAAAAGAATTTCCATCCAAACAGATCTGCATTTTTAAAATTTTTTTCATATTAAAGATCCCCCAGACTTATCAATTTTATGCTGATCTTTCTTTACATATTAATATCAAGCACATTTTAATTTTGTGTTGACAAAAGACAAATTATGATTATCTTTTCTCATTGGCAGTTACATTATTCTAGGATGGTTCTGACTAATATTTGATTAGCCCAGCCAGTTTATGCTTTTTACCAAAGACATAACATGCAGCAGCTTCTCCAGTTATTCTGGTCGTGCCACCATGCAGAATGACATGGCTTATCAATGGATCTGAACACTGCCATTTTAATGGTTTCATCCTAGGCTATGGATCCCTTGGGCTAGGAGTTGAAAGCTGAGATCTAGTCCTGACTTTTTCACTGACCTCCATGTAACCTTGAGCACCTGTGGACCTATTTCCTCATTTATTAAATGGGTGGTAGAGAGTGAATACTGACCAGTGAATCCACAGCCCAGTAGGTTAGTAAGGGCTAGGGGATAAGGGGCTAAAGTACCACTTTAGGGCCATGTTCTGCCTTGTCTACTTACTCATCCAGTACCAGGAATGCCATTGTAAGTCTGGTTCTAAAAAGAGCATCCCAGACTCTAGAAAAGCCAGTAAACCAATGCCTATAGAGTTGCTTTCATGATATGGTTGAGATAAGATGTTCTGGGTCTTCATACTCTTCAGGTACAAGCATTCAACATCCCACTGGTACATGGACGAAGCACTAGCTAGCCTCACCCACAGATTATATCTTCTGTCTAGACGATACAGTATCCAAAGGGACCATAAAACACTTGACTCTACACAATGCCAAAATCAGTGGGTGGACTCCTTCAGCTCAGCTGTGGGAAGGAGGGTGGAGTATGGGTGGGATGTTTCAACCCAGTTGGTGGTATTCTTTAGGACAAGTAGTTTGGGGTTGGGGGACAGTGGGAATTTGTGACTATATGGCATTTTTATCAACTCTATGAAAGTTTAAGATAAGCACAGTTTGAGTACAAGGCTGTACAGGCTAGAAAATGAGCAGCGGTGCAGTCCATACCTTCCTGCCGGCTCTGTTGTTGTGCAGATTCATCAGGGCTCTGGCGTCCTTGCCTTGCCTTTCCTTGGCATCCACAAATGCTCGGGCAAATTTGATCCCGTAGTCAATGTTATCACTACAGCCACCCCAGTCGAAGGTGCCCTTGTTATCCCTGGAGCTTCCCTTCTTCTTTGGGTCACAGGAACAGGATTTTAATTCTCCTTGGCTACAGGCCCTGGTGATGGCAAATACAACTCCAGCTGAGGAGATGGCGTAAACAAAGGCAGATTCCCGACTACCTGAAACAAAAACGCTTTTCTTAAAAGTGGTTCTGGAGTTACTAGTTCTGGATAACTTTCACATGATGGCTGTTTAATTCTGGCATACTTCAACACTAGACCAAAAAGTACTGATATTTTTGAAGGATTCTTTAATATAATCACTACCATCTAACATAAGCTGTTGTCAATTAGGATAGCTGTATGAGAAATGTTCTGACTTGCAATATAGTTTATAAAAGAAAATGCAACAAAAGCCTGCCTTGCCCAGCTTCTGACTTCATGTTCGTCTCTCATACATCTGCTTGCTTAACCTAGAATCCTATATGCTCTAGAACAGGGTAGTGTAACATCTTTGTTTTTCGTCTGTAACATACAGTCTGATTTTTACAATTGTATCACTCCATAATGTATTTTGGTATTCATGCTACTACATGAATAAAACCTCTCAAGCTTCCAGGCATTACTGAGGACATGGATATGCATTTAACTGATCAAGATTGAAATACTGAATTCAAAAAATCTAGGGGCTGAGTTGGAAAGAGAATTCAAGGCAGTAACCAGCCCTACCACTGGAGAGCTCTGGCTTGGCATCAACTTTCACAAGTAATTGAGAGATTGTTGCAGGCAATATGCAATATCCCAGAGTTACATAGTATGTCTAACTATTAAGGTGAATTTACTTTCTTCTGGAACACCTGCACTAATCACTGGTATTGGATAAAAGACAGTGAAAAGCTTTTCTTTGGTTTTCTGGACGGAAACAAATTTACCGCCTATAATTAGACTTGGGCAAGAACCCTTTGGGGTGCTTTCTTAGAATTGTTCTTTATTAGCATAGGCTACTTTCACTTACAGGCTGAAAGGTACATATTTCAGTGCAATAACTACATTAAATTATTTTAATAATCTGTAGTAACTCATAACACGGTGTTGTGGTATAGTGACAGATATAAGGCTCTTTAGGGTCTGAGTGCACCTCATTTTTCAAGTGGAGCTATATTTCATTGTTATTAGCATGCCTTTTTATTAATGGTTGCTGCAGCAAATATATTAACAACCAAAATAGAAGCTGAACAACCTCTTGCCAAAGCAAAGCAGAAAACAGAAAGCCATTTGGTGATTCAATATGTCAAGACGAGTGTGACTTTTTGAACCACACAGCTGGGAGAACAAACCACCTTTTCGCATCGAAGCCCTGCTTGGTTCCGTTTGTCATTCAGTGCTAAAATTTATTATATGCCCCTTACAATATTTGCTCTGCTAGTCTCATTATTAAAAATCAGGGAAACATATTTACACCATATTAAATGGCACTTACCTCAGCCTTCCAAAAATATCTCCCCCCCAAACCTTTAACCATCATAAAAAGAAATCAGTCACACTCTGTAGTTAGGTAAAATCAATGACATGAATATTTGCCATAGGTAGCAGGTATGCTCTCCAGAGGTAAATGTGATGGTCATGAGAGCTGTTTTAGAGTTCCAGGTTATATTATAAGGATTACAGATTTTCCAAGTGGAATTGAGGTGTTTGTAAAAGATGGTGACTAACAGTTGTTAATGTGGCTTAATCTCACGTGGTGGCTCTCAGATAAATGAGATTTTTATTATACCCATTTTACATTTAGGAAAATATCTTGTCAGCAGTCACCCTACTGAGTTGCTAAAGCCTGGTTTTGGATTGGAGTTTAGTGTCCACATTTAGAGATACCACATAAAGGGAAAATTCTTAAATGCTTAATGTACTTAGCACTAGGCTGAAAGAAAAAAATCACTTAAAGTCTGCTACATTTCAGGAATAATTCTGAAAGCACAAATATCACCTTTCAAAATATTTGTCACTTATTATTCAAACACATTATTAAAGAGCTAGATGTTTATTTATTTATTTAAAAAATTTAGCACGTGGACTGACTTTTCATTGTACCTCCAGATGTTTTGGTATCATGTTAGATGTGGCCTTAAGATGTTTTCAGTTAAGTGTCTTAAATGAATCATTAAAATGCTATGTGTGAAATAGTAGCACATTTCAAGAGTTGGCTTTCTAACAAAACAAATTTTGATTTTCAGACTTTCTTAGAAAAATGGATTCTTTCTAGAGCCCTCACAATATGAAACAAAATCCAAATCTAAATAGTGATATTTAGATTTCCTGATGTGTTACTATTGAAGTTTCTCTAATTTTTGGATTGAGATAAGTCAAGCAATGTCTACTAAGTGCATAGGCAAAGTTTTTGTTTGGGGTGGGTGATTGTTATATGGAAGGGCAAAACATTAGAAGCTAGGCTTTCCGTAAGGTTATGGGTTCAACTCTCTTTTAAAATTCTTTTTAATTTTTAATTTTATTTTTTACATTTGTAGGAATGAGACCTAATCACCTTTTTTAAAGGCTTATTCTAGAATTCTAGAGATATCTTATTGCAAAAATATTTATGAGTTGAAGTTTGTCTGCCTGTTATTGGTGACAGTCTGTTGAATGAGTAAAATGCAAATGTTCCTAAAAATCATTGTCTTACTCTAAGCTGTCTGAAGCAAAAGAGGCAAATGTTCTCCATTTCTCTGTGACACTGGGATATGCCAGTAACTTTTATATTCTCCCTATAAACAGCATTGCCCTTTGCCTTCCTAGTCATCTATAAGGACATTTAGGTTTCTATAGGCAAGTTTTAAGATGTGAATTTCCTGCCAGGCAATTAATTATAAAAATCTTTGGATAGCTTCACTGGAATTTCATGATTATTTCCAGGATAAGCTACCTTAGGCCAAATTCAGCCCTCCCAAAACCAATGCAAAATCATCACTGACAGTCACACGAGTTTACATAAATGTCCAGGAGAATCTGGCCTTCTGTGAAAAATGGAAAGAAATTGTGTAGCATGAGTGTTTTAAGTTTTGAGTACTTTGGCAAAGCATTCAAGCTTCATCTGAAAGAACTCGGAAGAAGTACAAGTTAGAATCTCTTATTTACTTGAGGCCTTAAACTAGGTCAAACTAGTTCCAACCTCTTCATTCTCAGCTCTGAAGAAACAAACACTGTCAAGATTAAGTTAAAGAATTTTATGAATGAATCCTGAGATTTGGCAGACCTTTAGGATCAGTGATCAAAATTACAACCTTTGATTTGTGATCTAAAAGATTTTTTCTTTTCCATATAGAGACATTTTAATAGATTTTCATAGACAGAATTTGGAGGTGATCACTTTATAAATGAGAAGGACCTTTAATTTGTACACATTGGGAAATTGTTGTGAGGACTTTGGAAAGGAAAAACCATGATACATCTTAAACATCAAGAGCCTGTACATAATACATCTGAAGATGTCTTGTGCTAAATATTTGCAAATTCTCTTTGTCAAGTTCTGGTACTTTAGTTGATTGGTGAGCTAATCTAGGTGATGTCTGAAAATTCCATGTTGTTGAAATTTACTATTAACCTTTCAAAAATTTGCAATGTCATATCAAACTCAAAATGGAATGCAGAAGAATATAGTTCTTAAACTAGAGAATAAAATTGCAGAATATGGCAGTAAATTTACTTCAGGGATACACTGAGGGTGAGTGCACTACGCCCTTGGGGGATTTCAGAGACATTCAGTTATGCATTTGGCCTCATAAAACCCTAGGGCTGTGATGATTACATGATAGAAACACCCTCTGTTAAGCATTACCAAGTGCACAGCCTGGATGATTTTCTTAGGAATGGGGGGATGGGATGGGCAAAAACAAGTGTAAAGTTTCCTGTTTCTGGGGTTCACACAAAACCTTTTTGTGTTTTTGATTAGATTTCTCAGTACCAAATGGGATGTGCTATTTCTTGGAAAATGGTAATAATACTAGGTTAAATAGCAAATATTTTTAGAAAATAAAATGTGATTTTCAGTTAATTTTCTCTGACTGCATACCACCTAGTGGGCTACTTTCCACATTCACGACTTTTAAGTTTATTATGTACTTAGATAATGCTAATACTCCTTCTAAGTATTAATAGTTCATACCCCTATCCTCCATAAATACCCTTCTGCCTAAAATGTACCTGGGAAATAATAGGCATTCACTACAAGTTCATCCATTCATTCACTCAATCATTCAATGAATGAATGGTGTCTGCAACATGCAAGGCACCAAGTGAAAAGCAGGGATAGCAGGCTACTCCTGCCATATAGAATTTACAACCTACTAAAAGAAAATGTTTAATTCAGACACAGTGGGACCCAAAGCTGAATCGCTGGATGGGAGATCAAAGGTGGTGTGCAGAGATTTGTCTCTGGTTCTCAGTAATATGTGTCATTGAAATAATGACTAAGACCAATAAAAGATTTGGGCATTCCATCCTCATCTTCTGTTCAAATCCTTCTGGAAGATTCAAGTCCCAGAAAGAAGAGTTAAAAAGTCAAAAGAGCCCTGTGGCTGCTGCCTCCTTTCTCCAAGAGACAAAATCTGAACCTGGAGGGACAGGCAGGGCTGTGACATGACTGGATGGACAGAGCAAAGAGTAAAAAGACGCCAGCCTGGAGTCTACATTCCAATCTATGACTAGCCTCCTACAAAACTTAAGACAAGTTCCTTGATTTCTTAAGTCCTCATCTGTAAAACAGACAATACTCCCAACAGAACAAGATTCTGATTGTATAAAATGCAAGAAAAACTGAGCAGAGACTTCGAAGAAAAAAATAAAAGGGAGGAGTGTGTGTGGGGAGAGCCCAAAGAGCTGCCCAAAGGCAGGAGACTTACTTCGGAGCAGGACCCTGCCAAAGAGGCTGTGGTCCCTGTCTAGTGTGTTGCAGTTCCAACGGTGCTGGCGGAACTGGTGCTGGCACTCAGCCGTCCACTCGGCCACACCCAAGCCAATAGCACGCATCACGTCTGGGTTTCGGTGGCACAGCTGCCTCTGGCGGCTCACCAGGCCTGGCACATTGTCACACATCACCCTGGAGGAGCCGCCTGTAGCTCTCATGTACCTGGGAAGGACCAACACAGGGGTGAGAACACTGAACTTGAGTTCCCGTGCCATATTTCCCAGGAGACTGAGGGGTTCAAAGCACTTTTCAAATATGAATTCCTTATCCTTTTGGGGATATTAGAAAGCAAGAGTTATTTAATTTTTGTTCCACAGAGAAGCATCACTGCAGGCATGGGAGTAATATGGTAGAAGCCACCTTGAAATGGAGTGATGATGTCTTGGACACTAATTGAACATCAGCAACTGATGCTCTGGGCAGTCAGAGAACAGAATGAGTGGGGAGGGGCAACATCTTTTGGGAAGAACCTTCAAAGGCTGTTCCCAAGAAGGCTCTGATCTCAATGATGAAATGTGTCTGGACATGGCTTTGGGGAAAGCCGACCTTTAAAGCTCCTCACTCCCATTTATTTGACCCTAATGTTTAAATGTGTTAAGAAACTGTCTGTATCTGTCTAATTGACACCTGCTGGTATCTGATGTTACACTCTCATAGACATGCCATTCTTCCCTCACTAAAGAATCCTTTAAATATTTCCATTTTCAAGCTCTTCTTGGTTTTTATAGAGGACCTTTGGGGAAAAAATATTTCTATTGTTATTAAGGACACTAAATGTTTGGAAGAATCAAACAGTGTTATAGCTCCATAAAGTACTTTTGAAAAGAAACTTTAACAAAAAAATTACATCATCATCTCTGCCCAGATGTTCTCTATTAGTTGTGAAATGTTTAGAAAGTTACCTTTTATATAACCCAAGCTGCCATAGGTGTCTTTTGAAGTGATCAAACAAAGAGAATGTCTTTTCTTGTATTTTCATTATTTTATATGATCATAAAATTGTCACAGCTGTGATTTCCAAAAAATATATTTAAGTGACAGCTGAGAGACAATGTGACAAAAAGCCTGGGCAATAAATAATGTTTATCACGGAAACAGAAATAGTCATTTTATTAAAAAATGGTCATTCTGATAAATCAATCTTTGATCCTATGTCAGCGATGTCAAGGCTCAACACCTTCCTGTTTGAAGCGGCTTAAGAAGGAATTGAATCCCTCTTCCCATCAATGCTCTGCCACGCTCCTTTGAAGAGTTCCACTGTCCTCCTGAAGTTCCCTGCTCTAGCCTTTCATTTAGCTGAGACTCCATACTTTTGCAAGATTCTTGAAAAACACCCCTGAGTAACACGTCTTTCTGAATCAGTATTAATATGTTTTGGGGCAGTTTTAGGTGTAAGGCTGTTAAAGGGCTCTTACTTTCCTCTCTTTTCAAGATCTTTAAGTCGGGAGATAGAGAAGAGTTTCTGGGTGGGTAATCAATCTCCTTTTTGTAATGATGCAAAGACCTGTTACATTTACTGTGCAAAATAAATAAATAAATCGCTGATTGACGTTCACAGGACAGCAGCAAAGTTACTCTTTGAGGGGCCTGTGGTCTTTAAACACGCTACCCCCTACCCCCACCGCGGCCTAAGCTTCTCATTGAGGCAGTAGGTCTTTACCTGGAGGCAGGCAGCACAACGTTCTTCCCTCTCACTGGGGCCAAGCATTAGGAATGTGGAAGGACGGGAAATAATAAAAAATCACACGCTTTGGGTTCTACATCTCCTGACTGCCTGCCTGAATGGGCCCCTAGGTTTATCTTGAGGGTTTTTTTGCGGGGGCGGAGGAGATGGTTGGGGGGGGACTGACGATTGTGAATACACACACACACACACACACACACACATCTGAGCTAGAGACCCGGCTAGCGTGTCCCTCAACAGGATAAGAAATTGGCTGATTTTGCTGCCGCTCAGCTGGATCCAAATAAACCAAACATCAGAGCTCTCATTTGAGGGAAATGTGGATTTTTTGGAGTTGTCAAAGTTGGAATGGTCTTCAGAGGAAAAGAGAAGGCGCTCAGGATGAGGCGATAGGACAGGGCAGCAGCCAGGGTTTGGGCTGGAATCCGTGACTGCCGGGGCCACGGGGGAGTGCTGCGGTAAATGGAAAACCACCACCACCACCCCTGCCGTGCCCTCACGCATGGACTTACCACCATGAAGAGCTGACCTCAGGGCTGAGCCAGGTCAAGAGCAGAGGGAGCCAGAGCCAGATTCCACCTAGAGGGGCGTTCATATTAACCCCCTTGCGTCCACATCAGGTCAGACTCCGTGTGCGGGTGCCATATGCGCCCAGAGCAGAAGCGCTCAGCACCCTGAGCGCCTCCTCACCGCCGCCGGCGCCTCGCCGCGCCCCCGCCCCACACTCGGTCTGCGGAGAGTGGTGAGACTCGCTGATAAAAGTTTCAAACGACTAGCGGGGCGAGCGGTAAAGGCCAGTGCGGGCCGCCTCGCCCACAGCCCAATTCCCCAGGCACAGCGAGCGCAGACAGCCGGAGAGCTCTGCGCACCTCCCGCACGCCCCTGTCCGCTCAGCTTCCCACCCGCGGGGGCTCAGTCGAGGGAGGGGGCGCTCTCCCGGGCGCTGGCGGGGAGGGGCGCGGGGTTTATTCAAGGGTGGATGAAACGATGGCAAGAGACGTCTGCAGGCGAGGTGAGGTGGGGAGGAAAGAACACCTCTGCATGGCCCAGGGCTCCCGCGGAGGCAGGCACCTTTCGGGAAGCTTCCAACCAAAGAGCACCAGTGGGCTCCGGCCACAGGGGCCAGCGTTCAGGATAGGCTAGTCTACCCTCCAGCAATCAAAAGTCTCAGAGTGTTCGACGTAGGGAATCGAGGGAAGGGATAAGGAGATAACTGTACAGAATGCAGGAACCCGGAGACGATGTTCAAGGCATCGCTCTCCCTAACGCTGAGAGGAAGAGTGAGGAGATGTACACTTGGAGCTGCTGAGTTTATGCAGGTCAAGGATGGGAAGGGAGGGGCCGGGCCTCAGGAAAAAGAAGACTTGCTGGCCTTGAGTCCTGGTGCTGGGCTTATATACAGAGCTCGAAGCGAGGGGAGCCGGGAAGGTCCATGACCCTCCGGACCTCACCCAGGCGTCATCCGCCAAAGCGTCCCGGGAAGATGCGGTTTTGACGCACACCCAGCTCCTCCCTCGGCGTTGTGGAGCGCTAACGATCACAGAGGGAGGAACCCAGGCTGCAAGGGGCCAGCCGGGGGTCCCGCCTCCCGCAGCCCTGGCACTCAGCCTTTGAGATTTGCGGAGGTAAAGGGACCCTCTCCGTCCTGAATCTGGGCCCCCACAGAGACGAGATAGAGAAAGAGGCTCGGGCTGCGGGTGTAGCATCTTGAACAGCAATTGGCTCGTAGCCCCGCTGTTTATCACCGGAAAGGAAGACCAGGAACTCGCGGAGGCCGTGAACTGTTTCACTGCTCTTTCCCTGGGGCAGCGGGATCGCCACCCGCACGGAGAGCGTGCTTTGGGGCCGGGGGAGGAGGGAGAGAGAGAGAGAGAGAGAGGGAGAGGGAGTGGGAGTGAGAGGGAGAGAGGTGGGGGCGGGTGGCAAGCGCCTCATTGTTCACAAAGCGTAGAGGGGTGGCCCTTCAGATAGGAAGAACCCGCTCTTCCCCCACCCAGTCCTCGGGCGAGTGCTGCAACCCTACCGGCGCAAGAGCGGTGAGGGGCTGGAAGGGGTGAAGCTTACAAAAGCCAAAACCTGAAAGATGCTGTCATCGCCACCCCTTTCCCCCACCGCTGGTCCCAGGCAGGTCCGGCCCCTCCCAGGCTGACCCAGATACATCCCCGTTTGGGTCCGGAAAGGGAGGGGAGGGAAACAAGCACCGCGCCACCCACGACTCGGGAAGAGCAGGGCTTCGTGCCAGGGCCGCTCCATATCGCTGGGCCACGACCCAGGGGAAGTTCTGGTCTGTCTCTGCTGGTCGCTAGGGAGGGGCGGGTGCGTTTCTTCTCGCAGTGTGTGCACACACTGGTGGAGGTGGTGGTGGTGGGGGGGTGTGATGTGATAGGCACCAAGCAGCAACAAATATCGCATTTACGTCTATACTTATGCTCACAAACCGCTTTTCTGGGTGAAACAGAAGAATAAGCTAAAATTTAATTCCACCCTCCTTTACCCACAGTCTCTTGCAGTAAAATCCAGACACTTGGGACATATAGAAGAGATGGGTGGCTCCAGAGAAACCAAAAGTTGCCAACATTCCACCTCCACCAGCGAATAATGTAGGGGTGTGGATTTGTATGTTGGAAAACATAGGCGTTTGTACATTTCTGTCATAGACAGGGAGACCTGAAACTGAAAAACTCAGCCCACCTGAGTATATTGTGTCCTCACAACTAAGGGCAGTTAGAAATACATAGAATGTGACCGTCAGCGTAGGGGTCCTTTCCGTCTGCTCAGGGAATTCACCCACTGGTCAGGAGATCTGCCGTTCAGCGGTTGGTGAGGCCAATGGCATGACCTAAACCTGAAACAGACCTCTGGGAAGAAGAATGAACCCCCAAGCCAATTAAATCCACCCCTAAGGACTTCATCCTGGGGCAGGAGGAGAAGTAACACATGACTGCAGAGAAGAATCAGCTTTGGTGAAAGGCAAAAGACTGAAAAAGTTCAAGAGAAGCTAAATTCAGATGTAAAAAAAGGTCCACCCAAACAGCCCTTCTGACCTGTCTAGAGGCAGTTTAGACCAGATGACTTGTTTCTTCCAGATTTGTGATTCCATTTCCCTCACATTCTCCACTCCTATTCACTTATGACATGTTATTAGCTCTGTACAACTTCTTTTCATGCCCAACAGGTCTGACTTTCCTATCTGTCCTGTACCTGTTATCTTAATGGACATTTCACTTTGAAGATAAGGCATTTACTATTAGAAGAACTTTGGAAATGCTCAAGAAAACAAGGAGGAAAGAGAATTCTTGCAAACTTCACTTCTCTTGCAATAAAACTATCCTAAAGAAGAGTTAATAAATGATGAAGTAAATTGCATATGACTTCAGTGTTGCTATAGCAGATGATGAGGAAAGGACAGACAGGGTTCAGAGTACCTTTAGATCTATGAATTTAATGCCTGATTTTTGGTTTCTTCACTGAGAAATAATAGAATTGACTGTAAAACTCATTTACAGTATACGGAACACAGAATTCTTTTTCTGAATATTAATGTTAGTTTGCTTGTAACTTCAGTATAGCATTGAAGCCAAATGAGTCAGTCTATTTTTTTAGTTAGATCCATTGTTTGTCTAATCTCCCAGGGCAGAAAGAAAGAACTAATTTACTACCAAACCATCTCCACCCTTTAAAAATGGAGAGTTACTTTTACAACCAAATAGTCATTTGCCTTTCAGTCTGAACCAACGTCTTAAGGCAGTGTCTCCTAATTTAGCTACTCACTAGCCAATGATTCAAAGGTCAAATGTCTCCAACTTAGATTCCATGACCTTAAGAGAGAACATTGTGTATTAATAAGACAGGTCAAGGATGGGAAAGAAAAAAATATGCACCTTTTTTAACTTTCCTCTCAGAGTATCATATACATGACAACATAGGTTAAGTTTGAAATTTGAAGTTTGTCTGCAATGCCCTTAAAATGTTGCTTCCGTTTCCCTTTAGTCACTCGTAAAATTTTTATTAAGCACACTTACCTATTTTTTTTTGTCAAAAATTGCTTTTAGAAAGAGTTCTAATATCTGTGGTTTAAATCTCAATGTGCATTTCAATAAATGTGCTCCCAAAACTTACTTCTGGTCATGAGAGAGCAATAAGTACCTGATTTATTCTCCTACTAAAAAAATCTCTAAGACTGGACAAGACTAGATGAGGCAATTTTTTTTCAGGGATCGGTGGGCAACACAGCTATAAACTTTGAGAGAAAGAAAACACATGAGGTGTGTTCCACAACTTTCCCATAATTGTCCTAGTTTTTATGCTTAAGGGCATTGTTCTGCATTGCAAGAAAATGGAATCCAAGCAGAGCAATAGACTCATTAAGGAGGAAAATATTTTAGTTTTATATTCTTGAAGCAGCTGAAATTAGCAGGGTAGCATATTTGAAAATAGGTAGCTGTGAAAAGGGAGGCCTCACAAGTCTATATGGAGATTTACCACAGATTCTTGGCTAAGAGCTGGAGTGAATGGGCATGAGAAGACTCTGCAAGGCCTAGCAGAGAATGCCTGCTGCATGTCATAAAGTGTTGAGAGACACTGGAGTTACAGCTTAGCAGGGTGGAGATACCTCATTATGCACTTCAGACATTTAGCTGAGATGCTAGACAGGCTATCCCTCTAAAGTAGGGGTCATGACTTTGTGCAAAAAGCATGTCATAGGAAAAAAAATCAAAATTTTGTTTCCTTATATCACCACTCTACAAATAATAAAAACAGACAGGTTGGGGGAATTTACAAGACTGAAAACAACATTCATTAAAGGAAGACAACTTTGTATCATTTACAATGTTAGGCATACAATAAAAAATTAATAGGCAAGTGAAAAAACTGAAAAATGTGATCCATACTCGAGACAAAGCAGTCAAAAGAAACTGACTCTGAGATGACCCAGATGTAGGAACTGTCAGGAAAGAAATTTTAAAGCTCTTTTATGTTAAACAAAAGTCTGTTCAAGTATTTAAAGGACAATACGTCACAGTGAACAAACAGAGTCACAGTAGAGAAATAGAAGCCATAAGAAACAAAGACAAGGAGAAAATATTAAAAGTGCACAAAAAGACACAAGAGCTTAATGGTGGAAGCCATAAAATATGGCTACCTTTTAAACAGAAACTATTATGATCAGAAGACAGTAGGATAGTGTTTTTAAAGGCAGGGGGTGGGGTGGGCGGTGGCTGCTAAATTTGAATTCTATAATCATTGTAAAACTCCTTCAGAATGACAAAATAAAGGTGCCTTCAAATAAAAGCTAAGAAAATAAATATTAAGCCAGTTCTTTAGGCTAAAGGAAAATTATTCCAAATGGCATTAAAAAATCACAGGAAGGAAGGAACACTGGGGAGGTTAAATTTGTAGGAAGATATAAAATAATATTTACTGTTGAAACAATGATTGTTATATCTTGTGAGGTTTAAAACCTATCTATAGTCAGAAACTATGTGACATCACCAGCACAAAAAGCAGGAGGGGACTGTGACTCCAGGTAAGATGGAGTAAGTATACAATACCCTGTATCTCCTTCTGAATATGACCATACAACTTGGAATGAATGCATGGAAAAGATATTTGAGCACTCTGAAAACTAAATGGTAGTAGGTGGATTGAGGAAGATCAAAATTTTAAGTGCCACTAAATGATGGTGTGTTTCTTATTCTTTTCATTTCCTCTGATATCCTGAAGCCTAGACCCATTGCAGCCAAATCTCTGAAGTGGGAACCTTGCATACAAAGAGAGACCTACAGGAGAAATCTCCAGAGAAGCCATTTAGTTTTTATTGAAAGAGCATGAAAGAGACTCCTAACATCCTCATAGTGAAGGAAATCCCCTTGGTTCTGCCTCCCTCCATGTCTCTTATATCTCCGTCTCCTGGCAATTCCTGTATGAATGTTGGCAGTAGTGACAGTGTTAAGCAGTGAGAGCCCACATGTGCCTAAAACTTCAAGAGATGGAAACTGGGGTCCCCAAAAGGTGGGACAAAATTCTGTTACTTACTTTCTCTCTTTTTCTCTGCTGCTATGTGCTCCCAACATGGATACAATCACAGTAAGTGTATAGCCAAGTGAGATAACTGATTCTGGCCAGAGGACCAAAAAGGGGAATCCTTGAGAACCAGAATGTATCTGGGAAGTAATACAAAATCAAGATCTTGGGAAAGTAATTCCATAAAATTGCATGTGAACTGCTGTTTTTATTCCCCCCATGCCCTGTGCTGTGTACATGTAGACATGACTCTAAAGATCACACCAAGAACTTTGAGAACAGAAGTATGGGACAGACCACCTTGCAAGTCCCAGACAAACCACTGGGTTTACACATGTGAGGCAGGATTAAATAGCATTGTAAAGGCTATGAAAATGGAAATAACATCACAACAAGAACCCACAGAAAGCTGGTCAGAATTTTTGGCCTGACTAGGTTGATTGTATGCTAAAATAAGAATACCAACATTCTCCATTGGATTTAAACAAAACCCAGGGTCTCTTAACATTCTATTCAAAATGTCCAGGATAAAATCAAACTTACCTGGCATACGAAGAAGCAACTTCCAACTCAAATAGATAATACAATGTATAGACATTAATTTCTAGATGATACAGATATTGAAATTATCAAAGAGTTTTAAAGCAGCTATTTTGCAAATGCTCCAATTAATAAGGGTAACTACTTTTGAAACAAATGATCAATAGAGAATATCAGCAAAGAAACATAAAATGGAAAAAGGAGCCACACAGAACATTTTAGAACTGAAAAATATATGCACTATCTTTCACAGTAAGATAGTGAAATGTCTGTTTTACTGGATAAGGCCAACATCAAATTGGAAATGGTGGAAGAAAGTATAGTGAACATGAAAACAGATCAATATAAATTATCAAGTCCTAACAAGAGAAGAAAAACAAAAGATTAAAAGGAAATGAGCACAGCTTTAGAGATCTCTAGAACAATTCTACAAAGTATAACTGTCTCATGGAACCTTAGAAAGATTTGAGAAACAGTCCACAGCAACAAAAATATTTGCAGAAATAATGCCTAAAAACTTCCTAAATTTCATCAAAGCATAACCTTTTAGATTCTAAAAGTCCAGCAAACACCAAACAGGATAGGCCCAAAGAAATCCATGCAAGATACGTCATGATAAAACTGCTGAAAGTTAAAGGCAAAGGCAAAATCTCATAAGCTGACAGACAGGTAATGGGTTACTTATGGGGAACAGAAGAAAATGATGATTTGAATGACTACATTTCTCATCAGAAATTATGAAAGCATAAGGAAAAGAATCTATTTTTTAAACTCTGAAATAAAGAGCCTTCAGCCCAGAATTCCATATCCAGTGAAAATTCTCTTCATGAATGAAAGTGAAATAAAGTAAATAAAGACATGTTCAGATGATGGGAAATAAAGAGTATTCATGGTTGCCAGATTTTTCCTAAAAGAAATGCTAAAGGAAGTTCTTAAAACAAAAGAGAAATTATACAAGAAGGAAACTCAGAAAATCTGGAATGAAGGAAATATAGGAGAAATCGTAAATATTATAAATTTATACTTCTCTTCAGTTATTTAAAATATGTTTGACAGTTGAAGGCAAAAATAGTAACATTGTCTGATAGTGTGGTCATTGCATGTAGAGGTAAAACATAAGAAACTACATCAAGCCAGGTAGGTAAATGGACTTATATGGTGATAGCTTTCTACATTCCACTTGTATACTTGTTGATTCTAAGTACACTAGTTGGGGGCGGGGTGGGGAAAGGTGAGGGTGTAGAAGGATAGAGCAAGAAGGAAAAAGGATTCATGAGCATGGACAACAGTGTGGGGATTGCTGGGGGGAGGGTGGCATAAAGGGACTAAATGCCAATGGAAAAAAAGATTAAATAAAAAAATAAAAGTGTGTATATAACATAATGCATATAGGAACCACTAAAAAAACTATACAAAGAAATAGAGCAAATAACATAATATATTAAAATAAAAATGTTCAACTACTTCAAAAGAAGGCAAGAAAGGGGAACCGTAAGAATACAAACAGAATAAACAGGAAACAATTAAATGGTAGGCATCAATCGAAACATATCAATAATTATATAAAAAATATATGATACCAACACAAAAAATTTACAACAAAGATTGCATAAATAAAAACATAAGACCAAAATATATGATGTCTGCAAGAAATTCACACAAATATACTAATACAAGTAGGTAAAAGGACAATAGAAAAAGATAAATCATGCAAACATTTTTTTAAAAGTTGAAGTAGATATATCAATATCAATATAGGTACCTAAACAAAAACATTTACCTGAAATGAGGGGCATGACATAATGATAAAATGGTCAATCCACCGAGAAAAAATACAATACTAAATGTGTGTGTACCCAATGATACATTCTCCAAATATATAGAGCAAAAATTGACAGAACTGAAAGAACAAAACAGACAAATACACAATTGTAGTTGGAGATGTCAACATGCCACTCTCAGGAGTTGATTTGAGTGAGTAGATAGAAAAACAGCAATATATAGAACTCAATATTACCATCCAACAACTCATGTAGTTGACATTTAGAGAATAAGTCACTCTACAACATTACATATACATTTTTTTCAAGTGAACATAAAACATTCGCTAGGATAGATAATATGCTGGGTAATAAAATGAACTTAATAGATTAAAAGAACTGAAATCATACAAAGTATGTTCCCTGATCATAATGGAAT
The DNA here is from genome assembly GCA_028533065.1 of Trachops cirrhosus. NCBI lineage: Eukaryota > Metazoa > Chordata > Mammalia > Chiroptera > Phyllostomidae > Trachops > Trachops cirrhosus. Next base: position 57,817,636 of record CM052549.1, read on the forward strand.
TAAATGGAAATCAGTAAGAGAAATCCAGGAAATCTCCCAACTTTTGGAAATTAAGAAACATACCTCTAAATAACACAGGGGTTAAAGAATAAATCTCAAAGGCTATATGAAAATATTTTGAACTGAATAAAATGCATTATAATAAAATTATATTTAAGAAATATTCTAAGAATACATATTGTAAGACTTCTGGTCAAGATGGTGGCATGTGCAGACATGGCTCACCTCTTCACACAACCACATCAAAATTATAACTAAAATATAGAACAACAGTCACTCAGGATAATCAAAAATTGAGTTGAATGGAAGTCTGACAACTATGGAATTAAAGAAACCACATCCATCAAGACTGGTAGGCAGGGCACAGATGCAGAACAGGCTGATTTCCCATCCACATGTGGTGGGTAAAATTTCAGTCAGGATATCTTAGAAGTGAACAGGCCCAGTCCCACACCAGGCCCCCCAGCCCAGGATTTCAATGCCAGGAAGATAAGTCCCCACAACTTCTGACTGTAGAAACTAGTGGGGATTGAGTCAGTGGAAGAAACTTCTGGAGCTCCAAGCAGTTCCTCATCAAGATCTCACACATGGATGTACCTACTCAGATTCACATCCTCTGAACTCTAGCACTGGGGTGGCAGCTTGAAGAGCACCAGTGGAATTCTGGAAGAGGCTGAAATGTCTGACATTGGGGCAAGCAGAGGCCATTGTCCCTTTTCTGAGTCCTCCTCCTTCAGAGCCATGGGGCCAGCACAGTGGTGCATATCTGACTAACACTGTTTGACCCACCTTGGAGATCCCCAGAGACTCTGCCCTACCCAACTTACTGTCCCACCTAAGCTGCTTTTCCATATGAATAGCTGGTCTTTGCTTATTCTGCACAACTTCCTAAATCCTATCAAAAAAGCACAGCTGAATGGAATGGGACTAAAAGATAGAAACTGTACTGAATAATCTAAAATAAAAAAAATAAAAAAATAAAAAAATCTATCATGTATAATCCTGAGCTACAAGAAAAAAAGCACAGCTGACCTCAGTGAGCTCCAGGATGGGCACTAGCAGCAGCCAGGTTAGTTTCAGTTTGGCTTTGTCTGGGAATCTCCAAGCCCAACAAAAGTAGCAGTCTTCTCATGTTGCTTTATAGGTTAGGAAGGGCAGCCCCAGGCAAAACACAGGTGGGGCCTGACCTTGGTCTGCATCATCCAGGAAACCCCAGGACCAGCTCATCCAGTGGACAGCTATAGACCACTTGGGAGCACTGCGACCTGCCCCTGCACAGCGGATTCTCCACAGAAGGAAAAGATGTGTAGGAGCTAGTTTTTAGATTTCTTTCAGAGGGAACTGTTTCACATATACCTTTAGATTTGATGTGCTCTTTGGAGGAGGTGAGTTCAGGACCCTCCTCCAATGCCATCTTAAACCAGAATCCATCTAAAACTTGGTGCTTTTAACATCAATTTATTATTAGTTTTCACAGTTCTGTGAGTTGACTGGACTTAGGCTGGTGGTTCATGTATGATCCTTCATATCGTTGTAGTGCTTGTAGTTAAACATTAGCTGGGATTGGATCCATCTGAAAGACTGGCTGGAAGCGAGGTCACATACAGCTTTTTAACTCACATGTCTGACAGCTCTGTGATCCTCAATGACCATGGCTTAGACTACTTACATACTGATTTAAGGCTCCAAGTCTGAAGAAGTAAAAGTTGCAAAGTCAGTTAAGGACTACTCCAGGTTGTATCAAAGCAGTCACAGGACCTACAGATTCAAGAGCATTAGAAATAGACTCCACTTATGTAATAACACAGAACATGTGACAGGAGATAATATTGTGGCCATCTCTGGAAAATACAACCGCTCATAGTCTTCCCTATGGCCACAATTCATATTCCTTCTGCATGCAAAAAACAAACAAAAAAACAAAAACAAAAAACATGTCACTGTTGCCCACAAATTCCCTAAAGTCTTATCCCAATATGATATTGGCTTAAAGTCTAGGACCTTGTCATATAAATCAATTCCAAGTGTAGATAAAGCTCTTCAGTGCTGAATCAAAAATATATATGAAAATCCAACAGGCTTAGAATAGTCATGAGAATTTTGCCAAGCTGAAATATTTATACTATAAGATAGCAACTTACTTACTATAAATCTATAATAGTTAAGACCATTTGTGAATAGTCAAGTAGACTAATTAAACATAATGCAGGGTCCAAACACAGAACCCTATATATAGGTCCAACTTGATTTTTCAGCAAAGATGCAAAGCAATTGAATGGGGAAGAAAGGTTCTTTCAATATTTGGCAAGAGAACAAATAGATACCTGAATGGACAAAATTTAATCTTAAGCCATCTATCTCAGCAAGTGTTCAATTTGCTTTTGTTGTGTAACACATAGGTTAAAACAACCACCAAAATTTAGACACTTAATATAATGGTCACGTATTAATTCATTATTCTGTGGATCAGCAATTTGAACAGAATTCAGCTGGGCATTTTTTCTGCTAGTCTCAATTGGGATCATACACATTTTATTTATCTATCTATCATCTATCTATCTATCTATCTATCTATCTATCTATCTATTCTCATCCAAGGACCTTTTCTTCATTGCTTTTAGAGAGAGTGAGAAGGGAGAGAGAGAAACATCCATGTGAGGGAGAAACATTGATTAGTTGCCTCCCGAATGTGCTGAACCAGGTATCAAATTTGCAACCTAGGTGTGTACCCTGACCGGGAATTGAACCCACAAACTTTTGGCCATGGGACAATGTTCCAACCTCCTAGCCACACTGGCCAGGGCAGGGGTCATTTGCATTTGATGGCCTCACTCACATGTCTATATACCAGAATGAGGGACAACTAAGCCCTGTTTATCTTATCATATATTAAATTATCCTATACTTGTTCATGGGACAGAAGATCAGAAAAGTAGCAAACTATAATCCATAATCATTATTCAAGCCTTTGCTTGCATCACAAGCAAATCACATCACATTTGCTAATGTTCCATTAGCAAAAAACAAAAACAAAACAAAACAAAAGTCACTTGGTCAATCTGGATACAGGGGTTAGGAAAGAGACTCCACCTTTTTGATGGGCATGCTGTCCCACTGCTAGAGCATGGAGGCAGGGCAGAAAAAATTCTGTGGCTTTTTTTTTTACAATCTATACATTGATAGAGCAAGAAGACAAAAATTATTAAGGCTATAAGATTTGAATAATACAGAAGTGTTGCATGATTAATATTTGGAAAACTTGTACTAAATTTAAAAATATCAAATCTTTTAAAGAAAATGTGATACACTTATAAAAATTGATCACATGCGAAGTTACAAATCTAGTCTCAGCAAAAAAAAAAAAAAGAACTGCTCTTTTATAAACCTCGTTTTCAGGTAAAAATGCAATAAGCAATATTTTCCAAGGACACTTTTAGAGATTTTAAAATGTTTCTAAATAATTTATTGGTTAAAGAATAATTCATAGAAATTAGAAAGTGTTTTGAATGAAATACCAAATACTATGATATAACTCATGTGATGTAGCTAAAGTGATATTTAGATGAAAACTTTATATTTAAATGCATATATTAATAAAAGAAGAATGATGTTAAGTAATGATCTGTATCAATGCCCTCAAGTAAGTAAAAGAAGGGCAAAATTAAACAGGGGAAGGAGAAGGAAGAAAAAAGAACAGAGAGTAATGAAATAGAAAACACAGGTTCATTAGAAAGGTTCAACAGAAACAAATATTAGTTCTACAAAAAGATTTTAAAGTAGACAAGTCTCTTTCAAGATGGACTCCCTCAAAAAAGACAAAAGCATACACTATTTAGAAAAAATTGAAATAATTACAGATTCAGTAAGGCTTTAAAAATGGAGAACTATGACTCATTTTTACAAAGCAACCGTAACCTTGATAACAAAAGTAGACAGGAGCAATACAAGAAAGAATTAATGTTAATATCACTTATGAAAATAGATGTAAACATCAAAAGTAAAATATTAAAATGTGTCTGTAAATCATAACCAATAAATGCAAGAATACTTTGATATTTAAAAAACTGTCAATGTAATTAACCATATAAACAAACACATGAAATAGAAAATACAGGGTTATCCCAAAATAGGTAGAAAAAATATATTCTAAAATTCAACCATTGACATGAATTATATTGGAAAAACTGTTTTACACAAGAGCAGTAAAATTTTCTTAACTAATTGAAAGGAATCTAATAAACCTACAGCAAATATATTATAATCAATATTCTTAACTAACTGAAAGGAATCTAAAAAACCTACAGCAAATATATTATAATCAATATTCTTAACTAATTGAAAGGAATCTAATAGATCTACAGCAAATATATTATAATCAATAATGAAATAATAGTAATCCCCAAAGTAACAAAACAAGAACACCCATTATCACTACTATTATTAACCTAAGGTCCTAAATGTTCTGATAAGATAAGGAAATAAGGAGTCTAAGAAGTGGAAATGGAAACAGGTAAATTTTTTATTATTTTCAGATCAATCCAGAATCTTACATGGATTCAAGACCAAATACAGAATTAATTTACATTTCTAAGTCAGTGAAAAACATATTAAAGCATAATAGTAAATTATTATTATGCTACTGGACATAGTGTGAAATCCAAGTATTTGTAACAGTAATGAATGGAATAGAACATAAAATGAAGATTCATAAAATCATTAAAAATAGGCATGAAAATATGCAACATTTAAAATAAAGAAAAAATAGGTTGTTCAATAATGGTGCTGTAAAAATTGGTTCACTATAAGGAAAGAAATGCTATTAGACTTCTATTTCATACTGTACAAAAACAATTTTCGGGTATATTAAAGACCAAAATATGAAAAGTAAAACTTTAAAACAGAATAATACATAGGTAGATTTTTTTGAATGTTTGGGCAACAAAGAACACCATTGACAAATGCAGTAGGTAGGAGTCAATTATGTTACAGGTAAATGATTAGTATTTCAAATATTTAAAGGACTATAAGCTAAGAAAAAGATGATCCAGCAGAAGAATAGGGGACATCCGGTCAAGATGGAGGTGTAGGTAAGCATGGCTTGCTTCTTTGTACAACCACATCAAAATTACAACTAAAATATAGAACAGCCATCACTCAGAACTGTCAGAAAGCAAGTTGAATAAAAGCCCAAAAACTATGGAATTAAAGAAACTACATCCATCCAGACTGGTAGGAGGGGTGCAGAAACAGAGACACAGAGACATGGAATAGGCTGGTTCCACAGCCATGTGTGGTGGATAAAAATCAGGAGAGATATCTCGGGATTGAGGGGTCTCAGCCCATACCAGAACCCCCAGTCCAGGGTTCCAGTGCCAGATAGATAAATCCATAACTTCTGGCTGTAAAAACCAGCAGAGATTGAGTCAGTGGAAGAAATGGCTTGATTCCGGAGCAGTTCCTCTTAAAAGGGCCTGCACATAGACTTCCTGACTCACTCCCCCTGAGCTCCAGTACCAAGGTAGCAGCTTGAAAGGCACCAGTGGCACAAGGGGAGGAACTGAAGTTTCTGGCATCAAGGTGAGAGCTGGGGGACAGCTTTCTTCCAGACAGAACTACAAGCAGAAGCCATTGTTCCTTTTCAGAGTCCTACCCCTACAGAGCCACAGAGCCTGTAGGTGGGTACCATATCTAACACTCCATCAACCTGGCTAACACTTTATGTGCTGCCCTGGTGATTCCCTGACGCCCTGTGCCAACCAACTTACAGGCCTACCCAAGCTAACAGTGGCTTTTCCATATGAATGGCTTGTCTTGGCTCATGTTTCAGATCTTTCTAAATCCTCTCAAACTAGCAACAGCCAGCCTCAATGAGCCCCTATCCCCCACACCTCTTGCTGAGTGGCCACAGGCCCAACACTAGTGGCAACTGGCCTTGGTTCACAGCCTGGTCTTGCTTGGATACTTCAAAGCCCATCACAAGTAGCATCCATCAGCAGATCACTTTATAGCTTATGCCAAGTGGCCTCAGATAATGAAGCTGACCTTGGCATCACCTGGAAACCCTACAGACTGCACACCCTTGGACAGCTACAGACCATCAAAGCACCACCACCCAGCCACCTCCACAAGTGACACATTCAAGGGGCAGACTCAGCAGGCTCCAGAGCTCTGCTGACGTTATGTACTGCTCCATGGAGTGGGCCCCTGTAGAGGTGATCCTCCATGGAAGGCAGAAGTTGGTGGTCAGTGGTCCTTGCAGCTGACTGGCCTGGGTAAAGCTGTCCCATAGACCTGCCGAAAGTGATCAAGGCTCAGCTACAAGAGGAGGTGTATTCAACCCACATGGAGGGCATACTCGAGGACCCAGCTTGGGTGATAGAGGAAGCTGTGCAACTGGACCCTACAGGATTCTACATTTGGCCATGCTACCAAGACAAGGAGTAATAGCAGCTCTACCTAATACACAGAAACAAATACAGGGAGGCTGCCAAAATAAGGAGACAAAGAAACATGGCTCAAATGAAAGAACAGATCAAAATTCCAGAAAAAGAACTAAACAAAGTGGAGATAAGCAATCTACCAGATACAGAGTTCAAAACACTGGTTATAAGGATATTCAAGGAACTTAGTATCTTGACAGCATAAAAAAAGATCCAACCAGAAATGAAGGATATACTTATTGAAATAAAGAACAGATGCAAGGATGTCCAACCTGCAGTCTATGGGCCACATGAAGCTCAGGATGGCTACAAATGCGGCCCAACACAAAATCATAAATTTACTTAAAACATTATGAGATTTTTTGGTGATTATGTGTCGTACTGTATTTAATGTGTGGCCCAAGACAACTCTCCTTCTTCCAGTGTGCCCCAGAGACACCAAAAGGTTAGAAACTCCTGATTTATAGTGAATCAACAGTAGAGTAGTAAATGAAGCTGAGAATCACATCAATGATTTGGAATATAAGGATGCAAAATAACAGCCACTCAGAAGAACAAGGAAAAAGAATCTAAATAAATGAGGATAGTGAAAGGGGCCTCTGGGACAACTTTGAGCATACCAACATTCTTATCATGGGGTGCCAAAAGGAGAAGAGAAAGAGCAAGAAATTGGAAATCTATTTGCAAAAATGATGAAAGAAAGCTTTCCTAATTTGGTAAAGGAAATAGACATGCAAGTCCAGGAAGCACAGAGTCCCAAACGAGTTGGACACAAAGAGGCCCACCCCAAAACACATCATAATTAAAATGCCAAAGGTTAGAGATAAAGAGACTCTTAAAAGGAGCAGGAGAAAAGCAGTTAGTTATCTACAGGGAAGTACCTATAAGACTGTCTGCTGAATTCTCAAAAGAAACTTTGCAGGCTAGAAGGGATTGGCAAGAAATATTCAAAGTGATGAAAAGCAGGGACCTACAGCCAAGATTGCTCTACCCAGCAAAGCTGTCATTTAGAATCTAGGGGGAGATAAAAATCTTCCCAAGCAAGAAAAAACTTAAGGAGTTCATCATCACTAAACCATTATTATATGGAATGTTAAAGGGACTTATTTAAGAAAAAGATGAAGTCTCTGAATAAAATGGAAATAAATACATATATATCAACAATTAAATCTAAAAAACTAAGCAAACAAGAACAGAGACAGAATCCTGGATATGAGGAGCATTTTGATGGTTGCAAAATGGCAGGGGAGTTTGGGAAAATGGGTGAAGAGGGGAGGGGATTAAGAAGTACAAATAGGTAGTTACAGAATAGCCATGGGGATGTAAAGTACAGTATAGGAAATGAAGGAGCTAAGGAACTTATATGCATAACCTATGGACATGAACAAAGGTATGGAATTGCCTGAGGGAGTGGTAGCTGCTTGGTAGAGGGAGACAAAGGGGGAAAACTGGGACAACTGTAATAGCATAATCAATAAAATATAATTTTAAAAAAAGAAGAAAAAGAAAAATAGGGAGATGATAGTAAAAAACTATCAGGGAGAAAGTTTTTCTCAGGGGAGAAAAAATGGTCCATAAACATTAACAGGTGCTCAATTTCACTAGTTATCAGAGAAGTACAAAATAAAATCAAAATAACCAACTCCACTTAATCCATTAGATAAGAGAAAATGTATATCAGTTACTACTAAGTGTTGGTTCTGGCTGTGGGGCAATGAACACTCATGTACTGCTGACAGATTTATAGATTCATGGAGGCTCCTGGGAGAGTGGGAAGCAGTGATGCAGTCAGGCTGTCACCTGGAAAAAGATGGCAGGATAATTCAAGGAGTTTTGATTTACAAGGAGACTATCTTTGGAGGTATGGGCAAAGGAGGCGTTACCCACCCACCACCCCCCTCCGCCCCACAAACTGGAAGGGACAGGGAGAGGGAGTGAAGGTTCCTGGGACCCAGAATGATTGAGTCTTGTACAGGTTGTCTCGAGGAGCTGTGTCCTTCAGTTGAGGGACAAGGATACCAATCTAACACAGAGTACAGCCAGGTGAATACCTGGACCTCACTCTCCCTCAGGTGTTCTATTGGGGTTCCCTGTTGGACACACATTATCAGAAGCTAAAGGGTCCACTACTGTCCTACTTATTTTCAGCTTCCCAGGGAATGGTTTGGGTGGAGAAAGTATCTGGGTGGGGGATGGCAAAGAGAAATACCTCATAACATAAATAAGTTAATGAAACTGAAAATATTTGTGCCTTACAAGTAGGTACAGTGCAAAATTATTGAGAATAAGTCAGAAATAACTCAACATTTTATCAATGGGACAACAGGTAGGAAAAACGTGTGATGGACATATGATGGAATATTATAGATTAGTTAAAAAGAACTAATTACATCTTCACTTTTAAACATGAATGCATCTCAAAACAGGGTTAAAGGAAGAGCAAAATGCAAATGAGGCAACATAAGTATTAACTCTATTACCTGGGAATGCCTTTGGCACCATAAACAGAAAACCCAACCACAGTGGTTTTCAGGAAATAGGGTTTATTTTCTCACACAGCAGAGTCAGACCATCCAGAGCTGGTGCAGCTGCTCCAGGATATATACAAACAGGGTTCTCTCACTGTTCTTGGTATAAGGCTCCACTTTATGGCTTGCAGGTATTTGGTAGCAGCCCTCTTTGTGTGCTTAAAATTGAATTACCTCAGGTTATTTAGCAATTCCAAGTTAACCTGACTTTCCATCTATGCCTTTAGTACTAGTTGAAGTATACATGAAGTAGAAAAATATTTTAAAACTCAGGTGAATTTAATGAATAAAAAGCTGAGGAAATGTATACCTCCCAGATGGGTAAGCTCTGGTGCCCACGTGTAGTGTAAATGTTTCAGGGAGATGAGGTTCTATCTGTGACTGGAGAAGGTGAAAGTGTACTAGGGCAGGTATGAAGTACACAGTCTGACTGAGAATGAGTCACACACCTCACACCTCCACCAATCTTAATCAATGGAACAACAGGAATGCAAACTCCAGCTTTCTCCACTATCACATGTGGGTTTAAAAAGTCTTTATAGACAAGTGGTTTCTACTTCTCATCTGCAGCTGATTGCACATCTCTGCATTTGAATATAGTACTATCTGTTAAATAAGGAGAGAGAAAATAGAGGGAGTTTTATCAGATATTTATTGTTTGCTTGACCTAGTATCTCTTTTTTACCTTGTGGATTGTGAATACATCTGTTTCAGTTTAGAGAATTTAAGCAAATTTTTAAAATATTTTATTTATTTACTTTTAGAGAGAGAAACATCACTCCCTGGGAAGGGAGTGAGGGAGAGAAACATCAATGTGTGGTTGCCTCTTGTGTGCCCCCTACTGGGAACCTGGCCCAAAACCCAGGCATGTGCCCTAGACTGGGAATCCAAACTGTGAACCTCTGCTTTGCAGTCTGGTGCTCAATCCATTGAGCTACATGAGCCAGGGAGAATTTAAGCATTTTTTTTCTCATGAGTGAGATATTTAATTTTTCACATTTTTTATTGTTGTTTACCACTGTCTCCATTTTCCCCCCTCACTCCCCCCTCACCCCAGCCATCCCCACCTCCCTCCCTTGATTCTACCCCCCTTGGTTTTGTCCATGCATCTTTTATACATGTTCCTGAAAACCCTTCCCACTTTCGCCCCCATTATCCCCTCCCACCTCTCCACTGGTTACTGTGAGCTGTTCTTAATTTCAGTGTCTCTGGTTATATTTTGCTTGCCTGTTTGTTTTGTTGATTAGCTTCCATTTACAGGTGAGATCATATGGTATTTGTCATTCACTGCTGGGCTTATTTCACTTAGCATATCCTTTCCAGTTCCATCCATGTTGTTGCAAAGGGTAGGAACTCCTTCTTTCTTTCTGTTGCGAAGTGTTCCATCACGTAAATGTACCATAATTTTTGATCCATTCATTTACTGATGGGCACTTAGGTTGCTTCCAGTACCTGGCTATTGTAAAATTGTGTCACTACATGATAGAAAATATTTCCTTTAAAATAAAACATTTTAAACATTAAAATAAAATGGTTTATTTTAATAAAATAAACCATAGTGCTGGCAATTAGAAACATCTGACTTCTTTTTTATGTAGAGTATCATTTTTGATGCAAGGCATTGTAATAAATGCTTTATGGTGAATAACAACAATAGAAGTTATACTGGTTACCATTTATTCAGTATATGCCACATACAAGTCATTGTGGAAAACTCTTTATTTGCCTTAGTTCACTTAATCCATATAACAACTTTATAGGTTTAATTAAATTGATTTTTAAAAACAGGTTTTGTTGTCCCCTATGGTGGGAGAGGGATAATGGGGGAAAATAAGGGAAGGGCCATCAAGGAACATGCATAAAGGACACATGGACAAAGCCAAAGGGGGTGGGTTCAAGGGTGGGAGGTGGGGATGGGTGGGGTGGGGTGAAAATGGAGACAACTGTACTTGAACAACAATAAAAAAAGAAAAAGAGAGAGAAGAAAAACAGGTTTTGTTGAACTAGCTAAATGACTGGCATATAGTAAATGCCCAATTAAAAGTAATTATTTGCAGTATGTGTGTCCTCATCATTCTCATATTATAGATGAAAAGTCTGAGACTTAAGAGTGCTTAGCTCTAAAAACTGCATGGCTAGTTAAGTGGCAGAGCTAAAATTGGAACTCAGGTCGGTCTGGCCACAAGTCTGCATTAATTATGAAACTATAACTAACTATAACCATTTCTGTCATTGTATTTGACACTTTAACCATAACCTTGATCTCACGATGATTTTTTATCTTTCAGCTTAGAATACTAAGTTTCAGAGAAAATAATTATTAATAATAATATTTCATGACTCTTGTAAGACACTGCTGGTCAGTGACAGCTTCCTTGAAAAGCAAATACGGAGGTGAAGATTAGCATGTAGGATATTGATTAGAGAGCCCTCTGGAGAGCAACACCTTTGCAAAGGAAGGGAAGGAAGCAGGTTTGGGTGGGGGGAGAAGATGGGCTGTGATACAATCCAATGAAGGCCTCAGCCAGCCTTTCCAGGAGCTCTGAAGCGGGACGGTCCTTCAGAGTTATCTTGAGTTGGGAAGAGGGCTCCTGAAACTGGGACCTTTAAGTTCCTATATTAAATAGTCATTCCTGGGAATAGAACCTGCTTTGGGGAAGGCAGCTTTCTTTGGTAGAGAAAATGCACCAAGAGGGCTATCCACTAGCTGCCCTTCCAGCAGCAGTGGGAGTAAGTCCTTTATTCCTGAACAGAGATCTGGATCCACTTCACAGCATCCACTTAAATATACAAAACCTTACTAAAAAAATCCACCATTTTTCTTTCAGTCTATGATGCTCTTCCTATTTTATCTCGAAACTGATTTAAAGACTTTGCATAACAACTCTAATCTTTCATTTCCACATTTTATATCCAATCTTGGTAAACCACAGCTAACCATGAGTGCTAATATAGTAATGCCATTAGCATGACCATTGATTGTGATATTACCACTAACATAATGGTTAATTGTAATATTACCACTGAGTGGATAGTTACAGTAATACTACTAAAGGTTACACTAGGGACGGGAGATATTGTACATATGCAACTCCCAAAATTGGATTACCATTATAAACCTTGAATCCATGATGAGTAGTTTACTTTACATCTGGCCTAAATCTCTTCTAGAAGATTTCACATGTTAAGAACTTTGTTTATTTTCCCTTTGGTAGCTGTTTTTTGTAGGAGGGCATTGGTTGAAGTTGAGCCTTACTCCCACAAGGAAAGATAAGTGAATCTATCTCCACATTCTCAACTGTGGAAATTTTTAAAAAGTGCTCAACCACACCCTATCCTATGAAACAGTCTTACCAAGTGGTTTTTAAAAACAAAACAAAACTTATATCCTTAAAACACCAGGGATCCCATTTTCTCTCTTAATAGTAGCCAAAATATTTAGGTTTTCTGATCATATAAAATATATAATGTATGGATATAGTTTCTTAAATATAGCACTGGGCAAAAGTATGTTTACAGTTATGATTATTCAAGACAGAGTTTATTGTATTAATTTCTTTGCATTCTAAATGTAAACCGACTTTTGCCCACCCCTGTATACTAAACACTTAGTAATTGTGTAGAGTTGAAATGTCATTACTAGTTTCCCAAAATATTATAAAATATTGGCAATAACTGAACATTAAGAACAATTCTCCTATCAGATCTCTGAATGTGAGATCAAACACAAACCTGCTTAATGAGGGATTCAACCCTAGTGAGCACTGATGCGCTCACACTAAGCCCCTAAGGTTTTATTCTAATGTTAGAATTCCAAATTGGAACCATTTCTGAAGATGGCATTATTCTGATTCATTTAGTCTTAGAGATCATCTTTTTTGCAGATGAGGAAACCAAGACCCAGAGAATGCACAAGTTATTGACAACAAGGCCAGAACCCAGCTACCTTCCGCTCCATCTCACTGTCAGCAGAGAGGTGAAGGGCAGGTTAGGGGTTGAGAGGGAAGAGGCAGCATGTTAACAGTAGACACATACTTCAAAAGGAAAAAAAATAAAGATGATTAAAGTGTTAGAAAGATTCCAGGAAGGAAGAAAGCTCATGGAAACAATTATGAAAGATTACTTGAGAGGAAAAAGGTGAATAATACTGTCTTATTGAGATAAGTCCAGAGATGGTGTCACTCTTAAAAATGTCCTTATTGTATTTATTCTCCCTCCAGAAATGTTATGCAGTATTAAAACCTTGTTCCTTTTACTTAAAATATTGATAATATAAACTTACAGGTAGAGAAATATAATAGAGCATTGCTCAAATGCTTCAGAATTAGTGTTTCTAATAACTAACAAATGTGTCACATAAGTCCAGTATAACATTTTTACTGGCACTTGAAATAAATGTATTACTCACTGGTGGATGTGCCAAAAGGAAAATCCCCACCCTACTTCCACCCCCACCAAGCCACAAATGATTATTTATTAAGTAGTGACAGAGTAGCTTGGAGTGCAAAACAGAAGTCATCGTGGTTATCTGTGTTCTCAAATATTAACTTTTGCAGTGTTAAGATCAAAAAAAATTTGGCACTATAAAACATCCCATAAAAAAATCCCTCAATTTTGATCTGGTACTTAAAATCGTAGCTGGCTTCATTTTTGAAAGATATCCTTTTAAACTTCTAAATATACCATTTCCCATATTTAATAAATATAATTTAATTAAAATGAGGTGTCAGCTGAAACACCTTTCACAGAAAGTTTTCAAAATTAAGAGTGTAGCCTTGCCTTATTCATCATTTATTTAGTCCTAGTATATCCTGGTCAAACCTAGGTGATCTTTGCCTTTTGTTTCTAATAGACTTGAGGTAATCTTAGAACTCAGCATCTTATGATATTAAGCTAGAGCCAGGTAAAGTTCATGTGAAAAGTATTTACCTAATGTTTCTGGCTTTGAAAAAAATCTTGCACACTGTTTTGGGTGAACCACTACACTAAGTACACAGCAGATACCCTAGACATATTGGTTAAGGAGTTTCACTGACAGTATGAAAATGTGAGGAGCTCCATGGATGTACTCTCTAGAGAAACAAGCAAAACTAGAGAAAGCTATACAAATATAACCTTTATATGAAGTCTCTGGAAAGAGTCCTAAGAATTCAAAAAAATATGAAGACACAGTTATTCAAAGAAACCTACTAATAATACTAAGCCGTGACCCATTCCCTCCCTTACTGCCAGCCCTCCACCCCAATCCCAAATCAGCTCATCTTGGCAGAGTAACTCCATTCTGGGCATAATGTGGCCAAGAATATGGAACTCCTCCTCTCAGCTTCCAAACAAGGGCTATCATATCTCACCTGAAGGGTAAACTGAGAGTATTTCATAACCCCTCCAACTCTAAGCTTACATGACTAAATTCTGGTGATTGTGTCTGAGAGGCAGAGGGTTCCTTCCACTGAACCCAGTAGGATGAGGACTACTCAGGAATGGCAGGCCAGAACACTGGGACTGTGACCTCCCTCATCCCAGCTCATTCATAGAGCACAGCAGTGGGAAGCAAACCCAGAGGATCAGCGGCTACTACCTTATCCAGTACCCAGAGTAATTGTTCAGAGATTTTGCCCACAGGGAGAAGCAGTTCATAAGAAAGGAGAGCATAAAAGTTCTCCCCAAAGGAACTGACTTTATTTGAAAAAGAATGTGGACAAAATTAAGCCTAAGGGTACACTTGGAGACAAATCTCTTAATTAGAAGCACAAGCTAAACTGTAGGTCAGCCAGTTTACCAGAGGAAATCAGGTAATGAGACAGCTAAGAAAGGCCCTCCTCTAGTCAGAATAAACCTACCTCAAAAGGTAGCCTCAAAAACAACCCTTGCCCAAACTTAACTCTATCAGACTGCTGAGCAATTCACACCAAAACAATGCCAAAAACAATAAAACAATCATCCAGTAATTGGTGGAACCAGAGGGTGGGGTGTAACACCAAATGAGGCCAACAACTTTCCAGAGGGATCAGGGAAAAAGATAGTTAAAAAGGACCCTGTTAAAATCACTATCATCCCAGGGTGACTGTGTGCCAAAGAGTACACCCTCTGAGGAATGGCATCAGGGCTTCCTACTTTAGGGGAAACAGACTTTCCTAAAATAGTCCTGCCAAGTCACTCAAGAAATAAATGAGCAAACAACAACAACATTCCTTGGGGAAGGGAAAGAGGAATTGCTTTCTAGAATTGCTATATTATCTAAAATATCCAGTTTTTAACAAAAAGTTATGAGACATAAAAAAAAACAGGAGAGTGTAATTGATGTATAAGAAAAAGAGCAAGCAACTAACTGTGAGAAGCACAAGGTGTCATATTTTATGAAGACTTCAAAGAAGGTGTTATAAATATGCTCAAAGACCTAAAGTAAACCATGCTGAAAGAAGGAAGGTATGAAGAAAATGTCTCGTCATAATCCTGGCCCAATGTGGCTCAGTTGGGTGAGCATCGTCTGTAAATTGAAAATGTCTCATCATAGAGAATATCTAAGATAGAAATCATAAAAAATAGAACCAGATGGAAATTCCAGAGGTGGAAAGTACAATATCTAAAATAAAAAATCCACTATAGTAGCTCAATGGTAGATTTGAAGTGGCAGAAGATAAAAAAAAGGAATAGAAAAATACATTCAAAGAAATAATGCCTGAAAACTTTTCACATTTGATGAAAAACCTTAATCTACACATCCAAGAAACTCAATGAAGTCCAAGTAGGATAAATACAGAGATCCATACCCAGACAGAGGATAACAAGAATGCTCAAAGGCAAAGACAAAGAGGAGAACTTCAAAGCAGCAAAATGACTTGCCATGTACAAGGGAACCCCAATGAGGTTAACAGGTGAATTCTCATTTAAAGAAAAAACAGAAAAAAACATGGACACTAGAAAGTAGTAGGATGGCATAAAGTCCTGAAAGAAAATAAAAACCTGTTAACTTATAATTTTATAATTAGGAAACCTTTCTTTGAAAAATGAAGGCAAAAAGAAAATAAATTTTCAGCTAAACAAAAACACAGAATTGCTCTGCACCTACCCTACACTGGCTGCAGTGGTGGAGGGCACCCAAATGTGCTTGTGACCCTGGTGGTGCACCACCAACCCAGCCGAACCCCACCCCACCACCACTGCAGCAGCAAAGGCCGGTGCACGCTGGCACCACTGCTCTGGGACTGCACTCCTGCTGCGGCAGCAGAGGCCAGGCTCTCATGCCCACAGTCCTGGGGACAGCGCACACCCAAACCCACCACCCAGTGGCAGCCCATCCTGCCTCAGCAGCGTAGGCAGAATGCTCATGCCAGCACTCTGGGGACACAGTGCGCCAGACCCCCACCTGCCAGAGGCACCTTGTACCCAACCCCACCACCGAGGTGCAGCAGCAGAGGAGGTGCACACCTACATCCCCTGGGGTAGCCACGGTGGCGCCCCCACCCTGCAGGGCCAACTGGCTCTCTAAGAGGAAGGTGGAGATGTCGGGGCAGAGAGCAGTAGGGCTCAGGGAGTCAGCAATCCCCAGAAAGACTTAACTCAGTGGAGGAGCCAAGCTACCCTGAAGAGACTCTGAGAGTCCCTAGCACCTAGGACAGCAAAGAGCTAGAAGGTGGTGCGGGAGCTGCCCCAAATTGGTGCACCTCAAGGACAGCACAACTGGTGCACAGAAGGTGTAGGCTGGGCTGAAGGGCACTAGGGGCCCAGCAGTGAAATTTGGAACCGGGCTGGAGACTGGGCAACTGTGAAGAGTGTGACTCAGACCTGGGCCCCACCTCCTCAGAACCACAGGAAGGGAGAAAAGCAAAACCAATCCCCCCTTAGCCTGCTGCAGCCAGGAAGACCAGCAGAACTAGCCTGGCTTGTTTAAAGCCATCAAAAGGCTTCTTTTTTTAAAATTCCCTCTTCCTTCCTTTCCTTTCCTTCTTTCCTTCCTTCTTCCTTCCTTCCTTTTTTTTTAAATTCCCACAAGTGAGACAATAAAACCTGGAGCTGTGAAGGGACCAGAGTTAGACCCAAAGAGGGGTTGTCCCAACAACTGAGGCAGTGAGACAAATTTCACTTTGCTACTCCAGAGAACTTGCAAGTTATTGCATATTTGTATTATTATCTTTCATTATTTTTACATCTTTTATTAGTATTTTTTTATTTCTCTTCTGTTTAGTCTTCTGCCCTTGGTTTGTAAAATTGCATTGTTTGACTGGTTTCCCTTGTTTTCTCTTTAATAGAGTATTTTTAATTTTCTGTCTTTCACTTCACTTGTGTTCCAACAGCACATCACTTTAAGTCCTGCACTTCCTATTCTTGCTTCAGATCACACAGATTCTGTCATATGATAGTTGCTCCATTACTATTGTAAATAATTGCTGTTCTATATAATTGTAAATACTACACAGCACCCCTCCTGGGTCTTAGCCCACTTCACTGTTTCCAGAACTTTATTACTATTGTGGTTAACTTTATTCCCTCACACACAACACCTATTTTCTATCCTTTACCCTCACTTTACCTCATAATCCGACCTCCCACAAGTTTATTGCTTTTTAGATCCAACTTACAATCCTTTCCCCCCACAACAAGAGTCTTATCTTTTTTCCACCCTTTCTAAAAAGTGGCTAGTTGGGTGAAATATCACGGTTAACACTATACATATCGAAAGGATTTCCTACCTCTTCTCTATGGGTTGGTACTTTAAATACCATAGAATATACTCCTGCTGTCTTAAACCATTTTGCCTTCCCTCTCCAACTGATCACAAAAAAGAGTAGGTGGGCACTGTGAATACCAGGACACCTGCTGGAAGAGGAAACTCACCAACAAAGGAACCACCACAGATAACAATGGAAGAAGGTGAAGGAGGGAATGGAAACCAAATAAACAGAAGCCTGTACAATGCTCATGGATTGGAAGAATTAATATCATCAAAATGTCCATACTACCCAAAGCAATCTATAGATTCAATGCAATCCTTATTAAAGTGTAAATGACATATTTCACAGATATAGAACAAACATTTCAGAAATTTATATGGAACCATAAATGATCTGGAATAGCTGCAGCAATTTTGAGAGAGAAGAACAAAGTAGGAGGTATCACAATACCTGGTATCAAACTGTATTACAAGGCCACTGTAATCAAAACAGTCTGGTACTGGCATAAGAACAGACACATAGGCCAATGGAACAGAAGAGAGCCCAGAAATAAACCCAAATATCTATGGTCAATTAATGTTTGACAAAGGGGGCAGAAGCATAAAATGAAGTAAAAAGAGCCTCTTCAACAAAATGGTATAGGGAGATCTGGACAGCTACATGCAAAAAAAAGAAACTCAATCATTAATTTACACCATACCCAAAAATAAATTCAAGATGGATAAAAGACTTAAATATAAGTCATGACACCATAAAAGTCCTAGAGGAAAACATCGGCAGGAATATCTCAGAGATTCCACGCAGCAACATCTTCACTGATTTGTTCCCTAAAGCAAGGGACATAAAGGAAAGAATAAACAAATGGGACCCCATCAAATTAAAAAGCTTCTGCAGGGTTAAAGACAACAGCATTAAAATAAAAAGAGAACCAACTATGTTGGAAAACATATTTGCCAATGATATCTCAGACAAGGGTTTGATCTCCAAAATATATGAAGAACTCACATGATTCCACTCCAGGAAGACAAAAAACCCAATTAAAAAATGAGCAAAAGACTTGAACAAATACTTCTACAAGGAGGACATACAGAGGGCTCAGAGTCTTGAAAGGGTGCTCAGCATCACCAGCCATCAGAGAGATGCAAATTGAAGTCACAATGACATACCACTTCACACTGGTCAAAATGGCCATCATAAATCAATAAACAAGTGTTGGAGGGGATGTGGAGAAGAGGGAACCCTAATGCACTGTTGGTGGGAATGCTGACTGGTGCAGCCACTGTGGGAAACAGTATGGCATTTTCTCAGAAAACTAAAGGTGGAACTGCCTTTTGACCCAGCAATTCCACCAATGGGATTATATCCTAAAACCCTGAAACACCAATCCAAAGAACCTATGCATCTCAATGTCCATAGCAGCACAATTTACAATAGCCAAGTGCTGGAAACAACTTAAGTGCACATCAGTAAATGAGTGAATCAAAAAACTATGGTACATTTACACAATTGAATACTACACAGAAGAAAAAAAGAAGGATCTCCTACCCTTTGCAATAACATGGATGGAACTGGAGAGCATTATGCTAAGTGAAATAAGCCAGGTTGTGAGGTACAAATACCATATGATCTCACCTTTAACTGGAACCTAATCAACAAAACAAACATGCAAGGAAAATATAACCAGAGACATTGAAATTAAAAACAATCTGACAGTAACCAGAGGGGAGGTGGAAGGGGATAATGGGGGGAAGGGTTTTCAGGAACTACTATAAAGGACACATGGATAAAACCAAGGGGTAGGGTTAGGGTGGTGGGTTTGGCTGGGGTGGGGCAGGGAGTGATGGGGGAAAATGCAGAGAACTGTAACTGAACAACAATACAGTAATTAAGGAAAAACAATTGCTAGGAGACCTATCTTACAAGAAATACTAAATACAGTTCTTTAGACAGAAAGTAAACCTAGTTAGAAATCTAAATCCATACAAAACCCCCCAAAAAGCAGTGGTAAAGGTAATTATGTAATTATGGAAGACAATATAAATGTATCTTTCTTCTCTTAGTGACTACATGTACATAAATATATTTATATGTATGTATTGTATTACATGTATATGTATGTACCCACAAAGGAGGTGGGTAGAGGCAGAGCTGTAGTGGAGTATGGAGATAATACCAGATGGTAATTTGAACCCACAGGAACAAATGAAGAGAACTTGAAATGGTAAGGAAGAGTGTAAATATAATACTCTACAGGTATAAACTTGATCATTTTTTTCTTTTTTATAAAGATTTTATTTTTTAGAGAGAGGAAGGAAGAGACAGAGGGAGAGAAACAATGTGTGGTTGCCTCTTGCATGTCCCCCACTGGGGACCTGGCCTGCAACCCAAGCATGTGCCCTGCCTGGGAATCAAACCGGTGACCCTTTGATTCACAGGCCGGCACTCAACCACTGAGCCACACCAGTCAGGGCTTGATTGTTTTTCTTGTGTTTCCTAAGACATAATCTCACCTAAATAGAAAATTTTAACACTGTACTGTTTGATTTGTAACATAATTTGCACATTGCTATGGAAATTACGTAATTTGCATAACCATAGTAGTGCAAAAAGATGGAAGAAAGAATAGAGCTACAAAGGAGTAAAGTTTCTGTATCTCACTGGAATTAAGTTAGTATAAATCTAATGTAGATTCTTATAAATTTAAATGTATATGCTAAGCCCTAGCACAATCACTAAGAAAATAACTCAAAAATTTTGGTGAAAAAATCATGAAAGATATTTTTCTGTATGAGCCATATAGAAAACAAACATAAAATGACAGATATTTCTGTCCAGTATACCAATAACAATGAATGTGAGTGGATTAAAACAACTGAATAAAAAGGCAGACTTTGTCAGGATAAAAAATAAAAAATACTCATTTTTAACTGTGTGACATTAGGTTAGGGTTGGCAAACTATAGCTTGGTGTGCTGAATCTGGACAACCACTCATTTGTGTAAATAAATTGTATTGTACCACAGCTGCATATATTAATTTATGTATTGTCTACAGGTGCTTTTGTACTACAATGACAGTAGTAGAAGTTGTGACACAGACTATATGGCCTGCAAAGAGTACAACATTTACTATTTAGCCCTTTACACACAAAAAGTTTGCTGAATTAACTGAAAGAAACCTACTGTGGAAAGTCTTTCAATGGATTCTGTTTCCCAGGACAATAAGAAGCAATGTCCTCATTTAAGAGTGAGATGAGGAGAAGGTCTTAGAAGTTTGAGGACAGAGAAGCATACATAATTATCCCCTGAAAAAGTTAGTGAATATGCGGGGGGAAATGTAATAGACACCAGACAGCACTAAACATACCACATAAGAATAGTGCCAAGCAGACCTGGATTGCTTTTGACATGCAAATATATTAAGAACCCTTGAGAAAGTAAATAGAAATCCAGCCACTGTAACTATAAGATTTGCTCCTTCAATTGTCCCGTTAAGGCCAATAGCATTTAAATACCTGCTATCCTACAATTTCTGGAATTCCCATACATGGTTGGTCCCTGCCTAAATAGCAATTAGAAATCCCCTCATGTGTGAGAACCTATCAAAATCTAATGCCTCCCTCTCTTCCTTCATAGTGGCTGTAAGAATTTTCCTCTAGTTCTCTCTTCAGTGGGTGTTTATAGATTCAGTCCACTCTCCTGGCTATATATCATAATTACTACTATGGGTTGTCTTTTCCTTATAAATATAATTCCTGTTAGCAATTATTTTTTTGACTAAAGTCAGACATTCTCCTGGTATCTCCTCCTAATGAGAATACTGTCAAGTCATAAAAAAATTCTTGCAACTTCTTCTTCAAAGATACGTGCATTCCAACAGGTGCTTTTTTTTCATGGATTATTTGAGTTCCCAAGGTGGTTGCAAAGCTCTAAGGACATTTCTGATCTCAACCAATTAAAAATTAAATACCAATTAATAAAAAATTCTACTACTTACAAGTACATAAAATTAAAACTTAGTTTGCAATATTTCTTTCTGTTGTTTTAGGGAGGTTTCTATGGAACTTGTTTTGAGACAAGAAGAAAAATAATTTGTACTCAGTAATCTTGTAAAAAATTGAATGTTTAGGAGAGATACCTTCCTCATAGTAAACTATTGTAATTAAGTTAAATAATCAGAGTGGAAAAAGACTTATACACTAGATAAAATAACCACGATCAAACCATTTGGATAATCTTATTTACTCTACTGATACTTTACCCAGGAAGAAAAAAATTAATCACAATAAATGCTGCTCTACTTATTCTCAGTCTGTAACCTGAAAATTATAGTGTGTATCAAGGGAATAAAAATATACTCAGATATGCAGATGCAATGGACTTTATAGTATTTCTTTCACCTGAGTAGCTAATTATATTTGAAGTACATTAGGGCAGATCACTATTTTAAGGAATTCTGTGATAAATCCTTTCAGAAAGCAAATATCCTGTTAATTTTCATTTTAACAGTTTACCCTTGTATTTGAGAGATGCAGAGTTTGGTTTGACTAGAGAAAAAAAAATAGTGACCCATGTTGCCAAAAGAAGAAATATGATCATCTTTAAGATGAACTGAAGTGAAAGACTATTGTAAGTAGACAACCAGGTAATGTATCTGTCACGTTCCTACAGTTTTATTAAGGAAACTAAAATTAACATTTATTAAATACCTGTACTATGCTAGTAGTGAAACGTGTGTTAAAAGAAGTAACTATTCTATTCATACTCCAATTTAGTACTAAGACTTGAATCCATTTACATGAGGAATATCAGAAAAAATATGTTTTGCTATGGCACTTAGATTAAAATGTCAAGTACCAATTCTTTACAATGACATATGGTTGAATATATTCTCAGAAACAGAATGATGATTCACGTCTTCCTGCTTTGATATAACCAAGAGCAGAAATGGCTACTAATCATACTTCCTTATACTGTTTGCTCTTCCTTTCCACAATTTTTTCCCTTTGCTTGATGTTTACGTTTCTGTGATTGTAAATTAACTGCATCTTTTCTAAGTATGGTATTAAGTCAAACAAGATTTAACTATTATAGTCCCTCCTAAATTAGGCCTACCCTTTGAAATACATTAAAATCTGAATATTCTGATTTTAAGAAAAAAGAGAAATTGTCTATTACTTATTTAGATTGATATGAGAAATTATATGCTAAATGCCATTCATTTTCATAACATCCTCAAGAATGTCACATGCAGTACATGTCATACATTCCCATTAAGTACATTACATATATTTTCTTTTTTCAACTTTACATTTAAAATGTTTTCTCTAGATTTACATATATATATATTTTTATTGTTGTTCAAGTATAAGTACAGTTGTCTCCATTCCCCCCCGCCACCACTCACCTGAACCCCAGCCAAGTGGTGCAGCCATTATGGAAAACAGTATGGGATTTCCTCAGAAAACTAAAAATGGAACTGCTTTCTCTAGATTTTAATCTATGATTCAAAAATTTTACCTTTTATCTTTATCCTTTAAATTCTATAGAATACTTTCAAAGTTAGTAATTTATGTTATATAACTAAAAAACTAAGAAATTCCTTATTACATGATGAGATGGAAAAAGACTAAAAGGAAGCTATTGATTAATGAACACTAGATAGAGATTTTGATAGATCCATTGTGACAAAAGAACACACTTTTTTAAATGTCAAAGAATATCAGATAACTTTTATTTTGAATGTGATTTAGAGTTATAGGATCAAACTTAAGAATCACTTATAACTTACTGCTTGATCAAAATTAACATAAAATAACACAATGCAATATATATATCATGCATCATGGAAATGTACACTTGGAACCTACATGACCCTAGGAACCAATGTCACCTCAATAAATTTAATTACAAAATTAACATAAAATATAACAAATTACATTTTAACTCAGACTGACAAACCACTTTCTAAAGAAAAACTTCCTGCTCTATGCTATCATAGTTTTTCCTGTGGAGTATTGGCAAAGAATGTAGTTATATTGGGCCACAAAAGGTTAAAAGTAACATTTTTAAGGTAATTTGAATAAAATATACATATATTACTCAAAACAAATATTAGGATTATTTTCTCTGGAAAGTTAGCTTGCAAATGAAAAGAAGAAATCCAAATCCGCATACTGTGATAGCTGTCCTCTTCAAAATTCTACTATTCCATGTAGATACTTCTTCTATTAATGGCATATGAGTTGGATCATTTTCTCTTTCATTTTGCAACTAATATTTTATATGAGAAAAAAGGAGTTAATGTACAGTATACTAAAAATAGAAATATATTTGATTTAAAAAATAAATATAATATATCCATGTTAATGCATGATTTAGACATAGCCAATGCAAGGTTCTTATGGAAGATTTAAAGTGACCACAAATGTCTTTAAATAGTCTTTCTTTCACCAGGACTCCATTACAGTAAATCATTAGTTTCACATTAAAACTAACTGCTCTATAGTTACTATATTTTAATATATTTTATTATCATGATTAATACCATATATTAATATCATGAAATAAGGTTAAAGTTTCTATTACTACCTAAGAAATGACATATGTAATTTTTGTCCTTCTGTATTAAATATCAATAGATTTCTTACAAAAAAGTTAACCATTCTTATACCTACATTATATAAAATTTAACAAAATCTGTAAGATTTGATGCTAATACTAGAAATTTAATCCCTTTTTAAAATATAATTGCAGGAATAAACATCAATAAAATCCTAATTGGTTCTTCTAGTACTTTTCTGCAATGAAAGTACATGACCCAGTCAGTTTCTTAACTTCTACACACAGACCCTTCTTGCTAAAGAAGGTCCCCCAACTCGTGTGTGTGCATGCCCATGAGACAGTGTAAGAGAGGAAGAGGGGGAAGGGTGGAGGGAGAGAGAGGGGGGAGGGAGAGGAGAGTTGTTGAGCAAGAGTAGAAGAGGGAGAATGAACAGAAACCAAAAGATCCTTGAAAGATAAAAACCATCAGGCACATTTATAGAGTGATATTTACTAGAAGCATCCTGTGCTGGAGTAGTGACAAATACTTTCATCATTAGCAAGAACAACTACTTCTAAAATCTACAGTGTAAATATTTAATTTAAAAAGCCTGTAAAATTAATTTTAAATTTATAGTAGAAATGAACTTCAGTCTCATTAATACTGTATTCTTGGTCTAACTTCCAAATGGCTTCATTCAGCAACAGATTCCTTTTTGACACTGATGCTCCATTTACTGAATCCTGAAACAGTCATTCCTTTTATTAACCAATTACT
The DNA here is from genome assembly GCA_028533065.1 of Trachops cirrhosus. NCBI lineage: Eukaryota > Metazoa > Chordata > Mammalia > Chiroptera > Phyllostomidae > Trachops > Trachops cirrhosus. The sequence goes on from CM052549.1 coordinate 57,842,595, forward strand.
TAGAATGACCCTTTCTGACAGGAGCCTGTCAGTGTGTTGTTTTGAAAGAGAGTGATGTGGTGCTAAAGTCCAGCCTTGACCTCTCCCACCCTCTCTGTTACCTCCTCCATATACTTATGATAACTCTTTTTAAAAATTCCCTTCAGTTATTACTGGTAAACTTGGAAATATCATATAGTAAACAGGCACAATACCATATTTCCAAATCTGGAAACCATAGTTTTTAAAATCAAATCTCCTATGGTAATTACTATTTATGCCAGACTAATCCAGAAAAAACAATGCACTAGCTTGCTCCAAAATTAATACTTTCCTTCCCAAACAACTGTATCTGCTATTATTATAAGCCAATAAATGTGTTTTCAAGGCTAGTCCTCATAGAGAAATGTACAGATTCCAGGTAAAGGTCACAGAAAAAGGCCTTCCATTTAGCTAAAGAATGCTAAAATTTCTGTTTATAGTACACATTATTAAAATAAATATGGTATCTGATTCGATTATGTTTTAGAGTGAAACTCACCCCTTAAAGCAATGTTTCTTAATTTCATTCCTTTAAGAAAAATCTGGTCTCTCTAGTTTCATCTTAATCCTCCAACCCCGCCCCCAATATGTTTTTAGTTTATCTTGAAGAAACCAAGTAATTATCAATCTGAGGAAAAGATGTTGGGGAATTCCCCAAACATAAAAGCTTGATGCTTTGCAGAAAGGGTTTTTATAGAAATCCTTCCCAATTTCCCATTGATTCCCATAAAAAAATACCATACTAAGTAAAATCAATACCATTTTCCTTAAATCCTACCACATGATGCAGGGAGTGAAGATGAATAGTGCTATAATTTTCATGTTTTCAGCAAATCAGGTTCTCCCTAGCCTGTGTAGCTTAATTTGCCTGACATACAGGAAGCATTCTTATGTTTGTTGAATGAACAAATGTGAGAAATAATACAATTTCTAAGATGCCTTTCTCTGGAATGGAGTTATCATCTATAACAATTTTGAAATATATTGCTCATTTGCTCCATTTGAAATAACTTTATTTCCATATTTTTTGGTAAAATCTGCTTCACAATTTTCTACTCACTTTTTATTTTTTAATTTTTTAAATATATTTTATTGATTATGCTATTACAGTTGTCCCATTTTCCCCCCTTCACTCCCCTCCAACTGCATACCCTCTCCCACCCACATTCCCTCCCTTTAGTTCACGTCCATGTGTCACACTTAGAAGTTTTTGGCTTCTACATTTCCCATACTATTCTTACCCTCCCCCTGTCTATTTTCTATCTACCATCTATGCTACTTATTCTCTGTACCTTTTCCCCCTCTCTGCTCCTCCCACTCCCCTGTTGATAACTCTCCATGTGATCTCCATTTCTGTGGTTCTGTTCCTGTTCTAGTTGTTTGCTTAGTTTGTTTTTATTTTTGTTTTATGTGTGGTTGTTAATAATTATGAGTTTGCTGTCATTTTACTATACATGTTTTTTATCTTCTTTTCCTAGATAAGTTCCTTTAACATTTCATATACTAAGGGCTTGGTAATGATGAACTCCTTTAACTTGACCTTATCTGGGAAGCACTATCTGCCCTACCATTCTAAATGAAAGCTTTGCTAGATACAGTAATCTTGGATGTAGGACCTTGCCTTTCATGACTTGGAATATTTCTTTACAGCCCCTTCTTGCCTGTAAGGTCCCTTTTGAAAAATCAGCTGACAGTCTGATGGGAACTTCTTTGTAGGTAACTCCCTCATTTAGTCTTGCTGCTCTTAAGATTCTCTCCTTATCTTTAATCTTGGGTAATGTAATTACGATGTGCCTTGGTGTGTTTCTCCTTGGGTCCAACTTTTTGGGACTCTCTGAGCTTCCTAGACTTCCTGGAAGTCTATTTCCTTAGCCAGCATGGGGAAGTTCTCCTTTATTATTTGTTCAAATAACTTTTCCACTTGTTGCTCTTCCTCTTCTCCCTCTGGCACCCCTATAATTCAGATGTTGGAACATCTACAGTTGTCCTGAAGGTTCTTAAGCCTCTCCTCATTTTTTTGAATTCTTGTTTCTTCATTCTTTTCTGATTGGATGTTTCTTTCTTCCTTCTGGTCCACTCCATTGATCTGAGTCCCAGTTTCCTTCCCATCACTATTGGTTACCTGTACATTTTCCTTTATTTCACTCAGCGTAGCCTTCATTTTTTCATCTAATTTGCAACCAAATTCAACCAATTCTGTGAGCATCCTGATTACCAGTGTTTTGAACTGTGCATCTGATAGGCTGGCTATCTCTTCATCACTTAGTTGTATTTTTTCTGGAGCTTTGATCTATTCTTTCATTTAGCCCATTTTTTTTGTCTTGGCCCACCTGTTACATATGAGGGGTGGAGCATTAGGTGTTCACCAGGGCGAAGCAACCCAGTTGCTGGATTGTGAGGCTGTATGTGAGGGTGGTGGCCGAGAGGGAACAATGGAGCTTGCTCTACTCTCTGCCAGCTTTCAGTCACTACCTCCGCTTCCCAGAAGCAAATTGGGCCCTTCTGGTGCTGATTCCCGTGTGGGTGGGTTTGTGTACATCCTGGGGCCCTGTGGGTCTGCCCAACAACTCTCCTGTGAGGCTGGGAGTTTCTCCCAGCACCTCAACCCCTACAGGTGTTTTCAATCGGTGTTTTGAGGCTTTATTTCCCTGCACTGGGACCTTGGGTTGAATGGTCCATCTGGTTCTCCAGTCTCACCTGGTTTATCTCAGGGAGAATGTGGGACTGCCCAGTCCACCAGCCGCCTTGCGTGCTGTGCCCCTCCACAATCTGCCACCTTGCTGGTTCCGCCAGCCACCTTGCCAGAGCTCTCTCCACCCTGCCTACCAGTCTGGATGAATGTGTCTACTTTAACTCCTTGGTTGTCAGACTTCCATACAGTTCAATTTTCTGTCAGTACTAGTTGTTTTTTTTTTAAGTTGTTCTTATCCTTATTTTGGTTGTGTGAGGAGGCACAGTGTGTCTACCTATGACTCCATCTTGGCCAGAAGTCTTCTACTCACTTTTTTAAAAGACTACTTTTGACTGGAATATCTGTTAATAGGTAGAATGACAAATTACCTGGAACATGTATAAAATTTATTTTGAGGAAAAATTTTTGTTGAAAATAATGAAATATTAAATAATATATGGGTTGGTGCTATAAAAATTTAATGCATAATCTAATGCTCACATCATATATTTTAAAAACTTTATGTATACTAAGCTTATTTATAAATAGTCTTAGAAAACTCAGAAATAAGTTCTTTAGTCAGGTGAACGTGTTTTCGTGTCTTATATATCTTCAAAAGAGTTCCTTATTTCAGGACCTTAGATTTGTTACAGCCTATTTTTTATTTATTTATTTATTTATTTATTTATATTTTAACTGTTGTTCAAGTATAGTTTTCTGCCTTTTACCCCCATCCCAGCTGACCCCCCAGCCCTCCCCACCTCCCCTCGTTATTGTCCATGTGTCCTTCATACTTGTTCCTGCAAACCCTTCCCCTTTTCCTCTGAAATTCCCTCCCCTCTCCCCTCTGGTCACTGTAAGCCTGTTCTCTATTTCAGTGTCTTTGGTTATACTTTGCTTGTTTGTTTGTTTTGTTGATTAGGTTCCAGTTAAAGGTGAGATCATATGGTATTTGTCTTTCACCGCCTGGCTTATTTCACTTAGCATAATGCTTCCTAGTTCCATCCATGCTGTCACAAAGGGTAGGAACTCCTTCTTTTCTTAAAGGGGAAAAAAGTCACCTGTCTTTGAAGCCAGATGTATACTTGTGTGTGCGTATGAAAACAAGAATTTAAAAATCCCATGCTTTTTTTAAAAGTTACATTACAAAAGAGATTATAGAAAGTCTAAAAAATAGAGTATTGTATCCACAATCCTAGCTCATTAACACAGCTAATAAACTTTCATTTTGGTAATATTTTACCTGCACATTTACATATAAGTAAAACCTACAAATATAACTTAGTATCTTTAAACAAGTTGATAGTTGATTTTCATTATTTTCTCATCTGGCTGCACATCATTATAGTAAAAAAAAAAAAGGGTACCATAATTTATTTAGTCGTTCTGCTAGTATAGGATATTTAGGGTACATACAATTTTGAAATCATTTAACTACTATTGAAAGATACAAATATTTTTATGGTTCTTGGCAGAACTTGTCAAACTGTTTCTGAAAGGGGTTGTGACATTTGTTTCGCAGGAGAATATCAATTTGGTGAACTCTAATCAGAGATGGGTAGAGATAGATTTATCCCTGCTAATTTAAAAGATGAAAATGATATATCATTGCTCTTCTCACATGCATTTCTTTGACTTCTGACAAAGTTTATTTGCTATGTATATTTCTTCCATTGGAAACTGTCCTCCTTCCAATAGTTTAGTGGGAGCTTAAGTTGCTCTTGTTAGAATTACTTCACTGTCTAATACACTAGGCTGCAAATCATTTCCCCCCTTTTGATGTTAAATACATACCTTCTGAATTAAGTCTTTTAGTTTGCAGACCTCTTCACTCAAATCTTCAACATTACTAACCAGTTCCTCACAAACTGAAGTAAAACTCCGGGGAGAAGCCCATTCAAGCACTATCTGTTAAAATTTTCAAAAGTTGCAATTTAAAGAATGGGAAACAACTTTCAAACTTTAAGTCCACAAAAATTAGACATTAAATTATTTAACTAAAAAGCATTTTTTTGTTTAGGATAAATCCTGACATCGAAACGAAGTCAGTAAATTTATATAAATAGTCAAATTAGTTTCCTCAACGCACTTACTAAATACATATAGTAAATATATAACTTGATGTTATATAACTTTGTAACTAATATTGGAGACCAATATTACTAATAATATTTATAGCAAAAAATAAATTCACAAAAGTTTAAGAATGACATGATTACCATGTCAGTGTTACATAAAAATCACAGGACAACAAATACATTAAAATTTTTTTTTCACGGCAAGGACCTACATCCCCAATTGCTCTATCCAGCAAAGCTTTCATTTAGAATGGAAGGGCAGATAAAGTGCCTCTCAGATAAGGTCAAGTTAAAGGAGTTCATCATCACCAAGCCTTTATTATATGAAATGTTAAAGGGACTTATCTAGGAAAAGAAGATAAAAAACATGTATAGTAAAATGACAGCAAACTCACAATTATTAACAACCACACCTAAAACAAAAACATAAATGAACTAAGTAAACAACTAGAATAGGAACAGAATCACAGAAATGGAGCTCACATGGAGGGTTATCAACAGGGGAGTGGGAGGAGGAGAGAGGGGGAAAAGGTACAGAGAATAAGTAGCATAGATGGTAGATAGAAAATAGACAGGGGGAGGGCAAGAATAGTATGGGAAATGTAGAAGCTAAAAGAACTTATGACACAGGGATATGAACTAAAGGGGGGGAATGTGGGTGGGTGAGGGTGTGCAGGGTGGAGGGGAATGAAGGGAGGGTAATGGGACAAATGTAATAGCATAATCAATAAAATATATTAATTAAAAAAATAAAAAAATAAACAACAAAATGGGGAAAATTTTTTTTTCACTATAAACAAATAGCTAAAGCCGAATCACATGAAAAACTCTCTAAAATACGTTTGTATTTATGAGTTACTTACATTTTCTCTAATTACAATTTCTGCCCTCCTCCTACAACCACATCAAAATTACAGTTAACCTACAGAACAACCAATTAAAGAAGCCACACTGAAACTGGCAGGAGAGGTGGAGATGCAGAACAAGCTGGTTCCATACCCACTTCAGGTGGACAAAAATTAGGAGGGATTGCAGCTGCAGAGGTCCCTCCTGAGAGCAAGGCATCCTACCTCAAACCAGGCCCCCAGCCCAGGGTTCTGACTGTAAAAACCAGTAGAGATTGAGGCTTAGAGAAACAGAGGGCTTATGGAGCCCCAGGCAGTCCTTCTAAAAAGCCCATTTACAGACTTACTCTGACACACTACCTTTGAGCTCCAGTGCTGGGGCAGCAGCTTGAAAGGTACCAGAGATGTACGATGAACTGAACTGTCGGGCATCAGGATGAGAACTGAAGGGTCAGCTTTCTTCCAGAGGAAGTGCTGGTAGAGGCCATTATTCCTTTAATAAGCCTTCCTCCACACAGAGGCAAGCAGGTGCCATATCTGAGACTCCATCAACCTGGCTAACACCGTTTGCCCTGTCTCACTGATTCCCTGAGGCCTTGCCCCACGTAAATTTGGGGCCCACCCAAGTGGGGACCCACACTGTATACAGTGGCTTTTCCACATGAATATCCTGTCTTGGCGCATGCTTCAGACTGTCCTAAAATCTCTCAAACAATTAGCACCTGGCCTCAGCACAACCTGTCCCTCTCCCTAAGAGGCCCTGGGCCTAGTACTAGCATTAGCTGGTCTTGGTTGACTGCCTGGCCTCACCTGGGCACCTCCAAATCCAGCACAAGTAGCAGACATCTGCAGATTGCTCATTCTGGGTGGCCCAGACCAGACACAGGCAGTGGCTGACTTTGGCCTGCACTTTCCAGGAGTCCTCAGAGCCAGCACACCTAGGGACAGCTTCAAACCACATCAAAGCATGACCACCCTACCACCTCCACATGCAACATGCTCCAGGGGTGGACTTAGCAGGCACCAGAGCCTTGCTGAAGTCAGTCCTGCTCTGTGGGGTGAGCCCCTGTACAGCTGATTCTCTGTGGTGGTTGGAGGTCGGTTGTTGCAGCCTGTCCTTGCAACTGATTGGCCTGGGGATAAATTCCTCCCATTGACATGCCAACAGCAATAAACGCTCAGCTATAAGAGGAAGGTGTACACAGCCCACACAGGGGGTGCAACCTTAGTACCCAGCTTGGGAGATGGGGAAGGCTGTGCCACTGAATCTTATGGAACACCTAATATGTTGAGCCATGCTACCAAGCCTTGGAAACATAGCAGCTCTACTTAATACATAGAAACAAACACAGGGAGGCTACAAAGACAAGGAGACAAAGAACCATATCTCAAACAAAAGAACAGAACAAAATTCCAGAGAAAGAACTAAACAAAATGGAGACAAGCAATCTAATAGATGCAGAGATCAAAACACTGATTTATAAGAATGCTCAATGAACTTAGTGAAAGCTTCAACAATATAAAAAAAAATTAAAAAAGGCCAGTCAGATACAAAGGATATACTAACTGAAATGAAGAATAATTTACAGGGACCCAACAGTAGAGTAGTAGATGAAGCCAAGAATCAAATCAGCAATTTGGAATATAAGGAAGCAAGAAACACCCAATCAGAATAGCAAAAGAAAAAGTGATCCAAAAAATGGGGAATAGTGTAAGTAAGACTTTGGGACAACTTCAGGCATACCAACATTAACATCATAGGGGTGCAGGAAGGAGGAGAAACAGCAAGAAACTGAAAACTTATTTGAAAAGTAATGACAGAAAACTTCCCTAACTTGGTGAAGAAAACAGACATACAAGTTTAGGAACTGCAGAGAATCCCAAACAAGATGAATCCAAAAAGGCCCACATCAAGACACATCATAGTTAAAATTTCAAAGGTTAAAGGATAAAGATAAAGAGAGAAGCTGAAAACCAGCAAGACAAAAGCAGTTAGTTACCTACAAGGGAGATCCCATAAAACTGTCAGCTGATTTCTCAATAGAAACTTTGCAGGTTAGAAGGGCCTGGCAAAAAATATCTAAAGTGACGAAAAACAAGGACCTACAATCAAGATTACTCAACACAGCAAAGCTACTGTTGAGAACTGAAGGACAGATAAAGATCTTCCCAGACAAGAAAAAGCTATAGTTCCTCACCACCAAACCATCATCAATGAAATGTTAAAGAGTCTTCTTTAAGAAAAAAAAAGATAAAAAATATGAACAATGAAATGGTGATAAATATATACCTATTAACAACTGAATCTAAAAAAAATGAACATGCAGAACAGAAACAGACTCATAGATACAGAGAACATTTTGACAGTTGCCAGATGGTTGGGTGTTGAGGCTATGGTAACATGGTGAGGGGATTAAGAAGTACAAATTGGTTGTTACAGAACAGTCATGGGGATGTAAAGTACAGAACAGGAATTATAGTCAATAATATTGTGATAACTATGTACATGTCAGATGGGTGTGAGATTTATATAGATGATCACTTAGTAAGTTATGCAATGTCTAATCACTGGGGTGTACACCTGAAACTAATAAAACAATGTATGTCAAATGTAATTGAAATATAAAAAATGATTTCAAAACCAAAATAAAATTTTCTTCATTAAAAAACCTTATATTGATAGGGCTTTTAATAACATTTAACCCTCTGGTTTGTTTCAACTTTCACTTGGGTTTCCTGTCACTTTTTATTTTAAACAATTAATTTCCCTTAAGAACAAATGGTAAGTTCAATACACTGATCAATTTAATTTTTATTCTGACTTTCCTCTTCTTGAGGGCTAGAAGACATTTTTTCAATTAATTAGTATGTAAAGGAATGATTTTTAACATATTTACTTATTTAGAGCTTATACAATTTTGTAAAAAAAATACAATTTTACCAGATCACTATTGTTTACTGAATTATCACTGACTATCTGCAATATTGTTCAGCATTCATATTTTTCTTCACTTAGGAACTTTTTACAATACCTTGTGAGAATTTACAGGCAGCTCAGTAATGATATTCTGTACTGCTGTTATTAAATGGCCACATTGTTTATTCAGTTTCAGAAGAAAGTTGAGGAACTCATCACCACTTAAAGAGAGGAAACAAACAGAAATCACTCATAGGAAACATTTACTTCATTCTACTGGGCTACTCAATGTGTATTCATAACATTTATTAAATTCTGTAAAATGTATTTATAGAATAGCTAATAGGTATCAGCAACTGAAATAGACATTGAGTATACAAAGTAAACAAAACTTCTGATCTTGAGCATCTCCAAGTTGGGAATGTGTGGCAAACACACAATTGTATTGTAACATCATTATTCACAAAGTCATATGAGGAAAGAATATAAAAGTACTGATTTTGAGTAGTTTTTAATTTATTTTTTCATCACCATTTATCCCCCTATACCCTCTTCCACCTCCATCCATCCCCTTTCCCCCTATAATCACCACACTGTTGTCTGTGTTCATGAGTTCTTTTTCTCTTTTTCATTTTTTGTTCAATCCCTCAAAAGACACTGCACTAGTTATTTTACATTTAATTCCTCTTAACAATTCCTTTAAGATAAATGTTGATAACCTAAGTTTATAGTTGAGGCATCAAAAACTCAGAAATAATTATTTTATTTAGTATAATGGGACTAGGGATTCATAGTACTTCATAGAGATGATAACTTAGGAACTGAGTCTGGAGTTTTAAAATAAATTTGCTAGATAGTTAAGGAAGAGAAGGAATTCTGGATGGAGAGAATAACAGGTGCAAAAGTATGGAAGTAGGAGGTCACCAAGATATAACTAAAGAAAAATTATAGCGAAGTAGTAAGAAAGGAGGATTGACATACCATTTACTTAAGGAGCTTTTGTGACATGCTATGGAACTAAATTTTATCTTTTTGATAATGTAAAGCTATTATAGGAGTTTAAACAGAAAAGTAGAATATCAGATTTTTGTATAAGAAAGCTTATTTGAGGAGTGGTATGGATTAAAGGAACACAAAAGTAAAGTAGAGAGAATAATTAGGAGACTAATGGAAACAACCATCTAAGACTGAGATAAGCAATTTTCAACCAGTATGCAGCAAGAATTTTTAAAACATATAATACCTGACTATTTAGTCAGGGACACTCATCTCTTTTCTCTTAGATTGTCAAATTAAAAAATGATATCAACACAATAGCCATCCAGTTTGAATAAATCAAAATTATACCTACTTTTTGTGAGACTGGCAAAACATATATTTTTGGTATGCTGCAGAATTTTAATAATTATTTTATGTGTGCCATGAGATGGAAATGGTTAAAAATTGCTGATTTAAGATATAATAAAGAAAAGCTTAAACTAAGTATCTGGCAGTGCTAGTTTGATTGGGGGAAGGAAGGGGTAGAATGTTGGTTTAAGAAACATTTTGAAGAATAAGCTGAAAAACTTAGTGATGTGTTACACATAAATGAAAATGAAGAGCCTAGAATGATTTTGTTGTTTGATTTTAATGGACGTTGGTACCACCAAGAAGAATCTTGGGGTGGGTGGTAGGGAAGAAAGTAGGGTAAAGATAAAACATTATGACATAATAATTAAGAACAAAGACTCTAGAGTCAGGAAGACCTGAATCTGAATTCAGCTTCCACATTCATGTTCTTGGGCAAGCCTGATTTTCAGCCAAATGTTTCCATATCTCTGAAACTGAGATAATAGCACAGTAAGGAAGACTGGAGGAGACATGTATAATATATGAAAAGCACCTAGCATTTTGTCTAGTATATAGATGGCATCCAAATAAACTTAATTATGATGATAACATCAATGATATGATATATGTAGGTGGAAATGACCAGTAAGCAACAGAAAATGTCAGTCTTGTAGGGGTACTTACCCTAAAATCCACAAATTCATAAGGCTAGATAGAACTCAGGGAGCTGGTAAACTCAGACAGGAAAAATTACATCTTTATTTTCACTAGTCTCTAACAGAAATTCAGTCTTTCCTTCAATTTTGAAGGGAGGCACAAACCACAGTAGTATTAGAGGTATTGGTAATTTCGTCACCAACAGGAATCAAAACTATGATCGTGGAGAAGAAATAAAAGAAAAATAATAGCCATTGTGAAGAGGGGTGAACTGACAGGAGTAGAAGAAAAAAAGCTATCGAAAGAGAAGTAGCCTGAAAAGAGGAAAATCAGGAATTAAGGTCTATTATGAAAGGCAATGAAGGGTATAAATTCAAGAATGAGGAAAAGGTCAAGCATGTTAAATAATTAAGATAAATCCACTGATTCTGGCAAAGAAGAGACAGTGTGATTAGATTTGTTTCAGTGACAGAAACCAATTTACAGTAAAAACTACACAGAAACCTATACAACCTAATACAAAACTATACCATGGCTATGAATAGATAACTCAAAGAAAATGAGAAAATAAAATTTAAATGTATGATAAATAAGGGATTACAATAAAGTAAGATGTTGCCTTCTAGTGGAATGAGAAAAATTATTATTAATATCAAGAGTTGACATGTACTTTTCTGTAGTTATTTAGCAGTATCTACTATAATAAAAATGCAGACAAAAACTACCACTATGGGACCAAAAGGCACTTCTGAGTCCAAAAAAATTCCTATAAGGCAGAAGTTTTAACTATACACTATACAAAGTTTCATCCATGCTGTTTCTAGGGAAAAAAGGTTATAAAAAGCAAGCATGGTCTGCTTCCAATGAAACTTAACAGCAAACTTTTCTCCAAGACACATTGCTAAAATTTACATAGTATTTTAATTTAAAAGAAGTCTTTTCTTCTTAACTATTAGATTGAAAAATAGTTTATATAGAGTACTTTAAACTTTATCAGCAAAATAACACACTTGATTAGATGGATTTAATTGATATCTTCAGAGCATTTCATCCCAAACCAGCAGAATATACATACTTTTCAAGGTCATGTGGAAGAATATTTTCTAGGATGGACCACATGTTAGGACACAAAATTAGTCTCAATAAATTTAAGAAGACTGAAATCATATCAAGCATCATATCTGACTTCAATGGTATGAAACTAGAAATCAATAACACAAAAAAACTGAATTAACACACAAAGACATGGAATCTAAATAACATGTACTAAACAATGAATGGGTTAACAATAATATCAAAGGAGAAATCAAAAGTTACCTTGATGCAAACTGAGTCTGAAAATGAAAATACAACAATCCAAAAATCTATGGCACACAGCAAGAGTATTCCCAAGAGGGAAACTCATCATTACAGACCTACCTCAAGAAACAAGAAAAATATCAAATAAACAATCTAATCTTACAATCAAAGGAACTAGGGAAAAAAAACAACAAACAAAGCTCAAAGTGAGTAGAAAAAGGAAATAATAACAATTAGAGCAGAAATATACAAAATAGAGTAAGAAAAACAATACAGAAGATCAATGAGACCAAGAGCTGTATTTTTTTGAAAAGATAAATAGGATAGATAAACTTTCAACTAGACTCATCAAGAAAAAGAGAGGACTAAAATAAATAACATAAGAAAAGAAAGAGAAGTTAACAGCTGATATCTCAGAAATACAAAGGATTATAAGAAAATGTTACAAACAAGTATAAGCCAACAAATTGGACTGTCTCAAAGAAATGGATAAATTTCTAGTAACATATAATTTCCCCAGACTCAATCAGGAAGAAACAGAAAATCTGAACAGGCTAACTGCAACTAATGAAATCAAAGCAGTAAACATAAACTTCCACAAAACAAAAGCCCTGGGCCAGATGGCTTCATAGGTGAATTTTATCAAACTTTCAAGTAGAACCAATAGCTTAGAGCTGGAAGCAACCTAAGTGCCCAGCAGTAAATGAATAGATCAAAAAACTATGGTGCATTTACACAATGGAATACTATGCAGCAGAGAGAAAGAAGGAGCTCCTACCCTTTGAGACAACATGGATAGAACTGGAGAGCATTATGCTAAGTGAAATAAGTCAGGAGGTGAAAGACAAATACTATATGATCTCACCTTTAAGTGGAACCTGATAAACAAGCAAGCAAAAGGTAACCACAGACATTGAAATTAATAACAATCTGAGAGTAACCAAAGGGGAGATGGGAGGGGATAATGGGGGGAAAGGGGGAAAGGGTTTTCAGAAACAACTGTAAAGGACACAGGGACAAAACCAAGGGGGCATGGAATCAGGGTAGGGAGGTGAGGATGGCTGGGGTGGTGGTGGGGAATGGTGGGGGGTAAATGCAGACAACTGTATTTGCACAATAAAATAATTTTTAAAATATCTGAGATATAAATATTTAATAAAGGATAAAGTATTGCAGCATAAAAAGAAGAACCAATACCTATTTTTCTCAAACTATGCCAAAAAATTCAAGAAGAGCAAAGACTCCCAAACTCATTTTACAAGGTCAGTATTATACTAATTCCAAAGTCAGTAAATACTACAATGGGGAAAAATTATAGACCAATATCCCTGCTGAAAAAAGATGCAAAATGGATCCAGAAATACATTAAAAAATCATATACTATGATACAGTGAGATTTAGGCTGGTACAATATCCAAATCAATTTCTGTGATGCACCACATAAAATGAAGGATAAAAGTCATATGATCATATCAATTGATAAGGAAAAACCATTTGACAAAATCAAGCAGTATTCATGATAAAAAGTCTCAGCAAGATGGGAATAGATGGAACACACATCAACATAATAAAGATCATATATAACAAACCCACAGCTAACAGCACACTCAATGGGGGGAAACTAAAGGCATTTCCCTAAGATCAGAAAAAAGAGAGGGATGTCCACTTTCACTACTCCTATTCAACATAGTACTGGAAGTCCTAGCCACAGCAATTAGACAAGAAGAAGAAATAAAAGGTATCCAGATTGGAAAGGAAGAAGTAAAACTGTCCTTATTTGCAGATAATGTATATACTGTATACTATATATAGTATACTATATACTGTATACTGTAAAGAGCCCTAAAGATTTCACCAAATAACTATACAACCGATAAATGAAATTAAGTAAAGTAGCAGGATATAAAACAAATATTCAGGAATCAGTTTTATATAAATATTTTTATACACTAATAATGAACTATCAGAAAGGAAAACTGAGAAAACAATCCCATTTACAAGTGTATCAAAAAATTAAATAAAATACCTAAGAATAAATTTAGCCAAGAAAGTAAAAGACCTGTACTCTGAAGATTATAAAATACTGAAGAAAGAAATGGAAGGACCTACAAATAAATGAAAGCATATACTATGCTTATGGATAGGAAGAATCAGCATTGTTAAAATGTTCATGCTACCCAAAACAATCTATAGATTCAACACAATTCCTATCAAAATACCAATGGATTATTTCATATAACTAGAATAAATAAGCCTAAAATTTATATGGAACCACAAAGACCCTGAATAGCCATAGAAGTATTGACAAAGAAGAATAAAGTTGCAGGAATCACACTACCTAACATCAAACTACACTACAAAGCCTTAGTAATCAAACCATCATGTTACTGGCATAAAAACAGATACAGAGATCAGTGGAATAGAAAAGAGAGCCTATACCTATATGGTCAATTAATATGTGACAAAAAAGGCAGAAAAATACAATGGGATAAAGACAGTCTATTCAATAAATGGTGTTGGGAAAATTAGATAACATGCAAAAAAAGTTAAACTAGTTTGATGTAGTTCCATTTGTTTATTTTTTCTTTTGTTTCCCTTGCCCGAGGAGATACATCAGAAAAAATACTGCTATGAGCAATGTCCTAAATTTTACTGCCTATGTTTTTCTTCTAGGATTGTTATGGTTTCAGTTTAAAATGTAAGTCTTTAATCCATTTTGAATTTATTCTTGTGTGCGGCATAAGAAGGTGGTCTAGTTTCATTTTTCTGCACATATCTGTCCAATTTTCCCAACACCACTTATTGAATAAACTATCTTTAGCCCACTGAATGTGTTTGCTTCCTCTGTTGAATATTAATCGACTCTAACAGTGTGGGTTTATTTTGGGCTCTCTATTCTGTTCCATTGATCTTTGTGTCTGTTTCTATGCCATTACCTGCTGTTTTGATTACTATGGCCTTATATTATAGTTTGGTATTTGGTAAGGTGATTCCTCCAACTTTGTCTTCTTTCTCAGGATCATTGTTGCTATGTGGAGTCTTTTGTGGTTCCATATAAGTTTTTGAAATAGTTCTGTGAAATATGTTATTGCCTTCTTGATAGGAATTGTGGAATCTATAGAATGTTTGGGCAAAGGAATTCATCAACAAAAGAAACAAACAACCCACTAATGGGAGAACATATTTTCTGATACATCTGATAAGGGTTTAATATCCAAAATTTGTAAAGAACTTAAAAAACTCAACACCAAAAGAACAAAAAATCCAATTAAAAAATGACCAAAGGGCTGGAATAGATACTTCTCCAAAGAGGTCATACAAATGGCCAATAGACATATGCAAAAATGCTCAACGTCACTAATCATCAGAGAAATGCAAGTTAAAACCACAATGAGATAGTACCTCATGCCACCTATCACCTCAGAACAGCTATCATTACTAAATCAACAAACAACAAATGCTGGTGAGGATTTGGAAAAAAGGGAACCCTTTTGTACTGTTGGTGGGAATGCAGTTTGGTGCAGCGACTATGGAAAGCAGTATGGAGATACCTCAGAAAATTAAAAATGGAACTGCCTTTGACCCAGTGATCCCACTTCTGGGAATATATCCGAAGAAACCCAAAACACTAATTCAAAAGAACATAAGCACCCTTATGTTCTTTGCAGGATTACTTACAATTGCCAAGAATGGAAGCAGCCCAAGTATCCATCAGTAGATGAGTGGATTAAACAACTATGAAATATTTATACAATGGAATACTACTTGGCTGTAAAAAAGAAGAAAATTTTATCCTTTGCAATAGCATGGATGGACCTGGAGAACATTATGCTAAGTGAAATTAGCCAGTCAGAGAAAGACAAATACCATATGATTTCACTTATATATGGAATCTAATGAACAAATTGAACCAAGAAGCAAAATAGAGAGACTCAGAGAGAGCAAGCTAACAGCTCTGGGGAGAGGGGCTAAGGGAGTGGAGGGATTGAACAAAAAGGAAAAAGGACTCATGGACATGGACAACAGTGTGGTGACTGTAAGATGGAAGGAGGCATAAGGGTGATAAATAGTAATAGAAAAATTATTAAAAAATGAAAACAAAGTATATATTTAATTGTTATAAGGAGGAATGTTCAATAAAAGTTAATTAAAAAAATAAAACTAGACCTTTTTTTACACCATATACAAGGATAAACTCAAAATGAATTAAAGACTTAAATGTAACTAGAAACCATAAAACTCCTAGAGGAAAACATGGTAAAATCTCCAATATTTCTATCAGTAACATATTTTCTGATACATCCCCTTGGGAAAGAGAAACAAATGGAAAAATAAACAAAAAGGACTACATCAAACTAAAAACTTTTTGTACAGCAAAAGAAACCATCAACAAGACAAAAAGGCAACCCACTAATGGGAGAGGATATTTGCCAATGAAACATCTGGTAAGGGGTTAGTATCCAAAATTTATAAAGAACTCATAAAACTCAACATCAAAAATCCAGTGATCCAATAAAAAACTGGCAAAGGACCTGAATTGACACTTCTCCAAAGAGTGCATACAGATGGCCCATAGACATATAAAATGATGCTCAGAGTCACTAATCAGAGAAATGTAAATTAAAACTACAATGAGATACCACCTCACAGCTGTCAGAATGGCCATATCATCAATAAATCAACTAACAGAAAGTGTTGGTTGAGGATGTGGAGAAAAGGGAACCCTAGTGCACTGTTGGTGCAAATAAAGATTGGTGCAGCCACTGAGGAAAGCAGTATGGAGGTTCCTCAAAAAAATTAAAAATGAAAGTGCTTTATGACCCAGCAATTTCACTTCTGCGTATGTTATTGGAAGAAGCCCAAAACACAAATTTAAAAGAATACAGTATTCTTTTAAGAATACTTCTATGTTCACTGCAGCAATATTTATAATAGCTAAGCTATAGGGCAACACCAGTACCCATCAATGAATAAAAAAGACGTGGTATGTATATACAACAGAATATTACTCTGCCATAAAAAAGAATGAAATCTTAACATTTCTGACAGCTTGGATGGACCTAGTGGGCATTAATTTAAGTCAGTCAGAGAAAGACAAATACTACATGGTTTTACTTATGTGTGAAATCTAAAGAACAATATAAATCAACAAAACCAGAACACAAACAGACTCATAGGTACAGAGAACAGACTGATGGTTGCCAGAGTGGAGGGAGGTTGGGGAACTGAGTGAAAAGTTGAAGGAATTAAGAAGTACAGATTGGTAGTTTCAAAAGAGTCATGGTGATATAAAGTACAGCATAGAAAATATAGTCAATAATATTATAATAACAATGTATACTGTCAGGTGGGTACTGGAAATATCTGGGGGATCATTTGTAAAGTACATGATTGTCTATCCGTTATGCTATATACCTTAAACTAATATAAAATAATATTAAATATAAACTATAACTGAAACATATAAAAATTAATGAAATATTTTTAAACTTCATGAACATACTATATGTAATCAAGTCACCAACAATCAAAAGTGTCTGATGACTGCTTTATAAAAGCAAATTAAAAAATAAAAGCCAATTAAAGTTTAAAAATTTAAATAAGATCTTATACTATTTAGCAAAAGTAGTATTTATAAAGGCATTTCAAAACAAATTCTTCATTTCATTTTCTTTCTGATCTTTACTCAAAATAACAGTAGTCATTACTTATATAAATTTTATTTCCATGTAATATTTAGATAAGATATACTTAATGCTCCTTAACTACTCAAATTTTATTTATTATGAGTGAAAACAATGAATAATTACTCAAAGAGTAATTCATTAATATCCTGTGTATTTTTTATTTAATGAGCTCAAGGAGATTAAGATCCATTGAGAACTGTCATTCAAAATATGAAGTGAGCCCTGTCCAGGTGGCACAGTTGGTAGGAGTGTTGTCCCATGCACCAAAAAGGTTGTGGGTTCGATTCCCGGTCAAGGCAAATACCTAAGTTGCTTTGACAAATAAAATATGACTGAAAGTGTCTGTTTTGTACAAAAGCTTTAAGAGTGACTGATTGCTTCTGCCAGAAGTCCCTCTTAAAGAGTGGACCTTAAGAGAATCCCTCTCTTTTCCCTTTGATACAAGTGATGCATGTTTTGGTTGGAGCTGTTTCTCTAGCCTGTTCTCAGAATAATAACAAGGAGGAAGGCCACTGGCAGCTGACACACCATACAGGTGATTAAGAAATAAACTTTGCTACTACTACTCATTTAAATTTAGAAGCTATTTGATACTGCAGCATAACATAGTATAAACTGACTAAAACAACAGGCCATATTTTAAAAATGTGAAGTCAAGTATTACGATAAAACTTATACTTTAAATAAAGGCACTCCAAATAGATGTACTGTGTGTTCATTATAGAATATCTTAAAAAGTTAAAATTACCAATACTCTTATCATCCAAAGATAATGACGGATATACATTCTTTCAGAATGTTTTCTTATACTACATGTTTTCTTCCAGTATTTTTCTTATGCACATACACAACTGGCATTATACCTCATACTCTATTTTATATTGTGCCTTTTATACTCATTGTATTTTCCCAGGACATTAAGTCTGAAAATAATTTTAATGATAATAAAATAATTATATTGATGCAATATAATTCAATAATTTCTCTAATGTTAAATATTTAGTTTCTGGTTTTAGAATGTTTATAAACAATAGATGTGAACAATATATTTTTACATAAAATTCTGTATCTATACAGACTTTTTCTTTTGGAGGAGAGTTTCCTTAATGGACATAATTCTGAGATGCCTTTGAAACATTCCAGTAGATATCAGACAGGTTCAGAGAAAAAGTCTGGGCAGAAACTGTTGAAAATGTCAAGACACAAATGAAAACAACTATTGATGTATAAATATTTCAAAGTAGTAATAGAATGGTTATTAATTCTTGTAAATTGCATTCTATAAATCTATAAAAATACTAAGGCCAAATGTAGAAAAAAAGTAAATGTACAGTGCATGTGGTTCTGTAGAGGAGACTATTTTAGAAAATTTAACACAAAGAAGAAAAGTATCTTAAGAATAAATCAGTAGCTAAATTGTCAAAATCGCATTACCAGAAGATTATAATCAATCAGTTCAACTTTTTTTGCTGTTAGTTTTCTTATGACTTAATGACTAATTTCTTCTTTAAAGAATGACTTTGAACAAATGGGAAGTAAAACCTTTTCCATAACAGCATGTAAACAAAGTCTATGATTTAATAACAAGGTCAAATTCCTGAAATATATGTCTGCCAGTTTTACTTTTAAAAAATTCAGCAGTTTTAATAAATGAACCATTCAGGATTCTGCACATTCTTTAAGTATATTAAATCCACTAAAAAATTCATACAGGCAATTCTGCCATCATACAATTAAGTTATATTAAAACATTTAATTTTAAGTCAGTATGTAAAACTTAGAATATTACTTCATAGAAGCAATAAAACAAGAAAATGAACAAAGTAATCAAGGTTTGCTGATTTTAAGCCCTCACAACAGAAATCTTTAGAATGTATTCAAATATTTAAGAGCTAATGTTATTTCAGAACAGTTATGAGGCATTATTTTGAAAATAGATAATCTTGCTACAAGCTGATATATTAAGAGAAAGAGAAATAATTGAACTTCGCAATAAAGTTTTCTAAAAAATCTGGATCATCTAAATTATACCCTGGAAGACTTCTCTAAACTTTAAAATAGTGTGGAAATCTATTATTTATGTGTTTAATGTTTACCATAGATGCAATGATAGATTTAGGCAGGTTAACTAGTGATGGTACTGCTGCATTTGTAAGTACTATACTTTGTAGGATACAACTTCGATGAACCTCAAGGAAATTAGGCTGACTGAAAAAAGCCAATAACAAATATATCCTGTATTATTCCATTTATATGACATTCATTAAATAACAATAAAATAGATAACAGCCCTGGCTGGTGTGGCTCAGTGGATTGAGCACCGGCCTGCAAAACAAAGGGTCACTGGTTTGATTCCCAGTCAGGGCACATGCCTGGGTTGTGGGACAGGACCCCACTTGGGGGCGTATGAGAGGCAACCACACATTGATGTTTCTCTCCTTCTCTTTCTCCCTCCCTACCCCTCTCTCTGAAAATAAATAAATAAATACAATTAAGAAAAATAGATAACAAATTATTCATTGCTAGCAATTAGGGATGAGGGGAAGGAGATGTATATAAAGCAGTAGTATGAAGAAACCTTGCAGTAACTGTGACACTGTTTACATGAAGCTACAATATGTAATAAAACTGCATAGAAATATACACATACAAACAAATGAGTACATTTATAAATGATGAAATATGAATGAGCTATGTAGACTGTACCAATATCAGTTTTCTGGTTCTGATATTTTGATACTGTAATAATATCTTGTTAATAAGCAAGACACTAACATTGGGTGAGACTGGGTGAAGGGTGCATGGGAACTCCTGATATATACTCCTGTAAAATTTCCTGTGACCCTATAATCACTTCAAATAATAAGTTAAAAGTCTTTACTGCTCTATATCAATAAAATAAAAAATTCTTTTCAAAATAAGATTTTAAATATATAATATTACTAATAGTCAATACTTGACAAGTTTACAATATTGAAAATGAACTTTGTATATTGGTAACACAATTTCTTACAGAAATAAAGCTGAAGATAGAGCTGAGTTACATGAGAAACACTCCTTATTGCCCTCATTAAAAATATCACTACTTCGAATTTTCAATTTGACACTTAAAATGATTTAAAGAGGGTAAGAGTTATACTATGAAAAATGTGGAAACTCTTATATAGTTCATTTAACAAAATGCAATTAAAAATAGAATGTTTTTATATGAGTTAACATGAAGAGGCATTGTTTTGCTTCTTGGTAAATTAACTTTTTCAAAATTGACTTTAGAAAATATCTCCCATTTTAGAATATGGTATTGCAATACGAATTGGTTCCCTGGGGAGATGATGGCATCAAGTAAAATAACTGAGACATTATCAAAATTAAATGAAAAAAGAACAGTAAGCTTTAAACAATATTAATATAAACCAGTAAGTTAATTTTACCTGATTTCCAACTTTGCCACTTCAGGTAATTCTCCAAATTTTATCTCTTCTACATCTAGTTCTTTAAGAGCAGCCAGGATTTTCTGCTGGTCTCTATTGGTAATTCCATACTAAATAGAAATAATTTCAAGGTACAATAAGATAGTCATACTTGAATAATATTCAAAATTACTAAAGAAATTTTATACTTGATTACTTCACATCTTGAAAAAATGTACATATTGAAGAAATAACACTGAAAAATACATGATTTGGTTGTAACTGTGACTAAGAAGCTTACATCATTAAAGTATTTAGATATGCAGTAACTTTAAGTAATTTTTTATAATACATAACAGTTGTGATAGATTATAAAAATAAATGACTAGATTTTCATATATAGACTTTCTGAAAAACCGCAGTAATAGAAGTTTTGTTCAAAATATCATTTAAATTATCAGTGATTAAGGGAGATCTCCTTTTTGTATGTATTCCACCCTTAGTATTAAGTAAATTTTCTACCCAAGATTTAGTGAATTAGTATGTTTATTTTGATTTTTAGTGATACTAAAGATTTTAAGTTTCCAGTGTGTTCATGCCAATGTGTTCCCATGTGTTCAGAAAAATCATCACTTTTTAGGTGTGCAGTTCATTAAAGTATGTCTCATATTTCCCACAGTATTTTCAAATTGTTGCTTAATAACACTAGATGATAAAATAACAGGTCTTGATCATTGTGAGAACCAAGCAAAAGGCAGCATTTGGGTAAAACATGTTTATACCCACATATATAAAAAACACCTCTTATTTCTAAGTAACCTGTTTTGTGAATTTAATTTATATTTAGAAATGAAGCAAAAGTTTTAGTTGAAATGTCATGACCAAATCTAAAGAAGAAAACAGCTCTTGAGACCTTAAATGTTCTTAAAGAAACTTAGTACTGTAAGAGAAGATTTCAGATATAGTTATCTATAATCATATCTAATCAAGAACTTAACAAAAGATCACTCAGTCTATAGCCCTAGGACTTTCAAAATAGAAAATAAAGGGCTCCACAATTTAAAAAATATGAAAGATAATATCTGTAGTTTTTAAAATTAATACTACCTTTGTAAACTCATCTTTTCTCATGGTCAAAAGATGTCTTAAAGTTATATCCCTTTCCTGTAGAAAAGGAAAAAAAAACAACTTTCAATATAAATAAAATAGTATTAAAAGAAGTAGCCATGTGTACATAAGTTAATCGGTTACATGCTGCCTTCCTAAACAATGTTCAATGTTCTAGAGGGGATAGGATATACAGATATTGAATTATACTACTGGGTACAAAGTAATAAATATCATAATATGTATAATTACCTTAAAAGTATAAACACAGCAAGTTTTCCAGATTCAAAGAAAATGATTACAATTTATGTTTGCTCACATAAAAAGAAAAACAGCTCTATAATATTGGATAGAAACTGTTTTACAAATATTCAAAATTTCTATTTGTATCACATTAAACCATCCTTAACATTTAGTTTTACTCAGTACATGTCAAATAAGAAGTTTCAAGACTGTAAAATGAAGTCCAATTCTAAACTACTAAAACAGAATGTACATATTCCTAAGGACAACCTATTTTAAACGGTGCTTTAATGCTTCAGTATCAGCTAATTGGCTGGTAACTGTCATCTACCCAAATCCCATAATGCATGCCTCAAGTACCAATAACAGTGCTTGGCATATGAGATTAATCTTTACAACAACCCTACACTAGGTATCATCATCCTGATGAAAAAAAGTCAGAAAATTAAGTAACGTATTGCCGTTAACAATCATTAAAGCAAGAGTCTGATACCAGTTTTGTTTGCTTTAAAATCATGCTTCTTTGAATATTTTATACAGTAAGATGCACAACTACAAAAACAAACTAATGGCTTTAGATGTACAAGCAGGAGTTCTGTGAAGCTAGGCAGTGGGTAAAAGCTGCTTAATCCAGCCAAATTCTAAATATGTAAATTTCTAGAATAATAAATTTTCAAAATGCTTATAAGTCTACATTTTTGAAACACTTATAAGTACAAATTTATGAAATGCTTATAATTATAAATTACAGAGAAAAGTGCATTTGGGATTCTCTCATAAGCATGTTTATGCATATTTAATTATGTTAGCCAACAAATATACATACATAACTCACTGTAGCTTATACAGTATCTTACCTTTAATAAGTCTGTCATATGTTCAAGTCCAAGACCATGTAAAAATACTTCCAGATCTCCAAATGCTGTATATGAACTATATATATTTATAGTAATGTCAATTTTGGAAAAAGACTATAAATGCACAAACAACAACTATGTAGAGAATAATAATGAGTAAAAATGAATATATGTAAAATATACCTACATATTTACATACCAGATCTATGTTACATCAAGATTAAGAAAGGTTTCTGGAGTGAAGATGTAAGTAAACGTGTGACAGTAAAAGGTGATACCAAAATGTAGCTCATCTTTCCTAAGAATGAAAATATCTGCCAATATGTATATTCCTTGTGAGAGCTCATACATGAAAATCTTTCATTGCAGGAAGCAAGAATTTAATAACAATTTTAAATGTGGAAAGACAATAATTATGTGGTCTATACTGAACAGTGTTCAGAGAAACATATGTACTTTTAATTTTAGCTTATAAAATCAGAAATCTGCTAAAATGTGTTAAAAAATGAACACTAATAAAATATAATCTTAGAACTTTTTAGAAATAAATTTTATTGTGGATAATTTATTTAAAGTCACAAATTATTTTCATTATTGTTAGTACACATATATAACATTTTTCTAAAATTCTAGAGTACAAAGCACTTAATATCCAGACATTTCTAAATGATATTTAAAAATGCTTTAAGTTTAAAATACCATATATTTTAAGTGTCATCACATTTACTAGAAGTACTAAAAATATCAACAATTTCTACTAATTTATAGGTGTTTTGTTGAACAAAAAAATGTTGTTACCTAAATATGTGATCTTTTTCTTTATCAGAATCTGTTGCCAGTAGTTTGCAAATAGTCTCTTCTTTAGTTTGCTGTTGAAGCTTTCCTTTCAATGGATTTAAACTCAAAGAAAGCAAGCTGAAGATCTGAAAAAAGTTGAGCCATTCAAATATAGTAAACAACATTATATACTATCCCTTACACTTAAAAGAAAGTAAACAAGTGATTATTTTATACCTGGAAGGGAAAATTTTCTAAGGTGAGAGGGACAGAAATTTCACAACTTACTACCCTGAGAATAATTTTTTAAAAATCAAATAAATATTTACTTGATTAAAATACTAATCAGAAAAGAAAAAGAAATATATATATATAATTAAATATTATAAAAATGAAAGAAATACAGTAATTATTAGTATTTTCTACATGATATAAAACAAAACTAAAAATTCCATTTTGGTAAGTGACTCAGATTAAGTACTAAGGTAGTACTTTAAATACTTTGTTAAGAAGGGAAGAAGTAAGAAGCATGACTAAATGTATAGAAATCCCAACTCTATACCTCAAAGAAATAAGGAAAAATCCCTTAGTCTTAAAATCTACCTTTTTAGTAAGTCAAGGTAGGGTTATATAATCAGCCAAAATACAAAATTAAATCTCACTTTAAGAAACATTTATAATTCAAAATAATCTTTGATGTTCATAAATTTTTTAAAGTTTATTTTTTTTGCCATGATCATTTACCTCCCTTATACCTCCCACCACCCTGCAATCACCACACTGTTGTCCATGTCCATGAGTCCTTTTTCCTTTTTGTTCAATCCCTCCACCTCCTAACCATTCCCACTAGAGCTGTCAGCTTGATCTCTCTTTATAAGTCTGTCTCTATTTTGCTTCTTAGTTCAGTTCGTTCATTATATTTCACACATAAGTGAAATCATATGGTAATTGTCTTTCTCTGACTGACTCATTTCAGTAAGCATAATATTTTCCAGGTACATTCATGCTGTCACAAAATATAAAATTTTCATCTTTTTTAAGGCCCACTAGTATTCCATTGTAGAGATGCCTCATAGTTTTTTAGTCATCTACTGATGGACACTTGGGTTGCTTCCATTCTTGGCAATTGTAAGTAACACTGCAAAGAACATAGGGGTGCTTATGTTCTTTCAAATTAGTGTTTTTGGTTTCTTCAGACATATTCCCAGAAGTGGGATCACTGGGTCAAGGCAGTTCCATTTTTAATTTTCTGAGGTATCTCCATACTGCTTTCCATAGTGGCTGCATAAATCTACAGTCCCACCAGCAGTGCACAATGGTTCCCTTTTCTCCACATCCATGCCAACAATTGTTGTTTGTTGATTTATTGATGATAGCCATTCTGACCAGTGTGAGTGATATCTCATTGTGGTTTTAATTTGCATTTCTCTGATGATTAGTGACATTGAGCATCTTTGCATATGTCTATTGGCCATTTGTATGTCCTCTTTGGAGAAGTATCTATTCAGGTCTTTTGCTCATTTTTTAATTGTATTGTTTGTTTGTTCTTTGAGTTGAGTTTTGTCAGTTCTTCATCAATTTTGGATAGTAACTCCTTATCAAATGTATCGGTGAATATGTTCTCCCATTTAGTGGGTTGTCTTTTTATTTTGTTGATGGTTTCCTTCGCTGTGCTAAACTTTTTTAGTTTGAAGTAGTCCCATTTGTTCAATTTTTTCTTTTGTTTTCCTAGCCTGAAGGGATATATCCAAGAAAATATTGCTATGAGCAATGTCCAAGATTTTACTGCCTATTTTTCTTCCCGGATTATTATGGTTTTGAGTCTAACATTTAAGTTTTAATCCACTTTGAATTTATTCTTATGTGTGGCATAAGGAGGTGTTATATTTTCATTTTTCTGCTCATATCTAATTTTCTGAATAAATTCTTTTAGCCCATTGTATGTGCTTGCTACCTCTGACAATTATTGACTATAAAGGCGTGGGTTTATTTCTGGGTTTTCTATTCTGTTCCATTGATCTATGTATCTGTTTTTATGCTAGTACAATGCTATTTTAATTGCTATGGCCTTATAGTATAGTTTGATATTAGGTAGTGTGATTCCTCCAACTTTGTTCTTTTTCAAAATCACAGTTTCTATGCGGGGCCTTTTGTGGTTCCATATAAACTTTTGAAATATTTGTTGTACTTCTGTGAAATACCTCATTGGAATCTTGATAGGAATTTCATTGAATCTATAAATCTATAAGATCTATAAATCTATAGATTTACAGATCCTATAGATTTATAGATTCTTATAGTAGAACTTATAGATCTTATAGATTTATATATTCTATAGATCTTGGGTAGTATGGCCATTTTAATGATGTTAATTCTTCCTATTCATGAACATGCTATCCTCTTGTATTTTCTTCCACTTGTACCTTCTTCAATTTCTTCAGTGTCTTATAATCTTCTGAGTACAGGCCTTTTGCATCCTTGGTTAGATTTACTCCTCTGTTATTTCATCCTTTTTAAAAAGATTTTATTTAATTTTAGAGAGAGAGGGAGGGAGGGAGAAAAAGAGTGAGAGAAACATCAATGTATCATGTCCCCAATTGGGGACATGGCCCACAACCCAGGTAAGTGCCCTGACTGGGAATCAAACCAGCGACCATTTGGTTTGCTGGCTGGCACTCAATCCACTGAGCTACACCAGTCAGGGCTATTTTTTTTTTAAGCAATTTGAAAGGGATTGTTTTCTCCATGTTCCATTCTGATAGTTCATTATTGGCATATAAAAATGCAACTGATTTCTGGATATTAATTTCATATCCTCCTACTTTCCTGAATTCATTTATCAGTTCTAGTAGGTTCTTGGTGGAATCATTAGGGTTCTCTATGTGCGGTATCATGCAATATCCAAATAAAGATGGTTTTACTTCTTCCTTTCCAATTTGGATGCCTTTTATTTCTTCTTGTCTGATTGCTATGGCTAGGAATTCCGCTACTATGTTGACATATTAAGAGGTGAAAGTGGACATCCCAGGCTTGTACCTGATCTTAAGGGGAATACTTGTGGTATTTTCCTGCTGAGTATGATGCTGGCAGTAGGTCTGTAACATGTGGTCTTTTATGTTTAGTTAGGTTCCCTCTATTTCCATTTTACTGAGAGTTTTTATCATAAATAGGTGCTGGATTTTATGAAATGCTTGTTTGCATCTACTGATGTGATCATGTAGTTTTTATCATTTTGTTTATGTGGTGTATCACATTTATTGATTTGTGAATGTTGTGTCAACCTTGCATTCCTGGAATAAATCCCACTTGATTGTGGTATATGATCTTTTGATGTATTGCTGTATTCAAATTGCTAATATTTTGTTGAGGATTTTAGCATTTATGTTAATCAGGGTACTTGGCCTGTAATTTCTTTTCTTTGCAGTGTCCTTATCTGGTTTTTGGATTAGGATAATGCTAGCCTCATAAAATGAGTTTTGGCATCTTCCTTTATCTTGAATTTTTTGAAATAGTTTGAGAAAGAGAGCTGTTCTTCTCAGAATATTTAGTAAAATTCATGTGTGAAGTCATCTGGACCAGGGCTTTTGTATGCCATGAGTTTTTTAATTACTGCTTCAATTTCACTAGGTGTAATCCTGCCTATTCAGATTGTCTGTTTCTTCCTGATTTAGTTTTGGAAGATTGTATATTTCTAGGAATTTATCCATTTCATCCAGGTTGTACAAATTGTTGGCATATAGTTGCTCATGATATTTTCTTACAATCCTTTGTATTTTTGTGGTATCAGTTGTTACTTCTCCTCTTTCATTTTTGATTTATTTATTTTGGTCCCCTTTCTTTCTTTCTTGCTGAGTCTGGTTAAAGGTTTATCAATCTTGTTTATCTGTTCAAAGAACCAGCTCTTGGATTCACTGACCATTTGTATCATTTTTAGACTCCATTTCTTTTATTTCTATCCTGACCATCATTGTTTCCTTCCTTCCACTCACTTTCAGTATTGTTGGTTGTTCTTTTTTAAGTTCCTTTAAGTATAAAGTTAAATTGTTCACTTGAGCTATTTTTGTTTCTTGAGGTAGGTCTGTAATGCTATGAATTTCCCTCTTAGGATTGCTCCCCTGTGCCCCACAAATTTTTGGATGTTGTTTTTTCATTTTCATTTGTTTCAAGGTATCTTTTGATTTATTCCTTGATATCATTGTTGACCCATTCATTGTTTAATAACATGTTATTTAGCCCCATGTCTTTGCATATTTCTTCAGTTTTCTTCTTGTGATTGGTTTCTAGTTTCATAACATTGTGGTTAGGGAAGATGCTTGATATGATTTCAATCTACTTAAATTACTAAAACCTGTTTTGTGTCCTATTATGTGGTCTATACTAGAAAATGTTCCATGTGTACTTGAAAAGAATGTATACTATGCTGCTTTGAAGTAAAATGTTCTGAAGATATAATTAAACCCACTTGATCTAGTATGTCCTTTATGGGCACTGTCTCCTTGTTGATTTTCTATCTAGAAGATCTATCCATTGATGTCAATGGGGGTATTAAATTCCCTACCATGACAGTATTTCTGTCAATCTCTCCCTTTATGTCCATCAATATTTGCTTGACATATTTTTTTATAATCATGTAGTGTCTTTTGTCTCTTACTATAGCATTGGTTTTATTTTTTTAATGTAGGTTTTATTTTTATTTTTTTAAATACAATTTTGATTATTTTTTATTGTTGTTCGAGTACAGTTGTTTTCATTTTCCCTCCACCATTCCCCCCAACCCCAGCCATCCCCACCTTGGTTTTAAAGTCTGTTTTGTCAGATATAAGTGTGGTTACCCCAGTTTTTGTTTCTTTTCATTTCCATGTTATAGCCTTTTCCATTCCTTTACTTTTAGTCTGTGTGTATCTTTTGTTCTGAGGTGGGTCTCTTGGAGACATCACGTATATGGGTCTGGTTTTCTTATCTATTCAGCTACCTGGTGTCTTTTGATTGCAGCATATAATCCCTTTATATTTAAAGTGATTCTCAATATATCAGTATTGCCATTTTAACTATTTTCCTCTTTTTTTTCTTTTTCTTTTTCCTAAAGCAAGCCCTTTAACAAATATTGTGATACTAGTTTGGTTGTAACAAACTCCTTTAGCTTTTTCTTGTCTGGGAAGCTCTTTATTTCTCTTTCAGTTTCAAATAATATCCATAATGGGTGAAGTAGCCTTGGCCCTTGCTTTTCATCATCCTGAATATTTCATGCCAATCCCTTCTGGCTTTAAATGTTTCTGTTGAGATACTAGAATAGTCTAATAGAGGCTCCCTTATAGTTACCTGTGTTTCTCTTGTGGCTTTTAAGATTCTCTCCTTGTCTTTAAGCCTGATCATTTTAATTATGATGTGTCTTGGTGTGGACCTCTTTCAGTTCATCTTGTTCATCATGGGACTTTCTGCATTTCCTGGACTTACGTGTCTTTTTCCTCTACCAGGTTAGGGCCGTTTTCAGTCATTATTTCTTCAAATAGGTTCTCAATCCCTTGTTCACTCTCTTCTCCTTCTATTCCCATGAAGCGGATGTTGTTATTCTCCACATTGTCCCAAAAGCCTTTTAAATTACCCCCATTTTTTAAAATTATTGTTTTCTTTTTGCTGCTTTGATTGGGTGTTTTTTTCCTCCCCTGTCTTCTAAATTGCTGATCAATCTTCTACTCCATCTCACCTACTGTTTATTCCTTCCAGTGTATTATTTATTTCAGATATTGCATTCTTTATTTCTAACTGGTTCTTTTTCTATCATTTCTATGTCTTATTTCATGCTGTTGAGCAAGTATCCTTATAATCATTACTCTAAACTCTGTATCTGATAAATTGCTTGCCTCCATTTCATTTAGTTCTTCTTCTGGAGAATTCTTTTGTTTTTTCATTCGGGGCTTGTTTCTTTGTCTTCTCATTTTGGCTGCCACTTGTGTTTGTGTCTAAGAATTAGGCAGATCTGCAAAGACTGTGGTGTAGCCCTATGTCAGACATTGCCTTTGACTGGCCCTTGGCAACCTGTTTGGAGCTATCAGTGATTCGTAGCTGCTGGGCATGAACAGAAAGAACCAAGCTGCATACCAAAGCTGGTTTTTATGAGCATTGGCCTGAGGGAGGTCTGCTAGTCTTAATGCTCCCAGAGATCCACCTTTGCCTGCAGGCTTTCTGTTAGGCTTAATCACTTAAACAGCCTCCATCTGTACTCCTCAGCAGCCCAGTTAAGCTCCACAGGGTGAGGTTATTGCTTCCCCCAAGCTGATGCTGCATGGAGCGGAGTGCTCTGCCTGAGAAAGATGGCTTCTGCAGTATAGGGAAAAGCTCAGCACAGGGATCACAGTGGCTGACCCTTCAGCTGTCTCCCCAGAGCCACCAACCTCAGACTCTCCTCAACTGTCTCTAGTTCACTCTGCCTTCCCTCTGCTAGAGCCCAGTGTAAGTGGCTGCAAATGAAATCTTTTACATTGGCCTTTTAAGAGGCTTTCTATGTCTCTAGCCATCTCTCCCTTGTGGACAGAAATCCCACTGCTTTTCACAGACAAATGTTATTTGGGTTCCTTTCCTGGTTCTGGTGCTCTAGGCTGGGGAGACTAGCTTTGGGTTTTTACCCCTACACTTCTCAGGGGGAACACCCCAGGCTGATGAAATAGACCTCCAGAACTTCAGCTGCTGCCCATGGGATCCCAGTCAGCCCTATTTTGCCTCCACACTTCCTACCAGTCTCACTGTGATGGTGTGGTTTCTTCCATAAGACCTTAGTTATAAGGCTTCTCTTCAGCTAGAACTCAGTTGATTATTCTGGATGATTTTTCTATAATTTAGTTGTAATTCCAGTTTGGTCCTGGGAAGAAGTTAGTGCAGCTTCCACCTATACTGCTGCCATCTTGGATCTCTTATAAATTTCTTTAATATGTCAAATTCAAGGTCATGTACCCTAAATTTAATAATGCAGTTACTAATTAAAAAGTTTTTAAATGTTCAAAGCTTAGGAAAAAATGAAATTATTTTCTTGAAGTTTTTCAGGGATTTAATGATCAGCATTTACTCTAGAAAAATTTTGGAAATATAGATTTGAGATAGAAAATAAGTATAATTATCAGATAGGTAAAATGTATCAGTAAGTTATTTTACATGCACTAAAAGTGGCATGGTCTGATTATTAGATGATAGAATCTTTGAAAAGTCACATGCTTTCAAATTGGAAACTCAGTTTTAGAAGTTCTTGAATGATATAACTTTTACAGTTGTACTGTATTTGATCCTTGCTTAGAAATACTACAGAACTTTGGCCAAAAGTTTTAATATTCAGAACAAAAGTTTACATCAAGAAAGTAATTTAATGTATGAAAAATATTTATTATTGACTTTATTATCTGAATGACAGTAGATCACACACCCAATTATGTTATAACTTTATTATATCCCTTGTCACATGTATAGGAGTAAATGTAGTTTAAAGGATTTAATTTTTAAATTGTCTAATACGTATTAGTTCAAGTTTAAAAAAATATTTTAGTTACATGTTCAAATTTTGAAAATTTTGTTTGCTTCCTCTAAGTTTTCAAAATCCAGACCAGCCTGAAATGTTTAAATAATCTATTACAATTTTATTTCTAGGACCAGAATATGATTTATTATCCCTTTTAAGAGCTTTTAAATTGCCACATTATAAATACCCCTTATTTAGTACAAGGTGAATATTCTAGCAAAATAAAGTTTTCCTTACCTAACGAAAGGAAAATTACACATTTAAATATTTAATAATAGATACACTATTATTATAGTAGTGAATTCTAAAGAATACATATATAAGGACTTCTGGCCAAGATGGAGGTATATGTAGGTAGATATACTTTGCCTCCTCCCAAAACCAAAAGGACAACAACAAATTTAAAAACAAAAAATAATCAGAACTTCCAGAAAATCAAACTGCATGGAAGTCTGACAACCAAGGAGTTAAAGAAGAAACATTCATTCAGATTGGTAGGAGGTGTGGAGATAGGCAGCTGCGGCAGAGAGGACACCTGGAAAGGTGGCAGCTGAAGGACCCAGCAGGTGAGGTGGTGGCTGGTAGACTGGGTGGTCCAACATTTGCAGATAAACAGGGAGGAACAAGTGGGGAGCAAGACAGACCCCGCAACCCAGGGTACCAGCATGGGAAAAGAAAGTCTCAAAACCTTTGGCTGTAAAAATCTGTGGGGGTTGCAGGGGTGGGAAAAACTCCCAGTCTCACAGGAGAGTTCACTGGAGAGACCCACAGCATCCTAGAATGTACACCAACCCACCCACCCAGGAATCAGCTCTGGAAAGGCCCAATTCCCTTGTGGGTAATGAGGGAAGTGACTGAAAGCTGAAGAGAGCCCAGAAAGGGACATTGTTCCCTCTCAGACCCCTCCCCCACATGTAGTGCCAGAATGCAGTGATGTGGGTTGCCCCACTCTGGCAAATACCTAAGGCTCTATGCCTTAAACTTAATAGGCACACCGAGAAAAAAAATATGGCCCCAATGAAAGAACAGATCAAAGTTTCAAAAATAGAACTAAGCAATGAAGAGGGAGCCAACCTATTAAATGCAGAGCAAAACACTGGTAATCAGGATGCTTACAGCAGTGGTTCACTATGGTCATGAAGGAGAGAAAAAAGTGAAGGCTATACAAAGTGAAATGAAGAAAATATACAGGGAACCAAAAGTGAAGGGAAGGAAACCGGGGCTCAAATCAATGATTTGGAGCAGAAGGAAGAAATAAACATTCAAATGGAACAGAATGTAGAAACAAGAATTCAAAAAAAAAATGAGAAGAGGTATAGGAACCTCTGGGACAACTTGAAACATTCCAACATCTGAATCACAGGGGTGCCAGAAGGAGAAGGAGAAGAAAAGCAAGACACTGAAAACTTATCTGAAAAAATAACGGAGGTGAACTTTCCCAATTTGGCAAAGGAAATAGACTTCCAGGAAGTCCAGGAAGCTCAGAGTGTCCCACAGAAGTTGGTACCAAGGAAGCACACACCAAGGCACATCATAATTACATTACCCAAGATTAAAGATAAGGAGAGAATCTTAAAAGCAGCAAGAGAAAAGGAAACAGTTGCAACAAAGGAGTTCCCCCAAGACCATCAGTTCATTTCTCAAAAGAAACCTTACAGACAAGAAGGGGCTGGAAAGAAGTATTTGAAGTCATGAAAGGCAAGATTATTCTATCCAGCAAAGCTAAGATTTAGAATGGAAGGGCAGATAAAGTGCCTCCCAGATAAGGTCAAGTTAAAGGAGTTCATCATCACCACACCATTATTATATGAAATGTTAAAGAAAATTATGTAAGAAAAAGAACAAGACCAAAACTATGAATATTAAAATGGCAATAAATTCACAACTATCAATAAGTGAACCTAAAAAACCAAAAACTAAAACAAAGCTAACAACTAGAAAAGGAACAGAATCACAGAAATGGAGATCACTTGGAGGGTTATTAGTGGGGAGGGGCAAGGGGCAAATGGGGGAAAAGGTACAGGGAATAAGAAGCATAAATGGTCTACAAAATAAACAGGGTTGTCAAGGAACATGTATAAAGGACACATGGAGAAGGCCAAAGTGGGGTGGGACCGAGTGTGGGAGGTGGAGATGCCTGTGGTGGTGGGGAGTGGTAGAGGAAAAATGGAGAGAACTCTTCTTGAACAATAAAAAAAGGATTAAAAAAAGAAGCATAAATGGTAGGTACAAAATAGACAGGGGGAGGTTAAGAATAATATAGGAAATAGAGAAGCCCAAGAACACATATGTATTACCCATGGACATGAACTAAGGGGGAGACACTGGTGGGAGGGGGTGCAGGGTAGAGGGGAATAAATAGGAGAAAAAAATGGGAGAACTGTAATAGCATAATCAATATATTTAAAAAATTAAAAATGCATATTTTAATTTTAGATTTAAATTAAATTTAAATTTAATTTAATTTAATTTTAATTTTAAAAGGTCTACAAATGACAAGAAAATATGTCATAGAAAAATTAGTTTATTATCTGGAAGAATACCGGAAGAATACCTCTAGATGTTTATTTCTTTTTGCAATCTCGCTTGGTATATTTCCATCTTTTGTTTGTAGCATTTTATCAGCTCCAAGTTCAAGCAACTTCAAAACTACATTTTTATGACCCTGACGTGCTGCCCATGTTAAAGCCTATAAAAAAAGAATATTGTTTAAAAAGAGGGACTGTATATAAGAGAGAGAGAACCATATTTATGACACACTAAAAAAGTTAACATGGTTAATTAATACAATGATTCAATCTCTTTGTTGCACAATTTAATGTAAACATATTTCCAAAGTTGTAATTGCAAAGCAGACTTCTAGTGTTTATTGATTTTATAAAACCAAGTGGTTTACACACTCAAGTTGTATTATATAATAAAATGATTTATCTGCCAATCACTGAATTGTTTTCTATAAAACAGAATTCTAAGTATATCCTAGAGCCCAGTTTTGTTTTGTGTTATAGGTTCTATAACAATGGTGAGGATAAAGCGAGTCAGATGATTCCTTTTTTCACATTTCAGCTGTTAATTTTCTTTATCAAACAGCAATTATATCCCAACCCTTCTGTAAATTTTATTGCTTAAAAAGATTTGTGTGGCCTAGTACTAATAACAACAAGATAACAATGTCTTAGAAATAAAAAGTAACATTGTATAATGGATTCTCACAGTGTAACCATTCTCATCCTGGGTATTAACTTCTGCTCCATGAGCAACAAGGAGAGCAACTACCTGCGGGTGACCATCTCGTGCAGCATACATGATTGGAGTCATAAGTCTCCTAAAGAGGAGGAAGAAAAGAAACATTTATGTTAATGCTGCTGTTAACAGTTACTGAAGTTCATGAACTTTTCCATACACATACCATCAGTATTGTTTTGAAATTAATTTAAAAAAGAAATGAAAGCTTTTAATAAATCAGATGATTTAAAAATCCAATCTCACAGTAAATAAAATGAACACTTTAAAGTACAGCATGCTTACATAGCACCCTCTAGTGAAGAAACGTGCTTAAAAAACAAAATCACCAAATAAACCACACTTATACTTTGTTTTTTCATTAATTACATATTCACGTAGAAAAATATCAAAGTTCTCACTCTATGCTTATTCTTGACATATAGTGATTAATAATGCAAAAAAGGTCCCTGTCCTCTGAGGGTTGCTCATACTAAATGCTTACTGTATTTTATTTAGCAGTTTGCTGAAATAAAAATGTAAATTTAAAACTTCCTCTAATTCTTAATGTATTCTATTACAATTCTACTGTAGTTTATGATGGAAAGAACTTTAATCAAGAACAACATCAATCTAATAGTTTAGCTAGATTCTCTGAGACTATTTTCTGAAAAAACATAGTGGTTTTTCTCTAGTGTATCATTTTCCAAACTTACAGATTCATCTCTCTACCCCTGAAAATTAGTCATCTTCTGAATCTATCATGAAGGGCACAAAAAAGATTGTATCAGTTCTACTTAGGCTGACCTGGGTATCATGGTCTATTTTAAAGGAGGTCTGGGATCCTGGGCCCAATGTTCTTGAGTCACCTCAAATATCTGATTTAAATTCAAAGAACTTCACAAAACAACAACAAATTTCATAATTCTCTTTTTTGATCTCATTAAGAAGTTCAACTTGGATACTCACATTACCTATACTACCTATAAATAGAATCTTTTGCTATCCTGACTCTGATCACTCCACACCAATGTCTTTAGCACAAAAAAGATTCACATATTTACCTGTTTCTTCTATTTCCTAATATATTACAATTTCAATGTTTTATTGGAAATTATATGCCTCTTTTACCTTGAATACCTCCTATAATTCAATAGGAAACAATCTTTACAAGATGAAGAGTCAATTTCCTGGATAACTTAAACAAATATATAGAAAATACACGCAGGAGAAAAAAATCATTTGAGTCAACTAATCCTTCAAAATTTTCAAGAGTATAAATCCGATCTCTTAATGCCCCTCCTCCACCCCATTTCCCCCACAATAGCCCAAATCTTCTCTTTCCAATATTCCCTATTTCACAAAACTACCATCACCACATTACTTAGGCCTAAGACTAGCATGCATTATCCATGTCTACTCTTCATCACTACACATAAAAGTCATTAGCAGATTCTACCAGCTTTACCTTCATAATATATTATGAATCTAACCACTTGTCACTACCTTGTTAGTCATAGGCAGTCAGTGCTATCATTACCTTTCTCTGATATATTATTATAAAAGTCTTATAACTGCTCCCAATGCTTCCTTTTTGGTCACTTCCAGTTTAGCCTCTGAAAATGCCAAGTTATTTTCCTTTTAGGAACAGCACTTGCTGTTCCTTTTACTTTTCCCTAAATTTTCATATTATACATTTCTTCATCTTATTAAGAGGAAAAGATCAGTAAAATTGACAAACCTATAGCCAAATTGATCATGATAAAAAAGACACAAATTATCAATATCAGGAATAAGAGAGGTGACATTAGTACAGATTCTCCAGATTTTAAAAGTATAAGGGAATATTATGCACAAATTTATGCCAACAAATTAACTACAATGAAATGGACAAATTTCTGAAGACTCAAACTACCAAAGGACACTAAAAATAATTAGTAATTAAAAACCTCCCACAAAGAAAACAACAGGCCCAGATTGCTTCACTGGTAAGTTCACCAAACAGTTAATGAAAAAATCATACTAATTCTATACAAACTCTTTCAGTAAGCTGAAAAGGAGAGAATGCTTCCCAATTCATTCTTTGAGGCAAGAAGTACTCTAATAAACAAAAAGCAGAGAGAGAGAGACATTGCAAGGAAAGAAAACTATACATCAATAATATTTACTGAACATAGATTCAAAAATTCTAAACAAACTTTGCCACATAGATTTGAAGAATACATAAAAAGGATAATATATCATAACCTAGCATAGTTATCCTAGGAATACAAGGTTAGTTTGACACTTAAACTAAAAAGAAAAACCAAATGATTATCTCAATAAATGCAGAACAAGTATTTTACAAATTCCAACTCTTATTAAAACAGATATTAGAAGTTCTGGTAAATGTTTCTATGTCTTACTTTTTCCTTTGTAACTCTTTGTATTGTATTTGCAGATTTCCTCACATCTATCTTCCAGTGTACTAATCAGCTCTTCAGTGGAGTCCCCCTCTGCTGAATTTTTCATAATTCATCAGCACTTGTTTCATAATTCTTGTTTGTTACTTTGTGGAAGCAAATCCCTCTCTTACTGCTCAGAGGAAGAAAGTTGTGTTTAGATTCTTCTCTTTTTTCCCTATTTCTCTAGACTAAATTACTCTTCTGTTGAACTTGCTGTTCTTCTTTTATGATGTTTACATTCTCCATATTTTGGTGATTTGTGGTTGTGCGCTCATTTTCTGGCCTGTTAAGTCCCTCCAGGCATGGAACGCTCTAGCCAGCAACCTAGGCTGAGCCTATTAGTAATACAGTTTTACAGATTGCCAGACAGAGTCCCTATGTATCTTTCTATAGGAAGTTACTTCTTTTCCATTCCAGAGATAAATAATTCCCTTTCTGTTTCAACAGAATTTATTAAAACTTTATGGATGTCTAAAATTTGCAGTGAAAGGGCAAGACTTTAGCATATGTTCAGTTTAAGATCTTAAAATCATAAACCTATTTTTCATAAAATTCCTAGTCTTTTTTGGTCACATTTTTCTCTTAAAATTTTAAGAATCATTTCATCAAGTTGAAACAATCAACTTGGTACTTGATTAAGAAGTCTAATTTCACAAACTAATTTAGATTTTTTAAAAATATAGTTTTTTAATACTGAGTCATCCTAGCTGAGAACTTAATCTGCCTATTTATTCAATCTCTTCTTCTAATTCAGTATAGTCTTAAACTTCTCTTGATTTGAGTCCCACACGTCTATTTGTTGTATCAGTATGATGCTCTAACAAATGGAGCTACCCGGTCAGGGCTAAAACACACCAATTTGTTGTGCCATTTATTTATACATTCATTGGTTGATTCTTGTATGTGCCCTAACCGGGGATTGAACCCATAGCTTTGGTGACACATTTCTTGTACACTTACTTTCAGATATTAATTAATTAATTAATTAATTTTGCTTTTGAAACTGAGCCTATTATCTCATTGTATTATCAAGCTGGTTATTACTTCTAAATTGGAAACAATCTGAATTTTGCATAGTGGTATTAAAAACAAAACTACCTTACTTTATGATTACTATTTCTAACAGTTTCTTAGTTGATTATCTTAGGTTTACCAAGCATGTATTCATACAATTTTGCCCCCTCTTTCCTAATAAAAAAGGCCTAACAGTTTAATCAAAGATAACAGAGTCCAAAGATTTAGAATGGGTTGGCAAACTTTTTTCTAAAGTTTGTTTTTCTTTAAATATATAGGTTTTGTGGGGCACACAGTACTGTGGCATAACCACTCAACTTTGCTATCTTAGCATGAAAATAGCCATAACAATGCATAAACAAATGAATGAACATGACTCTATTCTAATCAGACTTTAGAGTCTGTA
Organism: Trachops cirrhosus; assembly: GCA_028533065.1. Classification (NCBI taxonomy): domain Eukaryota; kingdom Metazoa; phylum Chordata; class Mammalia; order Chiroptera; family Phyllostomidae; genus Trachops; species Trachops cirrhosus. The sequence goes on from CM052549.1 coordinate 57,881,083, forward strand.
AACTCCTAGTTTATACATAGTGAGTGATATACATGTAAGTATACATAAAATCAGCCTGCCTAAATCAAACCTAGTCTTCAGCACTTATTGGCTGTATAATCAGAGGCAAGATTCTTAAACTATTATTACCTCAATTTCTGTAACTTTATATGGTCATAACAATAGCTTCTACATTAGTGGCATCTACTTGTGATATTATCATAATCTGTGGTAATGATATAAGAATGTTCAATAATTACAACAGTACTAGATACAAAGTAAATGTTCTGGCATTATTAGCTACTTGTATTATTTATATCTCTTGTTTTTTTCCCTTACATGACTGAACTGACTTATAGATTCCAGAATAATGTAAATACAAAAAAATAACATTGAACAAGTAACCTGTCTTGCTCTTGAATTGATGCAAATGCTGCCAGCATTTCTCTGTTAAGCCTATAACTTGTTTTGTTTTCAGATATACATTTATTAAATTAACTCAAGTTATAAAAACTGGACTTTGACTTTAATAAAATCACCCTTCCAGCACCTATTAAAATAATAATCCACTTTAAAAAATCTTGAACTATTTATAAAACTTATTTCTCAAATACTGAACCATTTTTCCACAGTTAACTTGAATCCCATTTGAATCACTGGATATTATTCATATAATTTGCTGAGGACATTCATTTTGCTGATTTATTCATTATGTTGTGATCATTCATTATGCTCTGGAACTATTTAGGTTATATTAGTGCAATCTATTCCTTGAAAGTTAAAAAAAGTAACCTGTCAAACTCTCTGAACCTGGGACTTTTTTTTTTTGAAAAATTAGCTTTCTGATAATTTTTCTCAAAAAAGAGATAGAAATCATAACATAAAAATTTAAAAACAATGAAAATAGCATAACCAAAATGAACTAAAGTTACACTAACCTCCTCCCAGGACCAATCTGGAATTACAACTAATTGTGGAGAAATCATCCAGAACCAACTGAACAATAGCAAAAGAGAAGCCTCATAACCACAGACAGACAGAAGAAACAGCTTGAGCACAATGTGAATGGTAGGGAGTACAGTGCAGGAATGAGAGGGCTGGCTGAGTGCCCACAGGTGGCAGCAGAAGTGCTGAAGGAACATTTAAGCAGCCTGTAGGATCCCTCTGAGAAGTGTGGGATCTAAACCCTAAGCTGGGATCCCCAGCCTAGAGCACCAGAGCCTGAAAAGTACACAGATAACATCCAGCTGCAAAAAGTGGCAGGGTTTCTCTCTGCCAGAGATGGATAGCTGGAGACACAAAGAGCTGTTTAAAGGGTTAATGTACAAATTTTCATTTGCAGCCACTTACCGTGGGCTCCAGAGAAGTGGGGGGAGGGGTAGAGTGGACTAGAGACTGCAGTTGGAGACTTTGGGGACAGAACTCAGAACAGATGCCCGGATCCTGGTGCTGAGTCATCCCCCAAGACTGAAGCAGCCATCTTGCTTAGGCAGACCACCCCCTGCAAGAGGCAGCAGCCTGAGGGGAAACAATAGCCCAGACCCCAAGAGTGATTCTGTCCCACCCTGTGGTGCTTAAGCCTCACTGCTGAGTGCAGAGTGACTAGATTAACAACTGAAGGACTCAGCCACAGACAGTAGATCCCTGGAAGTCTCAAACAGGCTGCCTAAGGCCAGGCAGGGTCACCATCTAACATCACCAGAGGCAGATTCAGAAAGAAAAAATTAGATGCTACTGACACAAAATCCACCATGGTCTTCTCCATGACTTGTGATATTTTCTTTTGTGCATGGCTTTTTAACATTCATGTTTTGTCCAGCAATTTTGTACATATTAAGTCACTACATTTTATACTATAGTTTATTTCAATTCACATATTTTGGCCTCCCTTCTCTTACCCTATTTTACCTTCTTCTTTACTCTCATTATTTTCATTTTAAATTACGTTTTATTACCCTGGATAGTATGGCTCAGTGGATTGAGTGCTGGCCTGCAAACCAAAGGGTCACTGGTTCAATTCCCAGTTAGGGTACATGCCTGGGCTCCTGTGTGGATAATGAAGTAAAGAAGGGGAAGGGTCAAGTCAAGGAACACGTATAAAGGACCCATGGATAAAAACAATGGGGGGAAGACTGAATGTAGGAGGTAGGGTGTGGGTAAGGCAGGGGAGTATAATGGGGGGAAATTGAGGATAACTTTAATTGAACAACAATAAAAAATAACATAAAAATATCAGTAAAGGAACAAACAAAAAAAGCCACCTAAAATGGGGAGACAAAGAAACAACCACCAATCAAAAGAAAAGGAAGAATCACTAGAAACAGTGCTAAATGAAACTGAGGGAAGCAATGTGTCAGATATTTAGTTCAAAATAATGGTTATAGGGATGCTAAGAAGCTCAGTAAGAAATACAAGGAACTGTATAGAAGCTACATGGAACTTACCAGGAAGGACACAGAAACTGTCAGCAAGGGTCAAGAGGAAATGAAGAATACAATTTCTCAAATGAAGAATACATTAGAAGGAATTGAAAGCAGGCTAGATGAAGCAGAGGATCGAATCAGTGAGCTAGAGAACAAGGTAGAAAATAACTCCCAGAGTAACAAAAAAGAAAAATGACTCAAAAAGAATTAAGAGCATTTAAGGGAGCTGCAGGACAATATGAAACATAATGATATTTATATCAGGGATATCAGAGGGAGAAGAGGAGCAGGGGGATAGAAATCCTGTTTGAAAATGACAGAAATGACAGAATGACAGAAGACTTCCTTAACTAATGATGGAAACAGTCATGCAAGTCCAGGAAGCACAGAGGGTCCCAATCAAAAGGAACCCCCAAATGCCCACTCCAAGACACATCATAATTAAAATGGCAAAATTTAAAGACAAAGAGAACCTTAAAGGCAGCAAAGGAGAAACAGGAAGTAACACACAGGGTGTTCCAGAAAGGCTATCAGATGATTTCTCAATAGAAACACTGTAAGAGAGAAGGGAATGGCAAGAAGTATTCCAAGTAATGAAAAGCAAAAGCCTGCAACCAACACTACTCTACACAGAAAGACTGTCATTTAAAATGGAAGGTGAAATAAGGAGATTCCCATATGAAGATGGCCAAAAAAACACATCTCCACCAAGCCAGCATAACAAGAGATGCTAAAGAGACTGCTTTACAAAGATGAAGAAAAAGAAACAGAAAGAGAAAGGAACACAGGCAAAAAGGGGGTAAATTGCAATGAATAAGTATCTACCAATAATAATCTTAAATGTAAATAGATTAAATGCTCTAATCAAAAGACATAGATAGGGCAGCTGAATGAATAAGAAATCATGACATATATGTGGTCTAAAAGGGATGTAGTTCAGAAAAATAGGTCTACACAGATATAAAGTGAAGGTATGGGAAAAATATTCCAAGCAAAAGGAAAAGAAAAAATGGGATAGCAATATTTATATCAGACAAAATAGACTTCAAAACAAAGCCCACAGAAAGAGACAAGAAAGGTTACTACATAATAATCAAGGGAGTAGTCCCTCAAGAAGATATAACCCTAGTAAATATATACACCCAACATAAATGCCCCAATAATACAAGGAAAATCTTGGAGGATTTCAAAGAAGATATAGACAGCAACACACTCACTGTAGGGGATTTTAACACTCCACCCATCAACAATGAATAGACCTTCCAAGCAAAGAATCAACAAAGATATTGTGGCACTAAAAAATACTCCAGATAAATGGACTTAACTGATATACAGAGAATATTTCACCCCAAAGAAGCAAAATATACGTTCTTTTCTAATGTACATAGAACATTTTCAGAGGTAGGCCACATAGTAGGATACAAAACAAGCCTCAGCAAATTCAAGAAAATTGAAATCATACCAAGCATCTTCTTGGATGACAATGACCTGTGACTAGAAACAAACCTCAAGGAAAAACTCCAAAATATTCATATATAGAGACTGAATAACATACTACTAAATAATGAATGGGTTACAATGATATCAAGGAAGAAATCAAAAAGTTTGTGGAAACCAATGAAAATGTAATCAAAACAGCTTGGTACTGGTGTAAAAACAGGAACATCGACCAATGGAACAGAACAGAGAGCCCAGAAATAATCCCAAATCTCTATGGTCAAATAATATTTGACAAAAGGGGCAGCAACATAAAATGGAGTAACAATAGCCTCTTCAACAAACGGTGTTGGGAGAACTGGACAGCTGCATGCAATAAAATGAAACTCGAACACCAACTTATACCATACACAAAAATAAATTCAAGGTGGATAAGAGACTTAAATATAAACCATGACACCATTAAAGTCCTGGAGGAGAACATAGGCAGGAAAATCTCAGATATCGCACGCAGAAACATTTTTACTGACACATCCCCTAGAGCAAGGGACATAAGGAAAGAATAAACAAATGGGATCTCATCAAAATAAAAAGCTTCTGCAAAGCTAAAGAAAACAGTATTAAAATAAAAAGAGAACCAACTGTATGGGAAAACATATTTGCCAATGATACCTCAGACAAGGGTTTAATCTCTAAAATAT
>CM052549.1:57886122-57924254 GCA_028533065.1 Trachops cirrhosus
CAATTCCACTGCTGGGACTATATCCTAAGAACCCTGAAACACCAATCCAAAAGAACCTTTGCACCCCAATGTTCATAACAGCACAATTTACAATAGCTAAGTGCTGGAAACAACCTAGGTGACCATCAGTAAATGAATGAATCAAAAAACTATGGTACATTTTACACAATGGAATACTATGCAGCCAAAAGAAAGAAGGAGCTCATACCCTTTGCAACAGCATGGATGGAGCTGGAAAGCATTATGCTAAGCAAAATAAGCCAGGCATTGAAAGACAAATACCATATGATCTCGCCTTTAACAGGAACCTAAACAACAAAACAAAGAAACATGTAAAATATAAGAAAAGACACTGAAATAGAGGACAGGTTGTCAGGGCCCAGAGGGGAGAGGGGAGGGAATTTCAGGGGAGAAGGGAAGGGTCTATAGGAACAAATATAGAGGACACATGGACAAAACTAGGGGGGTTCGAAATGGGAGGGATGGGTGGGTGGGCTGGAATGGGAATAAAGGATAGAAACTATACTGAATAATCTAAAATAAAAAATTAATTAATTAAAAAAATAATTAAAGAAGTAGAGAGTTGATCTTATCTTTTCCTCTTGTGGTTATGAATGAATGATCTGCTATTTATACAGTCTTCAGGAAAAAAAAATGAACACACAACAGGTGAAAACCTATGGGACACAGTGAAGGAACTTCCTGAGAGGGAAGTTCATAGCAATATAGAACTACCTAAAGAAAACAGAAAAATCTCATATAAATCACCTAACTAAACAATTACAAGAACTACAGGTACAATAAAGAAAGCCCAAAGTCAGCAGAAAAAAAGAAACAATCAAGATCAGAGAAGAATTAAATGGCATCGAGACTAAAGAAACAATACAAAGGATCAATAAATCCAAGAGCTGGTTCTTTGAAAAGATAAATTGACAAGCTTTTAACAAGACTCAACAAGAAAAAAAGAGAGGGGACCCAAAGAATTAAAATCAGAAATAAAAGAGGAGAAATTACAACAGAGACCACAGAAATACAAAGGATTGTAAGATATTACTATCAATAACTATATGCCAAGAAATTGGACAGTCTGGGTGAAAAGGACAAATTTATATAAACATACAATCTTCCAAACTAAATCAAGAAGAAACAGAAAACCTAAACAGACTGATAAGTACTTGAAATTGAAGCAATAATAAAAAAAGCCCTGGACAGTATGGCTTTACAAGAGAATTTTACCAAAAATTTAAAGAAGAACTAACTCTTATCCTTCTCAAACTGTTCCAAAAATTCAAGAAGAAGGAAGCCTCCCAAACTCTTTTTATGTGGTCCAATTTATCCTAATTCCAAAAACCAGACAAAGACACAACAAAGAAATAAAACCACAGGCCAATATCATCGATGAACAAAGATGCTAAAATCCTTGACAAAATATGGCAAACTGCATCCAGCAATATATTACACAAAGATCATACACCATGATCAAGTAGGAGTCATCCCAGGGATGTAAGGATGGTACAATATTCACAAATCAATAAACATAATACATCACATAAAGAAAAGGAAAGACAAAAAAATCACATGATCATATCAGGAGATGCAGAAAGAGCATTTGATAAGTAAATTTATAATAAAAGCAAAGTGGGAGTACCCATTTATAATAAAAGCAAAGTGGGAGTACAGGAAGCAAACATGAATATAATAAAGGCCATACACAAGTAACCTACAGCAACATCATACTTAACTGGCAAAAAATTAAAGTTTTCCCCTTAACATCAGGAACAAGACAAGAGTTTCCCCTTTTACCACTTTTATTCAACATAGTACTGGAAGTCCTAGCCCCAGTGATCAGACAAGAAAAAGAACTAAAAAGCATCCAGAATGGAAAGGAGGGAGTAAAACTGTCATTGTTTGCAGGTGATATGATAGTGTACATAGAAAACCCTATAGACTCCACCAAAAAACTACTTTACCTAATGAGTGAATTTGGCAAAACAGTGGGATACAAAGTCAATATTCAGAAATCAAAGGCATTTGTGTACACCAACAATGAAATATCAAAGAGAGAAACTAGGAAAAAAATCCCATTTGCTATAGCAACATGAAAAATAAAGTACCTAGGAATAAACCTAACCAAGGAGGTAAAAGACCTGTACTCAGAAAACTATAGAACACTGAAGAATGAAATTAAGGAAGATACAAATAAATGGAAGCATATAGCATGTTCATGAGTTGGAAGAATTAACATCATAAAAATGTCCATAGTACCCAAAGCAATACATAGATTCAATGCAATCCCTATTAAAATACCAATGGCATATTTCACAGATGTAGAACAACCATTTCACAAATTTATTTGGAATCATAAATGACCCCAAATAGCCTCAGCAATCTTGAAAAATAAGAACAAAATGGTATCTGATATCAAACTGTATTACAAGGCCACTGTAATCAAAACAGTCTGGTACTGGCATAAGAACAGGCACACAGATCAATGGAACAGAATGCAGAGCCCAGAAATAAACCCATGTCTCTATGGTCAATTAATATTTGACAAAGGGGGCAGGAGCATAAAATTGAGCAAAAATAGCATCTTCAATAAATGGTGTTGGAGACCTTGGCAAGTACATGCAACAAAAAAGAAACTCGACAATCGACTTACACCATACACCAGAATAAACTCCGGTTGGATAAAACATTTAAATATAAATCATGACACCATAAAAGTCCTAGAGGAAAGCATAGGCAGGAAAATTTGAGATATTCCACATGGACATATTTTTGCTGACTTATCTCCTAGGGCAAGACATTTAGGAAGAAATAAACAAATGGGACCCCATCAAATTAAAAAGCTTCTGCAGGGTTAAAGACAACAGCATTAAAATAAAAAGAGAACCAACTATGTTGGAAAACATATTTGCCAATGATACCTCAGACAAGGGTTTGATCTCCAAAATACATAAGGAACTCATATCACTTAACACCAGGAAGACAAACAATCCAATTAAAAAATGGGTAAAGCACCTGATTGACACTTCTCCAAGGAGGACATACAGATGGTCCACAGACACATGAAAGTATGCCCAACATTACTAGCCATCACAGAGATGCAAATTAAAACCACAATGAGATACCACCTCACACTGGTAGAATGGCCATCATTAATAAATCAACAAACAACAAGTGCTGGCAAGGATCTAGAGAAAAGGAAATCCTAGTGCATGGTTGGGATTGCAGACTGGTGCAGCCACTGTAGAAAAAAGTGTGGAATTTCCTCACAAAACTAAAAATGGAACTGCCTTTAGACCCAGCAATTCCACTGCTGGATTATACCCTAAGCATGCTGAAAAACCAATTCAAAAGCACTTATGCACCCATATGTTCATAGCAGTGTTATTTACAATAGCCAAGTGCTAGAAACAGCTTAAGTGCCCATCAGTTAATGAGTAGATCAAAAAACTGTGGTACATTTACACAATGGAATACTATGCAGCAGAAAGAAAAAGAGCTCCTACCTTTGTGACAGCGTGGATGGAACTGTAGAGTATTATGCTAAGTGAAATAAGCCGGGCGATGAAAGACAAATACCATATGATCTCACCTATAAGAATAAACTCATGAATAAAACAAATGAGCCAGAGGCATGGAAACAAGGAACAGACTGACAGTGACCAGAGGGGCCGAGGGAGGGCAATAAGGGTGGAAAGAAGGGGAAGGGACTAGTTAAGGAACATGTATGAATTACTCATGGACATGAATAACAGGGTAGGGATTTATTATGGAAGCGAGGGGTGAGATGGGTGGAAGAGAGAAAAGGGAAATAAATGGAACCACTGTGATAGAACAGCAATAAAATATTTAATTAAAATCAATTTTGAAAATTATCTTGAGGTATCATGTAACTAATTTTCTTCCAATTCAGGCCAAATTATTTGCTATTTTCAATTTTGAATATGTAATCCATGGCTTTGGTTATAACAATAGCTTTGTAACTGGACCTTTTGGCTCCAGTTTATTCTCCACTTGGTGTCAAAATAACCTTTATAAAATAGTATGTTCATTCTTAAAATTTTTCAATAGCTTTCAGGATAGAATTAATATTTTTAGCATAGATTATACATTATTATGTAGCCAATGCTGAATTCTGCTCATTTTCTACTGCCATATCATATCATCTGGTTATATACCTTATAATTGCCTGAATAAAATGTGCTCTTTCTCTGCTTAAACATGCACCAACACTAAATACTACTTTCTACAATATTTAGTTAGTTAATTTCTACTCATTCTTAAAACCTCAGTTCAAAGGATAAAACCTATAGGAAGCTTCTTCCATTTGTCATCTCCATCTCAGTTAAATTCTCATACTATCTGTTCCTAGAGACACTCTGTACTACCTCTAATCTTATGTTGTAAATGCCTTAAAGTTTTGTAATTTCTCCTACTATACTGTCAAATTCTTCAGGCAGGGTCTTTAATCTTTTATCTTCTAGCATTTAGCATATAATATTTAACCAGATGAATTTACCAGTGATAGTAAGTTGTTTTTTACTTCATCTATCAAATTTTCTCAAAATTGTTAATGGCTAATAATTGGTTAAAAAGAATAAGGTTTATGTCAGTTACCATAATTTAAAATAATTATTTTTGAATGATATAGAGCTGCCTTTCATTCATCTCACTTTCTTATTTCATTTCAATAAAATCTCCACTAGATGGCACAAATGAAAAAGTAGAAAAAAAACTCTCAATATGACAGGGAAAAAATGGTTGGTTTGTGTTCATGTCACATTTTCACTGTATAATTTAGTACTATCTGCTTTTAGTCTACTTAATCAACTTTTAGCTGGGAGGTTAAAGAAAATTATGATCAAGAAGATTTTGAGAATGATAAAATGTTATAAACAGGACATCTATTTCCAGCTCTCAAAGTAGTTTTGTTAGATCAACACTTCCACTAACAAAGGATGTAAAAGCTGATAAAATACAAACTATGTTTGAGGGCACCATAGAAAACCCAAGGCAGCCAGTACATGAGAAACCAAGATCCGGGGTAGAAAAGAAGCATTTGTTGAGAATTGAGCCCCACATTTTCTTCCACTTCTTCCCTTAAGATATTTGCCAGTTCCTGGGTAGCATAAGCAGAAAGTTATGGCCTGTACCCTAGGCCTTCTTTTGGGGCTGGGGACACAAAAATTGGAGTTTAGGGCTACTAACCAAGGACTCAAACAATTAAGTGTAGAAAAAAGAAATACATATTTCATATACAATAAATAAATACATACAATAAAGTGTAGCAGAAAAGTAATCCTGCAGAGAAGTGATTGTTTATTGGGCTTTTTTTTTTAACTTTCAGGCATTTGCAGATTTCCTAAAATATACAAAATATGTGTGAGGAGGGAGGAAGGAAGACTAGAAACTAGTTGCTAAGAAGTGGAAAAGCTAAGAAGGGCTTTCATCATTTCCATAAAGCTGAGGAGACAAATTTTTGGCATTCATGACCCTGAGCAAAGAGTGAAGACAGGGAATATATAAAATGGAGTCACTTTAATCAAGTTGCTAAAATTAACAATTAAATTAAATTAAGTTAAAAAAGAAAATATAAGACTCTAGTAGGCTTTCTAGAGAAGGAAACAAACAATAAATACCAAATATTTGTATTGTGTAATCTAGAATTTATTAAAATTTGTAATGTCAGATAGCAAAAAGGAATAGGAATAGACTAATGCTATCTAGAAGATGTTTTCTTTAATTTCTAATAGTCACATTTAAAATGTAAAAAGAAAGTGGTAGCCCTAGCTGGTGTGGCTCAGTTGATTGAGTGTTGTCCCAACAGAAAAGTTTGTGGGTTTGATTGCTGGTCAAGGCACATGCCTGGGTTGTGGGTTTGGTCCCCAGTTGGGGTGTGTGCAAGAGGAAACAGATCAACTGAGGATGTTCTGGGCAAAAACTGCCTGACTGATTTCCATGACATGGATCTTACCCATGACACTATGTGCTCCATAGTCAAAAAATGGCAGATCATGATTGAAGCCCATGTTGATGTTAAAACTAATGATGGGTATTTGCTTCATCTATTCTGTGTTGGTTTTACTAAAAAACACAATAATTGAATTTGTAAGACCTCTTATACTCAGCATGAACAGGTCAAATCCAGAAGAAGATGAAGGAAATCATGACCTGAGAGATGCAAATGGCTGGAAAGAAGTGTCCAATAAATTGATTCCAGAAAGCATTTGAAAAGACACAGAACAGGCTTGCCAATATATTTATCTGCTTCATAATGTCTTTGTTAGAAAAGTCAAAATGCTGAAGAAGCCCAGGTTTGGGAAAACTCATGGAGCTTCAGGACAAAGGTAGCAGTTCTGGAAAAGCTACTGGGGATGACACAGATGCTTAAGTTGAACAAGCGGATAGATATGAGCCCCTAGTCCAAAAATCTGTTTAAATTTCAGACATTTAATGGTGACAAATAAAAAAGGCCTATTTGTGATTTTAAAAAATTAACATTATGAAGATTGAGACATGAGGAAAGACTCCATTCTTATTCCAACTGGCCTGGGAAGTTAAAGTTTTTTTTTTTTAACTTTCAAGCCCTGCATCAATGCCTGGATATACAATTGGACCTATAGATAACCCTCTAATTGACTCCTGACATGTACCTCACACTCAATATCCAATCCACTTATTTACCCAGGTGACTCAGGTAAATGCCCCAAGTTTCAGTTGAGACCACTGAAAAGCTATTGAGAAAGTAGACGAATCCAAAAACACAGACTTGAACCATTATAATCTTTAACTAGTGCAAGATCCTAACTGCCACTCAGAAGAAAATTAAATATTTTTCTGGCATCAAATAGATCTGTATAAATGTTTATACTTAATATCCAACATTCCATAAAAATTTACTAGGCATTCCAGAAGACAAAACCAACTGCCCCAAAGAAAAGAGAAAGACAATGAATGGATCACTATATATTATCAGAAACACACTTTAAAACAAGTGTGAAAAAATTTAATTAGAAACCAAAATTTTGGGGAACAAAGAAGTAATCAGAAAGTCTACAACTGAAAAATTATTGAAATTAAGATGTTAATAGCTGGGTTTAATAGCAGATTGGCGATAGCAGAAGAGGATTAATAACCTGGAAGACAGGCCAGGGGAAAATACCCAGGTGAAATATGGAGGGGAAAAGGATGGAAAATAAAGAAGACTGTGAAAAAACACGTGATAGGGGTGTATGGTCTAAATGCTAGCTGGAAAGAGGGAAAATGAAGCAAAAGCAGTATCTAAAGACATACTAGTTGAAACATTCCCAGACTAATGAAATAAATCAAAGAAGTTCTGTGAACACAAAGCTAAGCAAATTCAAAGAAAATTGTATCTAGAGATATCATAGCAAAGATACTCAAACAAGACAAATATAAAATCTTAAAAACAACCACAGCCCTGGCTGGTGTGGCTCAGTGGATTGAGTGCCACCCTGCAAACTCTAGGGTCGCTGGTTTGATTACCAGTCAGGGCCTATGCCTGGGTTGCAGGACAGGTCCCTGGTGTTGGGTGCGCAAGAGGCAACTACATGTTGACGTCTCTCTCCCTCCCTTCCCCTCCTCTCTCTAAAAATAAATCAATAAACCAAACATTAAAAAAATACCAACCACAGGATAAAATACAATACCTTCAAAGGATTGATGATAACATTTGACTTTTCAATAGAAACAATGTAGGATAGGAGACAAGAAAATGATAGTTTAAAAACACCAAAAGAAAGCAAATCTAAGCTAGAAGTCTACAATTGTGAAATAAAAATGTTTTCAGACAAAACCAGACTCTGTCATCAGCAAAAAGTTTTCAGAAGACAATCCTTAACTGAAACATGAAAATACAGGATAGACTGAAGAGCACAAAAAAAAAGGATGAATATGTCAGTAAATCTAAAAAAACTGGTAACAACATAATCGATAACAATAATAAAATTATGATAATATGTTGTGAAGTTTAAAAGAAATACAAATTTAAAAAATATGACAATAGCACAAAGACAGGGGTGGGATTGGAAAATGGAGTTAAAATATTCTAAGATTCCTGCTATTGCCCCAGAATTGATAAAAGTATTAATTTATAATAGACTCTAATAGGTAAAGAATACATGTAATAATCTCTAGAGCAGCCACTAAAAGAACTATAGAAGAATGAATAATTAGTAAGGCAGGAAACTGAGTAAAAACATTAATCTACAATCTTAGAAAAAAGAGCACTAACTAAATGAAAGAGATATTATTAGTATGTACCATAAGTACAAATGGACTACATAGTCCAAATAAAAGAAACAATTGTTAACCTTGATTTTTAAAAGATTGCTTATTTTAAACAAAAGCAAAAAGAAGGCCCTGGCTGGTGTGGCTCAGTAGATTGAGCACTGGTCTGCAGACCAAAAGGTCGCTGGTTCAATCCCAAGTTAGGGCACATGCCTGGGTTGTGGGCCAGGTCCCCAGTAACGGGCACATGAGGAACAACCACACACTGATGTTTCTCTCCTTTTCTTTCTCTCTTCCTTCCCCTGTCTCTAAAAATAAACAAATAAAATCTTTTTAAAAAAGCAAAAAGAAGGATTAAAGGGATGAAAAATGATATACAAAACTAAACCAGGAGAAAGCTGATATAGCCATTTTAATATTAGAGAAAATGTATTACAATAAAGAGGTATTACTAAACTTACAGAGAATCATACTTCATATGAATAAAAGGTCATTGCATCAGTAATATGGTGGCCTAAAACATATAAGCAAATGTTGACCAAAATACAAATCACAGTAACTATAGAAAAAGCAAGCAAAAACATTAGTAGACATTTAGAAGATCTCAACAACAGAACTAGCAAATGTGACTTAATTAATACACATAGACCATTACACACAACTATGATGAATTACATTCTCTTCTCATGTACATGGAACATTTGCAAAAACTGACCATAGGCTGGGCCATAAAGAAAGTCTCAACACATTTCAAATATCTGAAATATATAGAACATGTTATCACAGTACAGTAGAATTAAGCTAGAAATCAGTAACAAAAAGAAAACTAGAAGAATAAAAAACTGACATATTCAAACACTGGAATATTTTCAGCAATAAAAAAAAGAACTACTGATACAGTAACATGGATGACCTCAAAATATTAAGCTGGGTGAAAGAATTTACACACTAAGAGTATATAATGTATAATGTACTAAGCAAAACAGTAATCCAGGGTAGAAAACAAAAACAGGAGTTGTTGTCTCCAGGGTCCAGGAGATTGCCCTGGAAGGGACCTACAGAAACTTCCTAGGGTAATGGACAAAGGCATGTGAGCTACATGGGTGTATTTGTTTGTCATACTTCAAACTATACACTTAAGATATGTACATTTCACTTTGTAAGTCTTTAATAAAAATGTAGAATAAAAACATGCCAAATGATACTATATAATGTTTATAGATGGATGGATGATTATATGTGTGAATACGTGGGTGGATGATTTTATATATACATAGATATATAAATGGTTACCATTAAAATGATAATAAATGTTTAAAGAAAAATAGAATATATTAGTTTAGTTTCATAGATCAGAAGTGTGCATTTTTAGAAACTGTGACTGTCACAACACAACACAAAAATATTATCAATTTAAGTAAATGTAACATTTGGTAAACATCTATGAAATGGCAGCACATTACCTTCACATTGATTATCTTGTTTTAATTCTTACAGACACCCTGTTGGCTAGCTAGGTAACACATCTATCAATTCCTGAAAAGACTAAGTCTTAAAAATTACAAAAAGCCTTAACAGTTGTATTAGTTTGGAGAAGTTGTAGAAATAGTACTTGGAATGAGATCTTCAGACTCTAAGTCATGCTTTATACTTCTGTGGTATAAACAGATTAACATATTAATTACTTTACAAATTCCATGTTTCAGTTAAGTAATGCAACTAAAATACATGAATGATCATTCTACTTCAAATCTATTAAATTCAGTAAGAACTTGATAAATTTCCCATGAAAGAACTGTGAAGGAATCAAAAATATATATGGTACCATGGTAGTTAAGTAGCTCACAGTGAAAATGACTTTCATACATGAGATACATAACAATGTGCTAAGCAAGCTAATTACCCATTCCAAATACTGACAAATAGCACTCGTACTGGAAAGCTTAACAGACTATCAAGTTGGCCCTGGAAGGAGTAATTTAAATGCACAATGATGGGTGGGGAGGATATTCCAAATTGAAGAAAAACAAACACATAGAAGCAGAAATGACCGTGATTCTAAGGAATGATGTTGAAACTGTATAAATGAAATAAATGTTAGAAACTGGGGCATATAAGGAGTAAATAAGGTGGAATCAAATTATGGAGAATCATATTATTCATCTAACAGACAAAAAGAAGTGAGTTCTACCAGTTGTAGCATACAGGACTGGCTAAATTACAGTAGTGCAGTCAAAAATATCAATTTGGAGGCTATGAAAGTAGCCCCTAAAGTGGGATTATAAATATTAAAACTTCAATGAATCTAAGAGACATTACAAAAAAAGAACCAATTAGGGATTAGTTATATATAAAAGTGAATGAAAAAGCTACGTGTAAAAAAAGGAAACTCGATCACCAACTTACACCATACACAAAAATATACTCAAGATGGATAAAAGACTTAACTGTAAGTCATGACATCATTAAAATCCAAGAGGAGAATGTAGGAAGGAAAATCTCACATAAGCACAGAGCAATGTTGTCACTGATGTATCCTCTAGAGCAAGGGACGTAAAGGAAAGAATAAACAAATGGTATTTCAACAAATTAAAAAGCTTCAGCATGGCTAAAGAAAACATCAATAAAATAAAAAGGGAACCAACCGTATAGGAAAATGTATTAGCCAATGAGACCTTCGACACGGGTTTGATCTCCAAAATATATAAAGAACTTACATGACTCTACACCAGGCAGTCAAACAATCCAATTAAAAAATGGGCAAATGAACAGACACTTCTCCAAGGAGGACATACAGAGACATATGAAAGGATGTTCAGCATCACTATCCATCAGAAAGTTGCAAATTAAAACCACAAGGAGCCCTGGCTGGTGTGGCTCAGTGGATTGAGTGGCAGCCTGTGAACCAAAGGGTTACTGATTCAATTCCCAGTCAGGGTACATGCCTGGTCCCCAGTAGGGGGCACGCGAGAGACAAGCACACATTGATGTTTCTCTCCTCTTTCTCCCTCCCTTCCCCTCTCTAAAAATAAATAAATAAAATATTTAAAAAAACCACAATGAAATACTACTTCCCACCAGATAGAGTGACTATCATAAACAAATTAATAAACAGCAAATGCTGGTGAGGCTGTGGAGAAAAGGGAACCCTAGTGCACTGTTGGTGGGAATGCAGATGACTGTAGCCACTGTGGAAACCAGTATGGAATTTCCATGAAAAACTAAAAATGGAACTGTCTTTTGACTCCGCAATTCCACTCCTGGGAATATACCTTAAGAATCCTGAAACACCAATTCAAAAGAACCTATGCACCGTAATGTTCATAGCAGCGCAATTTACGATAGCCAACTGTTGGAAACAGCTTAAGTGCCCGTCGGTAAATGAGTGAATTAAAAAACTGTGGCATATTTACCCAATGGCATATTAGGCAGAAGAAAGAAAGAAGGAACTCCTACCCTTCTCAATAGCATGGATGGAACTGGAGAGCATTATGCTAAGTGAAATAAGGTAGGTGGTGAAAGACAAATACCATATAATCTCACCTATAAGTGGAACCTAAACAACAAAAAAAAGAAGCAAGCAAAATATAAAGAGACACAGAAATAAAGAACTGACAGTAACCAGAGGGGAAGGAGCAAGGGGATAATGGGACAAAGAAGGAGAAGGGTCATAAGGAACATGTATAAAGGACCCATCATCAAACACAATGGGAGAGGAGGATTGAATGTGGGGGGTGGGTACGGTAGGGAAGAGTAAGGGGGGAAATGAGGACAACTGTAATTGAATGACAATAAAAAAAGTGAACTAAAAAGTTTGTGAAAAGTAACAATTTTTCTTGGTACAAATTTATGCTCAAAATTCAAAAATAGTTATTGCTTTAAGCATACACTGAAGAGAAAATATTGTGGCCATGGAGAAAATATATTTAGGTGGTAAAAAATCAGGGCTATCCCCCATTAGTGCTGATTCCCCTTGTGTGAAAACAGTAAGATTAGACTTCTTCATTCCCTTGAAGTTAGATATACACAGGTTACCACAATTAATCAGAAAAAATTGCATGGGTCTTTTCAAGGTAGAAATTTTAGTTGCCAGCACACAATTCACCACTGGTGCCAGACACAAATAAGACAAAGTCAGGTCAGAATGTGAAAGGTAGTTTTGTTTCTTGTTTTACATTTTAAGTCTTTGCCTCTGTGCCTGTGTCAAGGGCTTCCTTCATCTCCACTTTGTGCTTTAAAAAGGACCAAGCAGATTTCCAAGTATATGAATAGCAATATTAATGTTATGCGCTATTCATACAAGGTAACACTAAGATATTAGTAATTGTCTGCATACAGGTAAAACTGCTAAAAAATATATGATCAGCTCCTATAGGAACACAAAGAAAAGACAGGTAAGTAAAACAATGAGCATAGGATATACAGAGGCAATTATCAAAAAAACAAAAATAAAAACAAGGCACTGGCCAGTGTGGCTCAGTTGGTTGGAGTGTCCTCCTGTAAAATGAGTAGTCACAGGTTCCACTCCTGGTCAGAACATATGCCTAGGTTGCAAGTTCAGTCCCCAGATGGGGAGTAAAGGAGAGGCAACCACCTGACGTTTTTCTCTCACATGGATGTTTCCATCCCTCTCTCTCTCCCTCCCTCCCCCTCTCTCTAAAATCAATAAGCAAGTTCTTAGGTAAGGATTAAAAACAAGAAATACAGGAAGAAAAATAATCACAAAGTAATAACTTCTAGTAATGTTTTCTAAATAAGCTATTAAAAACCTCTTTCTGGCCCTGGCCAGTGTGGTTCAGTTGGTTGGAGCGTCAACACAAAACTGAAAGGTTGCAGGTTCAATTCCTAGTTAGGGCGCATATCTAGATTGCAGTTTCATCCCCAATCTATGTCCAAGAAATCAATCTAGGTCCAGACGCATAAGATCCCTGGTCTGGATGTGTAATGGAGGCAACTAATCGATGGTTCTCTCTCATCAATGTTTCTCTTCATTTCTGTCTCTAATGGCTATGAAAAAATGTCCTCAGGTGAAGATTAAAAAAAAAAACTCTGAAAATATGTTTGCAACCTCAGCAGAGATATGTCACATATTCCACAAGTTAATACTATAACTTGAAATTACATCTCAATCTACCAAATTGCTTTGCTGACTTTTCCAACTAAATTTATATTCTGAGAAAGCAACATTTTTCCCAGAATACTTTCTATTTATTAAAACAGGCAATAACATTCAATAAGTTAACAATTACACAATGATTACGTCAAAACCTTGGACATTAGTTAATGTGTGCTGTCTTATCAACAGTAATAAAACTATTGAAATTAAAGTGCCATATCATTTTATAAAACATCTCATGACTGATCAATCTAAATAGAACAAACTCTTCTGCCAGAAAAATTGACTTCTAAATGAAATGAAAAATTATTTTTAAGAAAATGTTTTGCAAACTGGGAAAACCCCATATAATGCCTAAAAAGAGAAGTGTTTACTACTGTATATACTTTTTAAAGACTTATTAACCTAACAATAAAAATGTCAACTCCACATTTACGGCAAGACTGAAGGTTTCAAATTTTATCATGTATCCAATCATTTAGCATAAACATTTTAGACTTTGATAATTTATAATATCTTACTGCATAATATGCCACTACATTATCAATACAAAAAGAAAAAGAAAAAGAAAAAGGAATGATAAGTCCATAGTTGGGCACAACTGCCAAGTTCCAATTAAGTTGATTGTAGGCCATGTCGTTCTCAGGGCTAAATATTATTAAGCTGAATCAAAGTGCTTAATATTTTTGTGTTTACACACTGCCCTTTGCAATCTGTGGAGTTTTTAAATATTTTTAAAATATTCAACTATCTACAATAATTTTGGGAAAGAGATGGAAAAAACACAAAGATATAAGGCAATTTAATACAAATGTATTTTGCAACAATTGGAAAAGACATAACTTAATCCTAAATCTAGACAAAATGGAAAATATAAATGCATTCCAATGGTAGATACTGTTCAGAATAAACCTCTGCTACAGTCAAAGGTTTAAATACTTTAGTGTAAATTTTCTGTCCTATACAAATAACACAGCATCTACTTTTAGTTGTAAAGAATATATCAGATAACACATTTAAGTGCAATTAGCACAGTAACCAGCATACAGGAAACATTTAATAAATGTTTCCTTTAAAAACAAAATTTAAAACCTCAGCCTAGAAACAAATTCTAAGGCCCAAATAAATAAACAAGTATTAAATTCCCATATTTGTTAGACATACTGCAATGTGCTAAGTTTGTCCATAGCTTGATCCAAGAGAAACATAAGGTATGATGTGTGTTAATTTTGAAATGACTTTCAAGTTGTCATGTTTTGACCATTAGTCCCACAGGAAGAAAAATAAAATGAAATTTTAAAAGTAAGAAAAAAATTAAAAAGATAGATCTTTATATACTAATATAGAAAGTTAATTATTAAAAATTAAATCAATGCTATTTTCCACAGGATTAGAAAAGTCTATACGGAGTACAAAAAAATTAAAGAACTGATAGAAGATAAATAAAAAGCAGTTTAAAAATTTAGATGATGGTAAGGATACACAAAAGAAGTCATGATCAGACTGGCAGAAGGAGCGGAGATGCTCAAAGGACTAGTCCCACACAGGTGTGGTGGTTAAAAATCCAGAAAGATATCTCATCTGCAGACATCCCCTGTTGAGGAGCAAAGGTTTCCAACCCCTTACTAGGTGCCCCCAGCCCAGAGAAGTCACCATAACTTCTAGCTGTGAAAACCAGCAGAGATTGGCACTGAGTGACACAGTGGCCTTCTGAAGTCCCAGATGTTCCTCTTAGAGGGTCCACTCACTTACTTACTGACAGACCCACTCGTACTGCACTACAGCACTGGGGCAGCAGCTCAAGGCTCCAGAGACATACAGGGAGGAACTGAACTGTCTGTCTTCAGGGCGAAGGCTGTATGGGCAGCTTTCTCCCAGTCAGAGGTGCTGACAGAGGCCATTGTTCCTCTGTTGAACTCTCCCCCAAACCAGCCTGCACACACAGTTGGGCACCATATCTGTTTCTGTCTCCATCAACCTGGTTAACACCATTGGCCCCCTCATGATGATTCACTGAGAACCTGATCCATACAACTTTCAGACCCACCCAAGCGAAATGCAGTGGCCTTTCTATACAAACAACCTGTCTTGGCTCATGCACTGGTCTTTCCTAAAATCTCTCAAAGGTTTACAATCCCCAAACAGCAGCATCTGGTCTCAGAGTGCCCTATACCTCTTAATAAACATCCCTAAGTCCACAACTAGAAGCAGCCAGCTTCACTTCACAGCCTAGCCCTCTCCAAGGGCTTGGAGGGTTTGAGATTTGCATGAGTGACTAGAGACCATGCCACCTTGTTAAACATGGTAGCTGGCAGAAGGGAATGGCAACCATGGACAACACTGGCTTTCATTGGTTAAAATGCTGGACACTCACTGGCTTTTGGTGTACATAGGATTCTAGGAGAGGACTTTTGAAACAGAGAGCACCAGGAAGCAAGAAGTTAGTTGATTCTTTCCCCTTCTCTGGAGCAGGGGCATGGCAATGCTTGCCAGCTGGCCTGCCAGTGGTGGCCAGTGTGGGCCTGTGAGCAGAGACCTAGGGTCACAGGCTTCAGAAGATGCCTGGAGCTGGACAGCAACTGCAGACCAGCAAATCCACCTATATTCATGATAGTTTTGTGTGGGGAAAGGAGGTTCCTGGCTCAACCTTGAACTGAGCTGGCAGAGAGTGACAGGGTGATTTTTTCTTTGGTTATCTTAGAGGGAACAGGCTTTGAGGCAGAAACTTATCACGATTTCCAAAGGCCTTGGTGATAACAGTAAGACTGTGAACAGATTTTTGTTCTTGTGTTATTTTCAGATCTTGAACTGAGGTAGGAGTTGTAATGACAAATATTTATATGGCTATTTTTGATGTCATACTCTAACTTTTCATTCCTCTTTACTTTTGTTGCCCAGATGTCTTAGTCAGAAACTAGCCATTAATTAAAAGATTCATTTCTTTTCCACCAAACTCCATCTTTGGAGATTTGCGTGGTAAGTGGCAAGTAGTAAGATTCCTCCTACTGGTTGGGTTTGGTAACACTGTGTTCATTGCAGCATTATTTACAACAGCCAAGATACGAGAGCAATGCGAGTGCCCATCAATGGACGAGTAGATAAAAAAGCAGTGGTACATATATACAACAAAATATTAGTTGGCCATAAAAAAGAATGAAATATTACAACTTGAGACATCATGAATGGCCCTAAAGGGTATTATGCTAAATGAAATAAGTCAGTCAAAGAAAACTGCCATATGATTTCATTTATATATGAGTGGACTCTAAAAAACAAAATAAACAAAATAGAAACAGACTCATAGATACAGAGAACAGACTGATGGTTGCCAGATGAGAGGGGGACTGGGGGACTGAGTGAAAAGGTGAAGGGATGAAGAAATACAAGCTTATAGTTACAAAATAGTTATAGGGTTGTAATGTAATGCATAGGAAATATAGTCAATAATATTGCAATAACTACATATGGTTACAGGTGGGTACTGTAAATATCAGGTGGAACACTTTGTAAAGTATACGATTATCTAATCCCTATGTTGTACACGTGAAACTAATACAAAATAATACTGAATGTAAGTAAAATTTTAATTTAAAATGTTAATAAAAGGAAGTATTTTGTTTGGAGAACAATACAAAAAAAAACAAAATAAATGACCAAACAAAACAGAAACAAATTCACAGACAGAGAACATTTTGATGGTTGCCACATGGAATGAAGGTTGGTGGGATGGATGAAAAAGGGGACGGGATTAAGATGTACAAATGACAGTTACAT
The DNA here is from genome assembly GCA_028533065.1 of Trachops cirrhosus. NCBI lineage: Eukaryota > Metazoa > Chordata > Mammalia > Chiroptera > Phyllostomidae > Trachops > Trachops cirrhosus. The sequence goes on from CM052549.1 coordinate 57,903,269, forward strand.
AGACAGTAATATTGTAATAATTATGTATGGTGTCAGATGGGTACTAGACTTATTGGGGTGGTCACTTGTCTAAGTTATATAAATGTCTAATCACTGTTATATACCTGAAACTAACATAATGTATGTTAACTATAATTGAACAATAAAAAATTATTTAAAAAATTTAGATGATGCTGATTTCTACTTTCAGTAATCATGAGCTGGATAATTTGTACTAAATCTGTGAAGGCATCTAAATCAGCTAAATAAAAAAAATTGTTCATTTCTTAAAAACTGAAAAACTAATAACATGAGTATATTGACGAACTACTTAAACAAAATCTAGACGACAAAATCCTAAAGCTGTAAAAAAAACTCAGCATTCTCAGTTGCTTTTGCCTTGAGGGTATTTTTCAGTCCTGAGGACCCCAGCAGAAAAATGAGCCATGGCTTTGGTGGTGCTGAACCTCAAGAGGAACAAAATTCAAAGCTCTGGGCCTATATAAAGTGGAGAGTTAACTAAATCATATGAAAGACACATTAAGTCAGACTCTAAGGCTACACCATCACAGGCAGGATAAATCAGAGATAAACCAGCTCTTTAGGTTTATATCACCAGAATGGTCCAGGGAACTTCAACCCTGAGCTTAGATTACATTGAGTACTGGATGAATACTATTAGTGCAGTATTAAGGTGCCCCAAGCACCTTTTAGAAATACACAAAAGCCTTTCTGATGGAGCAACCTAGGCCTCATATTATTCCTACAAGAAAGTTTTAAAATCTAATGACTAGCACCTAGTCATAAGTGAGAAGTATGAGAACCTATTGGTAACAAAAACAAATCCACAAAGACTTCAGATATTGTAAATTTACTTCTAGACTATATGTTTACAATATTAAAGAAGTTTTAATTTAGAGCTTGTAAATATTTTCAGGGAAAAGTGAACCCACCAATTTTTAAAAGAATCAAACAGAAATTCTAGAAATAAAAATAGTAACTGAAATTATAAGCTCAATTGATTACTTTAATGATAAATCAGAAGTAGGTGAAATGAGATTCAATGACCTACAAGGCAGATTAGAAACTATTAGCCAGAATGTTACACAGTAAAACCAAGAGATGTAAAAGAAGAAAGACAATGAGGACACAATGAGATGGTCTAACAGATATACAATCAGAGACCCAGGAAATGGAGGAAAGAATAGAACAGAGTTAATATTTGAAGAGATAATGAATGAGACTTCTCCAGAACTGAGGCACCAATCCAAAATTCAGAAGATGCTTGTCATAATGATGTTTGACATGGCACAGAGATGCTGTAATGATACATTAAACTGATGTTTTTTCACTAGCCATTTTCAAGATGAAACAGAAGTAACGTCAGAAAAAAAATGGTTTTGCAAAAAACCCTGACACCTAAGAATCTAATGGTATTACCAGACTGAAAAGTCTACTGACATACAAATTTGAGGGCAAAATAAATCTTCAAGCAAATGACAGTTGCTCTACAAATGTTTACTATAATAATGAGCTATAACGGCTAAAGAAGTAAATGAAGGCTGGAAATAATGTAAGAGCACTTAGTGATACTGATGTTCAACACATATGTCTTGCTGGAGCAAAACAAACAATACCAAATGTCATTCCCAAAAAACAATTCAGTAGGTAAAACAAAGAAGCAGATAGTTATAGCTATATGTAAAACTGACACAAGGCTCTTGTCTCTATTTAGCTTAACTGGGAACTCAAGCTAGAAAAGTAGGCATTGCTCAAAAAAACTGCAAGCTTCAGATGCCTGGTCAAATTTACAATAAAAAATACACTAAATCATACACTTAATAACGGACAAAATGGCAAATTTTATGTTATGTGTATATAACCACAATAAACAAATTCAAAAAAGAAAGGAAGGAAAGAGAGTTAGGGAAGGGAGAGGAAAGGAAGGACAGGCAGAACTTAATAGTTTTATGGAAACTTTGGGGGAAATGACACGAGGAATCTGGAGAGAGTGTGAGAAATGAGTGATGTGTAAACCACTGGGGAAGCCAAACCAAAGGACTGGCTGGCTACAGGCACTTGGACCTAATAATCAGAGCTGCTAGGGACAGAGAAACATGTACGATGTTGTCAGTACTCACACTGCCTTAGCACAGAGCCTTAACATGCTTTCAATTCTGCCTATTGAAGTATTCCAACAATTTTATAGCCTTTTATATATTATTCTGCTTTTCTGCATTATTGAATTGGCTTTCAAGTCCCAAGCCAATCAATTCCCAAGCCAGTCAGCTCTTTTTCTGAGGTCATAAAGACTTCTTCACCTCTCTTAAATTTATTATGTAATAAACATACAGTAGAACAGAACTCAGCACTAAAAGTAACAAACTACTGATACAAACAACATGGATGAATCTTTAAAATATAACCCTGAGTGCAAGAAATTACATAACACAAAAATACTGTATATCTATTTACACATTTTATAATATCAAAAACTAATTTATAGTGGTAGAAATAAGGTCCAGAGCACTGGAAAGGGGAATGAAGGAACTTTCTGGGATGACAGAAATATTATAATTTGGTTATGAGTTACATAAATGTATGCATTTGTCAAAAGCAATCTGACTGTAAACTGAATAGTGGAATATTCTACTGTATGTCAGTTATACACAATAAAAAAATTTAAATTAGATTTCCAGCCAAGATAGAGGTGTAGGCAGATACACTGTGCCTCCTCCCACAACCAAAAGAAGGATAACAAGAAATTTAAAAACAAAAATAACTAGAAATGCCAAAAAACCAAACTTCATGGAAGTCTGACAACCAAGGAGTTAAAGAAGAAACATTCATCTAGACCAGTAGGAGGGACAGAGACAGGCAGCTAGGGTGGAGAGGACTTGTGGCAAGGGGCCGGCTGGAGAACAGGGGTGGGTGGCTGAAGCTGGTGGACTGGGAGGTCTCACATTTTTATGTGGATAAACCAGAAGGAACAACTGGGAGCAAGACAGACCAGCAACCCAGGGTGAAAGCCAGGGGAAATAAAGTCTTAAAACCTCTGACTGAAAGAACCTGTGGGGGTTGAGGCAGTGGAAAAACTCCCAGCCTCACAGGAGAGTTTGTTGGAGAGATCTACAGGGTCCTAGAATGTACACAAACCTAGCCACCTGGGAATCAGCACCAGAAGGGCCCAATTTGCTTGTGGGAAGTGGGGGAAGTGACTGAAAGGTGAAGAAAGCTGAGCAAGCAGCATTGTTCCCTCTTGGACCCCTCCCCCATATGTAGCACCACAATGCAGCAAGGGTAGGTTGCCCTGCCCTGTCGAGTACCTAAGGCTCCACCTCTTACTAACAGGTGTGCCCAGACACACACACAAAAAATGGCCCAAATGAAAGGACAGATCAAAACTCCAGAAAAAGTATAACTAAGTGATGAAGAGATAGCCAACCTATCAGATGCAGAGTTTAAAACACTGGTAATCAGGATGCTCACAGAAATGATTGAGTATGGTTGCAAAATGGAGGAAAGAGTGAAGGCTATGAAAAGTGAAATAAAGGAAAATATACAGGGAACCAACAGTGACAGGAAGGAAACTGGGACTGAAATCAATGGTTTGGAGAAGAAGGATGAAATAAACATTTAACCAGAATGGAAAGAAAAAATAAGAATTCAAAAAAAAAAAAATGAGGACAGGCTTGGGAACCTCCAGAACAACTTTAAACATTCCAACATCCAAATCATAAGGATGCCTTAAGGAGAAGAGGAAGAGCAAGAAATTTAAAACTTACTTGAAAAAAATAATAAAGGGGAACTTCCTCAATCTGGCAAAGGAAATAGACTTCCAGGAAGTCCAGGAAGCTCAGAGTCCCAAAGAGGTTAGACCCAAGGAAGCACACACCAAGGCACATCATAATTAACTTACCCAAGATTAAAGATAAGGACAGAATCTTAAAGGCAGCAAGAGAAAAAGTAACAGTTACTTACAAAGGAGTTCCCTTAAGACTATCAGCTGATTTCTCAAAAGAATCCTTACAGGTAAGAAAGGGCTGGAAAGGAATATTCAAAGTCATGAAAGGCAAGGACTTACATGCAAGATTACTCTACCAAAGTTATCATTTAGAATGGAAGGGCAGATAAAGTGCTTCCCAGATAAGGTCAAGTTAAAGGAGTTCATCATCACTAATCCCTTATTATATGAAAGGTTAATGGGACTTATCTAAGAAAAAGAAGATTATCAAAATATGAACAGTATAATGCCAACAAACACAACTATCAACAACTGAAGCTAAAAATAAAACCCCAAAACTACAATAAACTAAGCAAACAACTAGAACAGGAACAGAGTCACAGAAATAGAGATCACTGGAGGGTTATCAGCTGGGAGGGGGAGGGAGGAGAATGGGAAAAAAGGTACAGGGAGTAAGAAGCAAAACTGGTATGTACAAAACAGACAGGGAGAGGTTAAGAATAGTAGAGGAAATGGAGAAGCCAAAGAACTTATATGTACAACCCATGGACATGAACTAAGAGGGGGATGTGGGTGGAAGGGTGTTCAGGGTGGAAGGGATTAAGGGGGGAAAATGGGAAAACTGTAAAAGCATAATCAATAACATATATTTAAAGATAAAATAAGAAGTACAAATTGTCAGTTACAAAATAGTCACAGGATGTAAAGTACAGCATAGGATGTATGGCCAATAATATTGTATTAACTATGTACGGTGTCAGGCACTTGAAATATCAAAGGGATCACTTCATATGATGGTCTAAACACTATGCTGTACACCTGAAGCAAACATAAAATAATATTGAACGTCAACTGTAATTGAAAAATAAAGGATTATTGGGTTGTTCAGAAAAAAAAATTAAAGTATTACAGAATTCCCTCAGTACTATTCAGTAAGATCTCTAGGTATAGGGAATTCAGAAGTGTTCTCAGAATTTTTCTTCTCTCTTTTCTTCTGCAAACAGAACCAAATCACACATTTGATTAACTGATTCACTTCTATTATAAGATGTAGAATAATCTGCCTGCTTCTGATACAGGTAAAACCCTCCTTTTTCTTTTCCATTTTATATATAAACTAAGAACCTCTCTTTTGAATTAAGTCTATAAAAACTAGAAGAGTATACTCTATATACTCTATACTTCAGTCTATAGTTTAGAGGTTGATCGCTGAGACTTTTCTGTAACTTCCGCTTCATGAAACAAGACTGATACCATTTTAGTTACAAAAAAAGTCGTAGGTTAACTTCTTTTGCAACTGGCAAGTATATGACCATTTAGCTTTCACAAAACCTAGTCATTTATGAGTTTTATGGCCAACTCTTCCCTTGTGCTCTTATTGAGAGGTAATTTTTCTAAGCAGAAGAACTATTCAAGAAAAGAGGTTATGACAAGTTGAAAATAAATTCCTCTAAATATGTTTCTCTCCTTTACATCTGAATAGTAGTTTCCTCATGTATCTCTGAATCCTTTGTTTCTTCTGCTCTGGTGCTTTGCAAAAGAAACTAAAACTTACAACCTTCTAATAGGTTTTGAATTTGGTCACTGCTAATGAATTACCTATAAAATTCCCCCAATTTCATTGCACTTTCCTTGTGTCCTGAGATTTTTTTTCTTTTACATTGGCAGCATGGTATCCTCCTATGCCCACTAATGCCATCCAATTTATAAAATATGCAACCTAAAAGCACTATTTGTCATAACTTATTCTCTTTTCAGCTCTATCAAGATCCCCACTTTCTACAAAAAAACAAAATTCAATTATTTTATTGCTTTATGCTTTGACCATAAACATAAAAGCAGTTGAATAGTTTTTCAGGTATTTCTCACATGTGTTAATTAGATGCAGATTGCTCTGGAACCATGCTATAGAATTCTCTATTTATTTGAGTTGAGTACACACTAATCTAAATCTTATACTCTTTCAAATTCAACAGTTTTCTGGGTTTCAGTTTTGAAGTTGTGTGGCTGCCTTATAGTTTGAGCTTAAGCTGTTAACCTTGTATTATTTTAATTCAAATGAAATATAATTGTTTCAGATATATACCCTATGCATCTAAAAGATGCCTTCTAGTTATTAAAGCAGAGTAATCTAGGACCTATGACACTGACTTGTTTGACTTCTTCAGTGTGTTCACAAGAAAGTAAGTGATTAGGAGAATAAAGACTTTGCTATCTATAATACCTTGTAGAAGTAATGAAAAGAAACATTTTTTGAAGAGCACCAGACAAAAAATTCCATTCAACCCAGAGAGGCAAATCTTATCATTTCTAAAGTTACAAAATTTATAGCACCCATTAAAGTTTACTTCAGCTAGGGGTCCTGAAGTTCAAAATTCCAAGGTACAATCAAATCCTAACTACAGATTATATAATATATGGCATGAAAAAAGTTCCTGTGAATTGATGTGCTAAAAATTTGAAGGAAGTTCCTTTCCTAAAATAAGTCTTTATTTGTTAAACACTGATTATCCACTCTATAAGCCTTGACTTTCCTCACACTCAGTCTCTCAATCTTGGCACTGGTGTTTTGGGATGGGTAATTCTTTGTTTTGAGGGGCTATTCTATATATTTGTAGGATGTTTACCAGCAACCCCAGCCTCTAGCCATTAGATGCCAGTAGCTTCTCCCAAGTGTTGCAATCAAAAATTTCTCCAGACATTGCCCCTGTCCACTGGAAAATAAAATAGACCTGGCTTCAAAACAACTTCACTAAATCAAAATCCACGTATCTCAGGTAAGGTCTGGGGATTAGCTAAAGCTGTATGGTACCTTCCAAAGCTGCTGTCCAAGTGCTGTAAAACCAAAACTTAATTAGAAAAAAATACTTCTAGGCAGTGTGAACATTTTAATGATGTTAATTCTTCCTATCCATGAAAACAGTATATGCTTCCACTTATTTGTATCTTGCCCCATTTCTTTCTTCAGTGTCCTAAAATTCTCTTGAGCACAGGTCTTTTACATCCTTGGTTAGGTTTATTCCTGGTTTTAATTCTTTTTGTAGCAATTGTGAATGGGATTGTTTTCTTAATTTCCCTTTCTGTTAATTTCTTACTGGCATATAAAAATGCAACTGATTTATGGATATTAATTTTGTATCCTGCTACATTGCTGAATTAATTTATCAGTTCCAGTAGTTTCTTGGTGGAATTTTTGGAGTTCTCTATGTACAGTATTATGTCATCTTCAAATAAAGGCAGTTTTACTTCTTCCTTTCCAATTTGGATGTCTTTTATTTCTTCTTGTCTGATTGCTGTGGCTAGAATTTTCAGTACTATGTTGAATAAGAGAGGTGAAAGTGGATATCCTGGTCTTGTTCCCAGTCTTAAGGGAAACACTTATAGTTTTTACCAATTGAGTATGATGCTGGTAGTAGGCTTGTCACATATGGCCTTTATTATGTTTAGGTATGTTCCCTCTAATTCCACTTTGCTGAGAAGTTTTTTTTAAAATCATAAATGGGTGCTGGATTTTATCAAATGCTTTTTCTGCATCTGTTGATATCATTATGTGGTTCAATGCAATTCCTATAAAGATTCTAATAAGGTATTTCAAAGAAGTAGAACAAATATTTCGAAAAAATATATATAGAACCACAAAACACCCTGCATAGCAACAGCTTGCTAAAAGAAGAACAAAGCTGGAAGAATCATGCTGCCTAATATCAAGCTATACTATAAAGCCATAGTAATAAAAACAGCATGGTACTGACATAAAAACAAACACATTAGTTCAATGGAACAGAATAGAGAGCCCAGAAACAAACCCACACTTTTACAGTTAATTAATATTTGAGAGAGGAAGCAAACACATTCAATAGGCTAAAGATAGTTTATTTAATAAATGGTGTTGGGAAAATTGGACAGATATATGCAGAAAAATGAAACTAGACCACTTTCTTACACTATACACAAGAATAAATTAAAAATCTATCAAAGACATAAATGTTAGAGCCCAAAACATAAAAATGATAGAAGAAAACAGGCAGCAAAATCTTGGACATTGCTCATAGAAATATTTTTTGGATATAACTCCCCAGGCAAGGGAAACAAAAGAAAAAAATAAACAAATGGGACTACATCAGATTAAAAAGTTTTGCACAGCTAAGCAAACCATCAACAGAATAAAAACACAACCCACAGAATGGGAGAACATATTTGCCAATACATCTGATAAGGGGTTAATATTCAAAATTTACAAAAAACTTACAAAACTCAACACCAAGAAAACAAACAACCCAATTAAAAAATGGGAAAAACGCCTGAATAAACACTTCTCCAAAAAGGATATACAGATGGCCAATAGACATGAAAAGATGCTTGATATCACTAATCATCAGAGAAATGCAAATTAAAACCACAGTCATCCCACACTGGTCAGAATGGCTATCATCAATAAATCAACAAACCACAAGTGCTGGTAAGGATATGGAGAAAAGGGAACCATTGTGCACTGTTGGTTGGATGCAAATTGGTGGAGCCACTGTGGAAAACGGTATGGAGGTACCTCAAAAAATTAAAGACGTATCTGCCTCCTGACCCAGTGAACACACTTCTGGAATATATCTGAAGGAACCCAAATACTACTTTGAAAGAACAGAAGCACCCCTATGTTCACTGCAGCATTATTTACAATCACCAAGATATGGAAACAGCCCAAATGTCCATCAGCAAATGGATAAAACAAATATGAAACATTTACACAATGGAATACTACTCAGCCATAAAAAAGAAGAAAATTTTATCCTTTGCAGCAGTATGGATGGAGATGGAGAACATTATGCTAAGTGAAGTAAGCCAGTCAGAGAAAGACAAGGCTATATGATTTCACTCATATGTGGAATCTAATGAACAAACTGAACTAACAAGGAAAAAGGGCACAGGCTCGTAGATGGAGAGCAGGATGACAGCTGGGGGGTAGTAGGGGGATGAGGGATTGAGCAAAAAAGAAAAAGGACTCATGGACAACAGTGTGGTGACTGCTGGGGGGAGGGAGATATAAGGGAACTAAATGCTAATGGAAAAAATAAAGATTAAATTTTTAAAAAGGAAAAAATACTTCTAGTCAAGCATAGTTATTTCTATACTTAGAAATATTTATTTGTATTATTAATAATAATATTAATAGATTATATTTGAATTAATGAATTATGAATAATTATTCTATTCATGCTAGACATACTTCTGTTAGACAGCCTACTTCCCTCTCTTCACTTTGTTTATTAAATAAAACAGAGATTTAACAGGAAAATGGAGCCAGAGATGAAGGAAGTTAATGACAGAAATTTTAAGTAATCTGGTTCATTTTTCAAAAATCACTGATATTTCAAAAGATGCAAGGTATATTTACTATTTGTTTTCTTTGCATCTAGGCACTATTAAATATATGATAACATAATTAATTGGAAAAGTAGGAAAATGAAAATATTTTGATTTATTACTTTGGATATATACTTTAGCATTTATATAAAATTGTTTAGTGGATTTAAGCATTAGAACACTAAGTTAAGAGGCTTACTACTATAGCTCAAACATATTCTTTTGAGTATGTGAAATGATATGAGTATGAGAAAATGATACAGTATACTGTCTTTCTTTCCCTTTCATTGCAAATTCTTAGGACATTATTCTAAAAATTAAAAACTAAAAGATGACCTTCATAATACACCCTTCTTCCTTTGATAATCTTATACAATTAGAACCATGACCTTAAGACCTATTTTCATTCATCAACTATATGACTAAGTAAATATACACTGTTGATAATTTTTAAAAAATCATGCTATCAAATTATTAAGTCTGATAATCAAATAAAAGTATCCATAATTTCTGAACAGATTGTAAGGCTCTTACCTACAAGCAACATTTGGATCAGCATTTCTTGAAAGTAGTAGTTCTACACACTTCACGATCTGTTCCTCTGAGCCACGAGCTGAACACGTGGTTATCAAAATAGTTTGCTTATCTACAGTCAATAAAAAAATAAGAAACCCCTTCCATCAGTAAGTGTATCTAACTGACTTCTTTTACCATTCAAAAGATAATAAAAATTACTGCACTCTTAAAATTCTACAATCTATTTCCAATTCTCTTTATCTTAGTAGACAACTTTATGTCTTCTTTCATCAAAAAATGAGATTAGGGATGAATTGCTTTAATCTCTAAATTATATCTATAATCCACTTCTTAATTTCCTCTCCCTAGTCCTATTTCTTTTTTTTTTTAAAGATTTTATTTATTTATTTATTGTTAGAGAGAGGGGAAGGGAAGGAGAAAGAGAAGGAGAGAAACATCAATGTGTGGTTGCCTCTCACGTGCCCCTATCTGGGGACCTGGCTCTCAACCCATGCATATGCCCTGGCTGGGAATTGAACTGGCGACACTTTGGTTCACAGGCCCACAATTAATTCACTGAGCTACACCAGCCAGGGCCCTATTCCTATTTCTTAAAGCCAAAGGGGGTAGGTTTGAGGGTGGGAGGTAGGGATGGGTGGGGTGGGGGACATGGTGGGGTGAAAATAAAGACAACTGTACTTGAACAATAAAAAAAGGATACTTCAGCCATCTTTGAAAATCTTACATATGACAGTAAAGTGTGGAATTAAAAAAAACGACATTTTAAACAGCAGAGAGAAGTATGCAAATACATTTTTCAATAAAATCTGAATTTTCACATATACAAAAAAAGAGAATAGGAACATAGGTAAAAGCATGGATTATGTGTAGAGATACTGCCCAGAGTTGAACACTTTTTGGTTGATTAAAATTTGCCTTGCTGCACTCATGTTGAAAAACAATGATTGATATTCTCTGATTTCATTCCTACTTCCCACTCATTAGACAACTCACTGAAATCTGGCTTACGCCCAAACCGTCCTACTGAAAATGATCTTAATCCTCTTTTACTTTATCTCTCTGAGCTCACCCAATTTACTAAAATACTTCTTCCCTTGGCTCCTACAACATCAGCAGCGATCAGGGTAGATTTAAAAACCAAACACACTTCTTAAGTAAAAATTGGGAAACTCAAAATAGGTCATGGCAGCCATGGCTTACATTAGTGGTTCAATACTGACCAAGTATAAAGATACAGACTCTAGTCTCAGTTCTGCCACCAATGAACTGTGACTACAGTGATATCTTAATATCTCAGTAGACCTACTCTGTAGATAGGAGCTAATATCTGCCCTCGGCATGATGAAGCTGTTGTTGAATACATAATTTATGTGAACATTCTATGAAAAATATAAAATTCTTTCTAACTGTAAGGTATTCCTTTGATTACAAGAAGAAGAGAAAGAAAATGATTCTATTTTGAGCAGATATTTTATATAGTTTCAAAAATCTCATTCCTAAATTTAGCTTTCATTGGGTCATATTTTAAAATAATGCAATAAAAAGAAAAACTCATCACAGCAGCTGGTTAAACATAAAACTGTTAAGATGGGAATTTATATAAAATATATAAAAGAGAAAACGAAATATAAATAGTTTTACAAATATCTAATATCGGTACAAATTCAACTGAAAATTAATTTGAAAATAAAACCTATACCTAGATTATGAAATGAATTTAACTGCTCATTTGAAACACATTAAAAACAAAAATCAGTTTTCCAATATAATAATTAAACTGGACTTGCACATATACTCTTATTTTTCAAAAGCTCTTAAAGAAGTACTGAGTAGTACTGATTTCTTAGTAGAAATCATTTAATAACAAAGAAAGAAATATATGGATTTAATAAACTATATTTGAAACAACTTTAGAGTAAGTTAGAGTTAAGTTTTAAATTTCAAGCACTGATTTTCAAGTAATTTTCCACAAAATTATCAGCTTTTCAGTGTTTTCTTTCAATGCATTTTTCCTTTGTAAAATTAACCCAAATCCTTTAGCATAGAAGCTAAAGATATATAATAACATGACCAGTTATAAAAATAATATAAATGGAATCTACCTCTTTGGGAAGGAAGTTTTTCAAAATTTCTATGGTTTCTAATTTGATTTTGTATGTTATTCATTTAATGTAACTATAAAAGGAGGTTTTTAAAACTGCTTTAATTTTTTTCACTTTGTATAAAGCTGCTTGGGAATCAAGAAAATCACAGTAAACATAATCAGTTACATTATCTCAAACACCTTACCCTTACTATTTTTTTTTCAGGGACAAAGGTTTATTTTAAAGTAAATATATGAAAACAGAGCATGAAAAGTGTATATCACCGCGCCTTAACAGAATATGATTAGGCTTCTAAACAAGAAAGCATACAAAGTAAATTTTCATGTATGTTAAATACTCAAAACATCTTACCCTTATCAAAGTTTGCATTAGCACCTCTGTCCAAAAGGACCCGAACCAGCTCTACATTGGAAACGCTAGCAGCATACATAAGGGGAGTCCATCCATACCGAAAGCTTGAATCTACACTAATGCCTGTCAAAATAAAAACAAGCTTTTAAAAGCCTCCACCAACACACACACACACACACTCACACACACACACACAGTTACCTTAATATGCTTAAAGTACTGGGCATGTGACATGACCATGTATACTTTATAATAGGAAGGAATTTTGTGGTAATAATGTCTTCAAAAATGCAAAATGATTAAATCTAGACTTCAATAATTTAGCTAACTTCATTTTCACTTGTAAGTGCTATGTTCCAAGAGACCTTATCTGACAAATGTTTTATCATATATTATATAAAATTGCTAGGGGAGAGGGGAGGGAATTTCAGGGGAGAAGGGAAGGGTTTACAGGAACAAATATAGAGGACACATGGACAAAACTAGGGGCGTTGGAAAGGGGAGGGAGGAGGGGAGGAATGGGTGGGTGGGCTGGAATGGGAATAAAGGATAGAAACTGTACTGAATAAACTAAAATAAAAAAATTTAAAAAAATTGCTATACACATATTATAACAAGTTTACATGCTATCATTATCTCTCTAGGGGAGTTGGTAAAGGTTTCATAGAGGTAAATTGTCTTTTTAATTAGAATATTATACATTTCTGCCCTGACCAGTGTGGCTCAGTTGGTTGGGCATCGTACCACAAAGCAAAAGGTGGCCAGTTCGATCCTGGTCAGGGCACATGCCTAAGTTGCAGGTTCAGTCCCCAGCAGGCGCACATACTAGAGGCAACCAGTCAATGTTTCGCTTTCACATCACTGTTTCTCTCCCTCTCTTTCTCCCTCCCTTCCCCTCTTTCTAAAAAAAAGTAAAAAAAAAATAAAGAATATTATACATTTTTAAGATGGTAAGCATCATTGTATATTCTTAAAATTTCCTTAACTCCCTTTCTAACACAAAATTTATCCATGGGGACCTTGCCAAATATGAGGCTAAAAAGGTAGGTTAGGGTTAGATTATAAAAGCTCTATTAGGAAATGTTAACTGTATATGGGATCCAGGAATTGACCCCATTATATTTGTATCATAAAGACAACAAAGGTACCACTATTAAGAGTGAACAGGAGGCAGGAAGAGTAGTTATGAGACTAGAATCCTATGTAAAAGTCACAGCAAGGGCAGTGGGGAGAAAGAGGATGTAATACAAAAGAGCATTTCAAAGGTGGGATCATCAGAATTTAAAATAACTTTGAAGAGGAGAAGTGATAGAAAAGAACTAGTCAAAATGATCATCATGTTCAGCCCTAAACAAATGAATGACAAGCAGTGTACTAGAATAAGAAAAGGCCTAGATGAGATAATCTGGCCTGGGGAGCAGGGTGAAGTTTTAAAGCCACTATCCAGAATGGGACAGAAAGGAATAGATAAAAACTAGAAAGAACAAGAGCCAGCTGAGGCAGCTAACCTTAACATCCTCAAGCTATTAGTGGTAAAAACCCTTGGAATCACCTGATTTTATCCCAGATCACTGAGTGATTTGATCATATTAAAAAAGAAAAAAAAATGGTTGAATTGAGCTAGGTTTGGATGTAGGACTGGGGAAGAGCATAGAAGATGTGATACAAGAACAAAGATACAAAGAGGCAGTGAATGTAATCTATTAAAATTAAAGTAAAGTCTTTTCTATAAAGAGATCAGGATTTAAGTAGCAATCCTCTCTTCAGGCTAATAAATATTTGCTAATATTAAGAATAAAAATAGAATGTTTTTCTGTTTCAAAGAAGGAACACCTGTATATGAAAACCACTGAATATAAGTCTGCCTTTAACACCTTTTAATTTACAGTTTTATAGTCTCTGGCTATCAAAGGTTCCATCCACACAGAGGAAGAGAATATCTACACTAAGTTGTTGAAATATTACTCCCGACTGTCTAACTTTAATTGACATAAGATGATGATAATTACTGAGAGAAAACAACATAAAACCTTCTTAGTACATACATACACTGTTGGTGCAACCTGTCTTCTTTATCAAATTTTTCTCTTTAAATGGCTACAACTGAAAGCATATGAATAAGATCAAACAACTTTTTCTCATTATTGTTTCTTTAATGACATTACTGCTCAAACCATAAAAAGAAGGAAACAATGTGAAGAAAAAGATAAGCAAATGCAGCATGTTAGTATAAAAATTCTTAATCATCATCTCTAATATTTAAAAAGGCATCTATTATTCTCTAGACATAGTTTACTTTTTAATCATCAACTGAGGAGATATTTACTGAATTTAGAGAGAGATGAAGGAGGGAGGAGAGAGAAAGAAAGACACTGACGGGAGAAACACCCATTAGTTGGTTTCTGTACACCCCCAACCAGGGACTGAACCTGCAACCTAGATATGTGCCCTGACCAGAGATCAACTGTAACCTTTTGGCACACAGCACAGCACTCCAAACAACTAAGCCACTGGGCCAGAAGGTATAGTATTAAAACTTGAAGTTTAAGAGGATTGACACAATAGATATATTGAGTTGGCCAAAAAAATCTGTTCAGATTTTTTCCGTGAAAGAAACATTTTTCATTTTCACCAATAACTTTATTGATTTGGACATTTTAAGTATGTTGGCTATCTCCCCCGTGGTATAATGTTGATTGTTCTCAATTAACGTCTTGATTTGATCCCTATCAACTTCAACTGGTCTACCCGACCATGGAGCATCGTCTGGTGTGAAATCTCCAGCATGAAACTTTGCAAACCACTTTTGACATGCTCAGTAGGTCACAGCACCTTCTCCATACACTGCACAAATCTTTTTTTTTTTTTTTGCATTTTAGTTGTATTTTTACCTTTCTTGACATAATAAAGCATAACATGCTGAAAATGTTGCATATTTTCTTCAATCTTCAGTATTAAAATGGCTACATAATAATTTGCCAATTTTAAGTTTTTTAAATGCATGCTGATATAACAGCTGTCACAATACAATCTAACAAAATTGTTTTAAATGAAGTTAAAGACAACTAAGCACTACTAGAACAGTCTTACAGAAAAAAATTTTTTTGACCAGCCTAATATATTTTTAAATAGTTTTAAACATGTGTGTATTGATTTGAGAGAGGAGAGGAAGGGGAGGAGCGGGTGATAAAGAGTGGAACATTGATGTGAGAGAGAACCATCAGTTGGTTGCCTCCCACGGATCCAACCTCAAACTAGATATGTGCCCTGACCAGCAATCAAACCCCCAGCCTTTCAGTGCACAGGACAATGCTTCAACCAACTAAGCCACATCACCCAGGGCAACACAATAAATTTATGTAACTCAAAAATGTTCAAAATAACACTATATTGTTTTGCGATATATACACGTAAAGTAAAAATCTAAAGATATGCAAAGGAAAGATAAATACCAACTATAGGCAAGTGGTCATCTCCAGGGGGAAGAACAGATATCTCCATACCTTTCTGAATGTCTGAAATACTTAATAATTTAAAAAGAACTGAAAATAGTACATAGCAGAATAACAGAAACTGAGACATGCTTGATTGAACTGTTAAAAGTGGAGTGGCTGACTCAAAGGAAGCTTTCGTTTTTTTAATTAAACTTCTCAATTGGTGCAGAAATATGTATCAACAGGAATGACTTTGAAGGGCGATATTTAAAAATATTTTAAGAAGTGTTAAGTAATGACATCTGGAAGGAAACCAGGAAACACTAAAACTGGAATGACTTGTGAGAGACTTCAGAGGGGGTTGAAAGGTATCTTTCTATTTATAATTACATATTATTATTATTGACTTTTTTAAATGAACTTTGAAAATTTTGTAATTAAACAATTATAAAAGGTTGACTAAATTCTTACTTTACCAGTAGGCTCCTTCCAAGTCCTCACCCTTCAGGAACCTCCTTCACTTCATTGCATCTAGTCCCACTATTCCTAAGGCAAACTTTCTTTCCTAAACAAATTTCTGCCTATTCCATCACATTCAACACTATGCACACTCCTGCATGTGTTTATATTAGGTTTTAAGCCTCTATTGTTCAAATTTTATCCAATTTCATTCTTCAATTACAAACTCAAGTTCTACTGTCCACAGTCATACAGATTCTTCTTTTGTTGAACAGCTAATATTTACATAATGCCTATATGGTCTAAGGACTTTATTAATATATTTTCTCATTTTAGTCCCCACCCAAGCAAATACCTTTGATATAATGCATCCCATTTAAAAAGGGGGGAAACAGAAGCTTTTGAAGGTTTAGTAATTGGTCAGGATTACAGAGCCACCCATGGCAGGACTAGTATGCAAACGCAGAACTATGCTGTTTCTAAAAGGATTTACTTTCTGCTAAACCATGAAGCATCTCTAGCATAGAAGACAAACATTCTTCTATATACAATATCATTTAACTATTTTATATGTGTATGTTTTGTATCTACAAGTAGATGGCAAATGACTGTTATTTGTTTGGATAATTTCAATCATTATTATCAACAACTCACATTTCTATGTCAAGGTAATTTTTAAAAGTAATATATTTAATTTGATCCACAGAAAAAATGTTGTGGGACCCAGGCCAGAATTAAGATGCTTTACATGAAGAAATTGAGGTTCTGCAAGTATAAATGACTTTTCCAGGGAACCACACTGACTAGCCAAGGGAACACATACCCAGGTATTCTGAGACCAGACTCAGGCCTTATTTTACACACACACACACACACACACACACACACACACACACACACCCAGCACAGGAAAAGAACACAACTGAAATGTACATAACTAGAATAAATATTTGAGAACCAGATAACAGACCAAGAAAATACTGAGAAAAATGAGTAAGAATTGTCATAGTGGGGTACGATTAGTCAGAATAAGGCTTTTGAAAAATGTGGAAGAAGTATGGAAGGAATAGGGTGGCATTCCAAATTAGAGAAAGAAAAGGCAAAGAGAACTCAGTCAAGAAAGACATGTAAGGCACTACCTATACTAACACTCACTGTGATTCCATTAGGATTCCATTAGGAAGGCAACTCAAAACTTAAAATTAGAAACAGTGGTTAACTTCAGACAATTGGGTTGGGTTGAAACTATCCCTTATTTCTCACCAGAATTTAGGAGTTCTTGCACCAATGAAATATCTCCTGTGGTCAACGCTTTCTTAAATGTTTCATTCTTTTCTTCAGTGGGTAACGGTCCTTTTAACTTCTAAAAAAGCAGAAAGTTTTTAAAAAATCGTTTTACATATTTTCATTTCCACTTCAGCAGTAAACAACGTTTGGTCTTAGGTAAATCTTTTTTTTTTTTTTGACGGATATGGGTTGGGCAACATACAAAGTTCGTAAAGGATTCATGTCTAAAATGATCTTTAAAAGGGAACAAGTTAAGGACGGGACCAAACCAAGTGAAGAACTACTACATTAACAACTTAAAGAAGTTCTGTCGTTCTTAAAGCACAGTAAGGAAGAACGAAAACTGGGGGTTTGTTTGAAATCCAAAAGCCTGTATTTCCACTGGAAAAACGAGTTAGGGAAACGAGTGAGGAAGAAGTTTCTCGAAGCCGGGCCTTTGAGAGCCAGCAAGATTTGGGCGCGTGAAGAAAAAACCTCCTCTGCTACCTGAGATGCCCGATCGAGATACCCAATCTCCCAGCCATCGTCGTCACTCTCGCTACTCTCGCCTCCACCTGCCACTGCCAGGCCACGTAGCCTGCCCGCCGCCATGACTGCCCGCTTCTCCCTACCCACAGAGCTCCACGCGCCGTCCCTGCGCCTGCGCCTGCGCATTGGGGCTGCACCGAGGGTGGCGCGGCAAGGCGCGACGTGCAATCCTGAGTGTGGGGTCCCACTTGTCCCTCCCCACAGCCCCATACCTGTGGGAGTTGGAGACCTGCGCGTTTGGCAAAGCTGGTGGAACTGACAGGCTATGTGTTTCATGGAGTTCTTGCTCTTTAAGGTTTGCCCCACTTGAACCAGGAGCAAAATTGGGATTTTCTGCCAAGTAAGACTAAGCTTTCTCCCCATTTCCTTTAACTGCCCTCCTACCCCCACAAAATCCATTGTCAAACGGGTACCCTGTGATGTGAAAGGGACTCTTGAATCCCTAAAGAGCACCACCCATATATTCAAGAAGGCATCAGACAAATGGGAGGGAGCTCACAAAGGAGCCAGAAGAATACTTCCTTTAAATTTCATGTCATCTCAGATGTCGTGGATTCAGAAACTTATGAGCATCTGAACACTTTCCCAGCTGGATTGGGTAGATGCACTAAAAGAAAAATCAGTCAAGAAAAGCAAGGGGGGAGAGTGGAGCAAAAGAGCTGGGAAGAAGAAATTACTTAAATTTTCAGAGAGCAAGTACTATAAACAACTCCAGGTGAAAGCAGCCCAAATTCACTTTTCTGCATCTGATGTCTATGTGAAATGTTGGTGATTCAGTGATTATCTTTGCCACCAAAGAAATGTAGATCCATCAAGGAATAGTGAACATTTATGTATCACAAGCTGATTTTAAAAGAATGGAGCCATGCTCCATTCTTTGAAAGTTTTTCAATACTTTTTTTTTTCTTAAGGAATGACTCACATAAGAGTTTGGAGTTATTTACTTCAGAGATTTTCAAAGATAACTATTTTTAGGTAGTTTGGTTATGTTGGGGCCATGTGTGTCTTTCTAAATGAATTTATTCAATAAATGTTGTGGATCATCTCCCCGAATGGTGTGGCTCAGTGTGTTGGATATTATCCCACGAACTGAAAGGTCACTGGTCTGATTCCCAGTCAGAGCACATGCCTGGGTTGTGGGCCAGGTACCCAGGTTGGGGGTATGTGAGGGGCAAGCTATGGATGCTTCTCTGGCACATTGACGTTTTTCTCTCTTTCCCTCCCCTCCTCTGTAAAAATAAATAAATGAAATAATTTTTAAAATGTTATGGATCATTGAACACAGCCAAACACAACTAGGTTTGGGGAGACAACCTCAAAGACCAACCAAGCTGCCTCATGGAGCTCAACATGTTAATGATGAAAGACAATAAACAAGTAAACAAACAAGACTATTGCAGATCATAGATAACTGAAAGGAAATAAGCAAGTGCTCAGTGTCTTTTTTTTACATCCTCTCCTGAGGATATGTTCATTGATTTTTGAGAGAGAGAGAGAAACATTGATGTGAGAGAACACTGATCAGTTGCCTTTAGCATACCCTCCGACTGGGAACTGAACCAGCAGCTTAAGCATATGCCCTGACCCAGAATCCAACCCTTAGCTTCTTGGTCTATGGGACAGTGTTCCAACCAACTGAGCCACACTGGCCAGGCTAAACTTTTTTTTTGTAGTTTAATTATGATGTGTCTTGGTATGGGCCTCTTTGGGTTCATCTTGTATAAGACTGTCTGCACTTCCTGGACTTATAGGTCTGTTTCCTTCAACAGGTTAGTGAAGTTTTCAGTCATTTTTTTCAAATAGGTTTTCACTTCCTTGCTCTCTCTCTTCTCCTTCTAGCACCCCCATAATGCAAGTAATTGATATGATTCAAGTTTTCCCAGAGGCTCCTTAAACCATCCTTATTTTTTAAATTCTTTTTTCTTTCTTTTTTTTTGGTCTTAAGAAATACAAATTTAATATTTCACAGCTGAGGAGACCCGATATCCTGAAGTCAAGGTGTCAGCAGGGCAAATTCCTTCTGGAGGGCCTGGGAGAGAATCTGCTTTCTTCTCTTTTTTTTAAAGTACATTTTATTGGTCATGCTATTGCACTTGTCCCAATTTCCCCCTTTACCTCCCTCTTGCAGTGCCCACCTTCCTTCCAGCAATCCACCCACTTAGTTCATGTCCATGGGTTGTATGTGTAAGTTCTTTGAGTTCTCCATTTCCTATACTGTTCTTAACATCCCCCTATTTTGTTCCTACAAATTATGCTTCTTAATCCCTGCACCCATTCTCCTTCTTCCCCCTCCCTGTTGATAATCCTCCAGATGACCTCCATACCTGTGATTCTGTTCCTGTTCTGGTTGTTTGCTTAGTTTTTTTTGTTGTTGTTTTTTGTTTTTTTTATTCAGTTGATAGTTGTGAATTTGTTGCCTTTTTAATATTCATGGTTTTGATCTTCTTTTTCTTCAATAAATCCCATTAACATTTCATGCAATAAAGGCTTCATGATGATCAACTCCTTTAGCTTTATTTTGTCTGGGAAGCCCTTTATCTGCTCTTCCATTGTAGATGATAGTTTTGCTGGGTAGAGTAATCTTGGTTATAGGTCCTTGCTTTTCATCAATCTGAATACTTCTTGCCATTCCCTTCTAGTCTGCAAAATTTCTTTTGAGAAATCAGCTGACAGTCTTATGAGAACTCCTTTGTAGGTAACTCTCTGTTTTTTTCTTGCTGTTTTTAATACTCTCATTTTATCTTTAACCTTTGGCATTTTAGTTATGATGTGTCTTAGTGTGGTCCTCTTTGTGTCCCTCTTGTTTGGGACTCTGTGTGCCTCCTGGACTTATATGTCTGTTTCCTTTGCCAGATTAGGGAAGTTTTCTTTCATTATTTTTTCCAATAAATTTTCAATTTCTTGCACTTCCTCTTCTCCTGGCACCCCTATGATTCAGATGTTGGTATGTTAAAGTTATCCCAGAGGTTCCTAAGTCTCTCCTC
>CM052549.1:57924754-57940441 GCA_028533065.1 Trachops cirrhosus
TCCCTCTATTCCCACCTTGCTGAGTGTTTTTATCATAAACGGGTGCTGTACCTTATCAAATGCTTTTTCTGCATCTATTGATATGATCATGTGATTTTTTTCTTTGCTTTTGTTTATGTGATGAATTACATTGACTGATTTGCGAATATTGAACCATCCTTGCATCCCTGGGATGAATCCCACTTGGTCATGGTGTATGATCTTTCTGATGAATTGTTGAATGCGATTTGCCAATACTTTGTTGAGGATTTTAGCGTCTATGTTCATCAGCGATATTGGCCTGAAGTTTTCTTTCTTTGTTGTGTCTTTATCTGGTTAGCTTTTTGAATTCTTGTTTCTTCTTTCTGTTCTGGTTGAATGTTTATTTCTTCCTTATGTTCCAGATCATTGATTTGAACACTCGCTTCCTTCCCTTCACTGTTGGTGCCATGTAGATTTTTCTTTCTTTCTCATAGTGTAACCTTCATTTCTTCTTTTTTGTTTTTGCCATACTCAATGAGTTCTCTGACTGTCCTGATCAGCAGTGTTTTGAACTCTGCATCTGATAGGTTGACTATCTCTGTTTCATTTAGTTCTTTTTCTGGGGTTCTGTTCTGTTCTTTCATTTGGGCCATATTTCTTTGTCTTCTCTATTTGGGAGCCACCCTATGTTTGTTTCTGTGTATTAGGTAGAGCTGCTTTGACTCCCTACTTAGTGCACGTGTTAAGTTTTATGGGGCAGAGCCTTAGTATTCACCAGGATGGGGTGACCCACTTCACCACTTTGTGGCTCTGTGAATGGGGAGGATTTGGAGAGGACACAATGCTGCTTCCTGGCTTCTGGAGGTTTGACCGGCACTCACCCTATTTGCAGTCACTTCACCCACTCCTGTATGCAACTGGTACCCTTCCAGCTGTCACCCTGTCTGTAAAACCCAGAGTGGGTGGGTTTGTGTACATTCTAAGTCTGTGCAGGCCCTTTAAGCAATGAAAATCTGGCAATTTCTTCTACCACCCCAACCCCTGCCCCCATGGTTTTTATATCCAGAGGTAATAGAGATTTGTTTTCCTGGTGGTGGCATCCTGGGTTGTGTGGTCTGGTCTGGGACTGGGATTGCTTGCTCCCAAGGTATCCCTCCTGATCTTTATGTTAGCCACATGACATCACACATGAATGTGGGACTGTCAGTTCCACTGCTGCCACCACTGCTGCCTCTGATTTCCATACAGCTCAATTTTCTGACAGTTCTGTGTGTTTTTTTTGTTTTAAGATCTGGTTGTAATTCCTGTAATGGTTGCATGAGGAGGCGAAGCATATCTGCCTATGCCTCCATCTTGAGTGGAAGTCTCTTTTTCTCTTCTGATTAGGTATTTTTGCTTCCTTATCTTATAAATCACTGATTTGATCCTCTGCTTCATCTATTCTACTGTTGATTCCCTGTAATGTATTCTTCGTTTATTTTAATGTATTCTTTATTTCTTGGTATTTCTTTTTTTATGTTTTTATCTCCATTTTTATATTTCCTATTTCTTTGTTGAAGTTATTATTAAGTTCATATATTCTTTAATTCACTGAGCATTCTTATGACTATTGTTTTGAATTCTTCATCTGGTAGAGTGCTTATCTCCATTTTATTTAGATTTTTTTTGAGGTTTGTTCTATTCTATTATTTGGGATATGTTTCTTTGTCTTATTTTGGCTGCCTCCCTGTGCATGTTTCTATGTATTAGGTAGAGCTGCTATGTCTCCTAGTCTTGGTATAATGGCCATATGCAGTAGGTGTCCTGTGGCACATGCAGCTTCCTTAGTCACCTAAACTAGGTGCTTCAGGTGCACACCCTGTGTAGGCTGTGTGCACCTTCCTGTTGTAGTTGAGCCTTGATTGCTGTTGGAAAGTCAATGGAAGGTATCTACCCTCAGATCAATTGGATTTGAGAACTAGCCAAGACTGCAGCAGAGGAACTGTTGTTTAAGGACCAACCCCACAGAACCAGTCTCAGTACAGAGGCACTGTGGTGCCCAATGAGTTTACCCCTTGAGTGTGTCGTTCACAGAGGTGGTTGGCTGGTGCTCTGGTGTGATCTGAAGCTGTCTACAAATGTGCTGGCTCCGTGACCTTCCACTAAGTATAAACCAAGATCAGCTACCACCTATGCCCCATTCAGCATGAGCTGCAGAGCAGTCTGCAGATGGATGCTACTTGTGCTGGGCTTGGAGGTACTGGGGAGATGCCAAGCTGTGAAACAAGACCAGCTGCCCCAGGTAATGGGACTGGGACCACTTAGCAAGAGGTATGGCATGCTGAGGCCAGATGCCACTTGTTTGGGGTTTGTGAACCTTCAAAAAATTTTAGAAAAGTTTGTATGAATTATCCACTGGAAATGGCTTGGGTGGGCCAAAATATTGGTTGGAGCAGGGTCTCAGGATATCACTAGGGTGGGGCAAACAGTGTTAGCCAGATTGATGGAGACTCAGATATATGGCACCTACTCTGTTGGGGTGAGAGGTGAGCAAAGGAACAATGGCCTCTGTCAGCACTTTTTTTCTGGGAGAAAACTGCCCCTCCAACCATTGCCCCAAAACCTCTTGAGCTGCTACTCCCCCACACACTGGAGCTCAGAACAAGTAAGTCTGAGTAAATCCAGTCATGGGCATTTAAGAGGAACACCTGGGACTCTAGAAGCCTTCCATCTCACTCATCCACAATTCCTGCTGGTTTTCACAGCCCGAAGTTATGGGCACTTTTCTTCCTGGCAGTGGAACCCTGGCCTGGGGGACCTGGTGTAGGGCTGGGACCCCTCGCTCCTTAACTCCCCATGGGGGACCTCCAACACTGAAATATCCCTCCCAGTTTTTACCATCACACATGGGTGTGGGACCAGCATGCTTTGCTTCTGTGCCCCCTCCTAGCAGTGTTGATGTGCCTTCTTCTCTATCTCCTTAGTTATAGGACTTCTGTTTATCTACATTTCAGGTACTTCTGAATGATAATTGTTCCAGAGTTTAGTTATTATTTTTATGTGGTTGTGGGAGGTTATGAGTACTGCATTTACCTGCTTTGCCAACTTGACTGAAACCTTGCAATGTTTTTAAACCAATGAAAGACATGTTCAGCTGTGTGTCTGTGTACTTAAAGACACTCAAACTTTTTTTAAAAGAAAATTGGGTTTTCTTTTGAACATCTGGGTAAATAGTGGTGCCATTTACTGAAATGGAGGAAGACTAGATGATAAACTTGAAGGTAAAATGAGCATCTAAGAATTAGCATATTTAAAACAAAATACTCAAGTATAGCTGTCAAGTGGTTAGTTAGGTGTTCAAGAATGAATCTCAGGAGAAAGGCTGATCTTGGAGATATAAATATGGGGGTTATCCATACATAATTGATTTTTAAGAGTTTGGAATTTACCCAGCAAGATATTTTTGTAAATACAGATGCTACAGACTGAATGTCCGTGTTCCCGCCAAAAAAAATATTTCATCTCTTAAAACCTAATCCCCAAAATGATGGTATTTTGAGGTGGAACCTTTGTTAGATTCCAGGGCTTCCTCCTGAATGGGATTAGTGCTCTCATGGAAGAGACTCCAGAGGGCTCCCTTGCCCCTTCCACCATGTTAGGACATAACAAGAAGATACCCTGTGAACCAGGAAGTGAGCTGTCACCAGACACCAAATCTGCCAGCACCTTGATCTTGGACTTCCCATACTCCAGAACTAAGAGAAATTTTTGTTATTTATAAACCACCCAATCTATTATATTATCTTATAAGCAGCCCCAACAAACTATGACAATAGATTATTCTAAGATTTATGTGGAAAAGCAAAGAAACTAGATAGCTAAAACAATTTTGAGAAAGAAGAAGCAAGTAGGAGAAATTCCTCTACTTGATTTTAAGACTTATTGTGTATCTGTAGTAATCAGGATGGGTTGTATTGGAGAAGGAATAGATAGGTGAAGGGAACAGGATAGAGAGCCTAGAAATAGATCCACACAAGTAAATCCCAATGATTTTGACAAAAATTCCAGAGCAGTTCAATGGAGGTTGGGTCATCTGCTACAAATGATGCTGAACCAGCCCTGACTGGAGTGGTTCAGTGGGTTGGGCATCATCATGCAAACTGAAAGTTCACTGATTTGACTCCCAGCCAGGGGACATGCCTGGGTTGCAGTCCAGGTCCTCAATTGGGGGTGTGCAAGAGGCAACCAATCGATGTTTCTCACTCACATTGATGTTTCTCTCCCTCTTTCTCCCTTCTCTCTCTAAAAATAAATTAAATCTTTAAAAAAAACTAATGATGCTGGATCAACTGAATGTCCATAGATTAAAAAAAAAGAACCTATCAAACACTCATGTCTTTTCAAAAATTAACTGAAAATGGATCACAGATGTACACAAATGGTCACAGCAGTATTATTAGCCAAAAAGTGGAAGCAACCCAAAAGTTCATCAGCTGATGAACAGATAAGCAAAATGTGGTATATCCATATCATTTATATTAGTTTCCTAGGATTACCATAAGTATTACTACAAAGTATGTGGCTTTTAACCATACAAACTTATTTTCTCATCATTCTGGAGGTTCAAAGTCTGAAATCAGGATGTCAACAGCACCATGTACCCTTTGAAAACTCTAGGGGAGTATACTTCCTTGCCTTTTCATAGCTTCTGTTGATTGCCAAAAATCCTTGCATTCTGTGATGATAAAGGTATCACTTTAATCTCTATTTAGGGCTCACCCTAATTCAGTATGAGCTCATCTAAACTTGCCTGCAAAAACCCTGTTTCCAAACAAGGTTATAATCACAGGTTCTGGGTGGACAGAAACTTTGTGGGGACATTGTTTAACCCAGTATATCATACATGTTTCTTAGCATAATGTTTTCAAAATCCACATTGTAGAATATTCCATTTCTTTTTATGCTAAATAATGTGTGTATTGATTTTAGAAGGGGGTTTCAGGAGTTGGCAGGACCCACTGAAGGGCTAATGTGATTGTGAATTGGAGACATAGCAGGAAAAATGGAGAGAAGAGCATGCATTCAAAATTTCTCACGAATTAGAATCAATAGTATTTGGTGACAGTGTATGAAGGATAAAGTGGAGAGGTGTCAAAGGTAATGTGACAAGAACACCAGAAAAGGAAAATGTTTTGAGGAAACAGAGATAAGCTTTGTTCTGCACAGAGACAGTCTGAAATGCCTGAGGAACATCCATGTTCAGATAAGGTATGGAGCTCCTAGAGAGACCTGGGCTGTTGATTCATCTTGGGAAATCATCTTTCTAAGAGTTAATAAAGGCTATATTAAAGCAATGATATTGCCAAGGGAGAATGGATAGGATGAGGAGACAAGAGGGTCAGGAGTGTATCCTTAGGAAATGACTATTGTTTTACAAAGCCAGCAAAGGAAAGGAAGCAACAAAGCAGCCCAAGAAATAGAGATTAAAGAAGCAGGAGACCTGGAACAGATCAATATCTAAAAAAATCTCACACTGAATTGTAACCTAAGATAATAATGATACTAGCAATAATAATGATAGTAAACTCATTCTATAGTACTTCCTACATTCCAGCCACTGTTCTAAGGGCTTAACCTTTATTAAGTCATTTAATACTCACACAACCCCATTGAGGTAAATACTATCTCAATATTACAGAAAGGAAAATGGAGACACAGAAAGGTAAAGTCACCTGCTCAAGGTCACCTACCTGGCAGGGCTAGAGTTCAAAGGCAGGAAACAGCCCTGTAGTCCATGCTCTTAGTCATTAGTATATAACACTTATGTAGCATTTCCATAATCATTTTACATCCATTAATTCACAAAATCTTCACTGTAACTTTTTGAGGTAATTGTTAAAATTATTATCTCCATTTTACAGATGAGGAAACGGAAATATGGAAAAGTTATACAAACACCCAAGATAATACAGTTGCTAAGTGGGATGATCATAACTCACTACAGGATTTCTGGTTCTGGAGTGGGTCTCGGGTTTAACTCAGAAAGTGCGATGCCCACAAAAGTATGCTCTCTGTTCGAAGAATACTTGTTTCTCCTATGTATTTCACTCTCACTACAGCATTGTCTCTGAAGCACTCTTTTACAAAGCAGATACCATCTAACCAGTAAACCAGACTTAAAATAAACCTTGACTCATTTACAGGTTAATCACAGGCTTCATTCCTGGCCAGATAAGAAATCGGTAATTTGGGTTTGTCTGAAGAGATTTGGGAATTCCCCCAGTGTGATTTCCTGGAGTAGTAGATCAGAAAGTCACCCACACACTTTGTTAATGACTATAGTGTTCTGCTTGGTTCACTGACGATAGGAGACTGGTAAAACAAACAGGGCAAGAAACCAGATGGACATGAGAAATAAATATTACTTGAATTTAGGCAGCCCCTATTTCCTGGATTTTTTTTTAATTTTTAAACTTTGTCTCAGACATTTGTTATGACTACCTAATACAGTTCATTTTACCATTACACATGATAATGCTGTATTTTGTGGGGAACTTGTTTTAAATTTAATGTTAATCACATTTTTATAATTCTTATTTTGTACCATAAGTGTGGTAGTACTTTCAGTAATTTGAAGAAATTCTGTTGAGATTCTTAATTCTGTCTGGGATTCATTTGGGTTAACTGACTCTTTAAAAGATAATTTTGTAGACATAAAAGTGGTAAACAGATTTTTTTCAAAACTTAAAATTCATGTGCACAAAACAGTCAATAGGGAGTCAAGCAATTTTTTTATTATCTAGCATTAATTGATTCCACAAATACTGTACTGTTCTCCAACTATGTTTTCTAGGCATGGAGGATGAAGTTGTAAAGAAGACATGTAAGATTCTTGAGATATCAGAACTTTTATTGTCTAGCCAGAGAAACAAACAAGTAAATATATAATTAATATCAGGTAAGGATAATTTCTATAAGGAGAAATTAACCAGGTGAAGGGGATAGAGAGTAATGGGAGGAAAATGGGAATTTGAAATAGGAATTTCAGAGAAAGCTGCTCTGAAGTGTTATTCTTAGTGTGATAGAAATTAAAAGGATTTGATTCTCCGTTTTAAAAGGTCATTCTGGCTACAAAAAGAAAATACTTTACAAGAGCAAGAGCAGAATCAGGAAGACCAGTTAAGCATTCTAATATTATAACAATCTTGGTCCTCAACCCTGCCTGTATATTAGAATCCCTCTGGAGATCATTCTAGCTAGCCCCAAATGAAATCAGTTATATCTAAACTTCAAGGACTAGAGTCTAGGAACTGATATTTCTCAAGACTCCTCTGATGATTTTAATATGTATCGAGGGTTGGAAAAGGTTGTGGAAGAAAGATGTTGGGGTCATGTCTAGGCAGTTATCTGTTGAGTTGGCCAAAAAATTTGTTTTTTTTCCATACAATGGCTCTAGTAGGACTAAGTTATCTTCAACTTCATTCAAAACAATTTTGTTAGGTTGTATTGTGACAGCTGTCATATCAGTGTGCATTTAAAGAAAAACATAAAAATTGGTGAATTTTTGTGGAACTGTTTTAACATTGAAGTTAGAAGAAAATAAGCAACACTTTTGGCTATGATACTTTATTATTTCAAGGAAGGTTAAAAACACAACTGAAACACAAAAAAAGATTTGTGCATTGTATGGAAAAGGTGCTGTGACTGATTGAAAATGTCAAAAGTGGTTTGTGAAGTTTCATGCTAGAGATTTCTCCACAGTCAGGTAGACAAGTTAAAGTTGATAGCAATCAAATCAAGACATTAATTGAGAACAATTAGTGTTATACCATGCAGGAGATAGCCAACATGCTAAATATATACAAATCAATAAAGTTATTGGTGAAAGTGAAAAATGTGTCTTTTATTTTATAGAAAAAACAACACACAAACTTTTTGGCCAACCCAATATATCTGGTAGGTGAATAAAGAACCAGAATATTGAGGTTAAGCTACTAAACAAAAATATATTGTTATCTGGACTTGTAATCTTCTTTAAGGAATGTGGTTGGATCAGAGAAAAAAATCTTGAAGAGAAAAAATAATCATCAGGAAATGACGCAAATGGCTATCAGTTAAAAAGCTTTAACCAACAAAATGGCAGGAAGTAATGGTTAATTAAACATTTGTTTGTGTTATATTTATTTCTTCAGGTATTCTAATATGTGGCCCAGATTTGAAAATCATTGTAGAAGAAGGATCTGGGATGCCAGGTCTGGAGCAGTTATCTTTGGAAGTGGCTGGGTACCAGATTCAGGAGAATATATATACATAATGTTTTGTGGAGACAGCACAGATAGATGGGAAGTGGGATGAAAATGAAAGAGGAGCTCAGGGATAACATCCAAATTTTAGGTTTCAAATATTGGGTGAATGGTGATTGATTTACTATAGTGGGGAAAAGTAAGTAGAAGAGCAGAGGTATAGGTGTGTGGGTGTGTGGGTGTATTGAAAGCAAGAGTATTGGCTTACACTTCATGTAGAGAGTGTTAATAAACTCTGAAATGGGACATTAAATAGAGAATTAGATATAGGTTCACAATTGAATAGTTAGTTTCCTAGAATAATTTCCTTTCATTTTATATCTTCTTCTTGGTTACATTAACTAGTCAATTTACTGTTATTTACACTTGTAAAGGCAGACTTTCTAGATTTTCTTGTCACCCATATAATTTTATTTTTTCTTCCTAGATTTTAATGTATACTTATAAAGCTACAGCACTGCAGATAGGCGTGGGAGAAGAGAGTGCCTTAAAAGTATATCAGTCCTTACTTCCAACAAAACATTATAGTTGTAGGATCTATAAATGTGTGAGAATTTTTTGTTAAAAATATTGCAAAAAATACAAGTAAAAAATGGATTGAAAGGTAGCTAATGGTGAAATTTCAGAGTATCACTTCCAAAACTTACTTAACTAAAGAGTACTTTTAAATAATTAACCTATTGATGAATACCAAGAAGAGTTCAACAGATATAAGAGGCTCTTGATTTAAAGTAGATATCAAAAAATGGGCTTTAAGATACATTAATTGCTACAAGAAATTATCAGATTTATCATGTGTTTAAAATACAATGAATTTTAAATAATATTACAACTATGTTAAAATTATAAGACAGGCTACATAAACCAGGAAATTATATATCACAGATTTCATAAATATCAAGTTGATGACACACAACATGTGATTAACTGGAAAATAATACTTAGAGATAACATTTATTGAGCATTTACTATGGCTAGTAACTATTCCAAACATTTTACATGCATTAACTCTGTATCAGAAATACTTTTAGCTGCAAGAAGCAATATTCAATATCAGGCATGTAAAAACACATGGTTCATTTTTTAATGTTAAAAGTAGTGTGGCAACTGTCATTAGTTCAATTACACAATGGTTTCTGGCAACATGTATCCCAAGCTCTTGGCCTTGTGCTCATAGTTGTAAGATGTCTCTCCCAGGTCCAAGCAGTATGTTTGTATTGAAGACAAGGAAAAAAAAGTAAAGGATAGTTTCAGCGATATCCATCTCCTTTTTTCAGGAAATCAAAGCTTTCCTAGAATTTCTAACACATAGTTCTGCTTTTATCTCCTCTGCTGACACTGTCACTTAGCATCCTAAGTTGCAAAGGAGATTGGAGAATCAAGTTTTACACTTTCTCGGATTTTATAATGGAGCAGAAGAAGAAAAAAGAAGGTTGAGAGTGGGCACTGTGTTAGGCAGCCACGAGTGACTTCTGTGAATCCATGCTGTCCTTATGAGAACCCTACCAAATTGGTATTATTCATCACCATTTCACAATGAGGAACTAAGACATACAGAAGTTATGAGACTTACCAGGTCCAACAACTGAAAGATGACAGAACCAAGAGTCAATATTGGTGGTCTGTTTTCAGAGCTCACCCTCTTCTCGACCACTCCACTACAGCATGAAAATTAAGCCCTAGACTTAACATTCTGCCTTCTTCTGCGAATGATCTTTCATGTAACTTAACACTCTCAGGGATGGCACATTGTGTGTTATTATAGGCAAACTACTACATGAAAAACAAATGTTTGCTGTTGTTCTTTTATTTTATTATTTAGCCAATAATAAATAAAAATAGTTAACTTAAATTTGTAAAACAATTCAATTCTAAGTATTTCACCTGTCATTTCTTCATAAACCTGTGGCAAATAGAGGTAAATATTATGTTTTGCATTTGGTAATTGGGAAACAAAACAAGCCTTGATCAATTCAATAAAATTGAAGTCAAGTAGAATCTTCTCAGACCTTCTGGGCTTGAAACTAGAAACTGACCTCAAGGAAAAAATTCAAAAACCTTCAAAATCATGTAGACAGAATAACATGCTATTAAACAATGAATGAGATAATAAAGGTCCCACCTACTTTGTTCTTCTTTCTCAAAATTGTTGAGGCTATTCAGGGTCATTTATGGTTCCATATAAATTTTTGAAATGTTTGTTCTATATCTGTGAAATATGTCATTAGTACTTTAATAGGGATTACATTGAATCTATAAATTGCTTTTGGTAGTATGAACATTTTGATGATAATTCTTTCAATCTATGAACATGGTACATGCTTCCATTTGTTTGTGTCTACCTTAATTTGTTTCTTCATTGTTGTGTAGTTTTCTGAGTACAGATTTTTTACCTCCTAGGTTAGCCATATTCCTAGGTAATTTACGTTTCTTATTGCTACAGCAAATGGGTTTTTTTCCCCTAATTTTTGTTTCTGATATTTCACTGTTGGTATACAAAAATATCTTTGATTTCTGGATATTGGCTTTGTATCCTGCTGATTGCCAAAGTCACTTATTAGGTTGAGTAGTGTTTTGGTGGAGTCTGTAGGGTTTTTTATGTACCCTCTCATGGCATCTGCAAACAATGACAGTTCTACTTCCTCCTTTCCAGTTTGGATGCCTTTTATTTCTTTTTCTTGTCTGATTGCTATGGCTAGAACTTCCAATACTATGTTGAATAGAAGTGGTGAAAGTGGACACCTTTGTCTTGTTTCTGATTTTAGTGAGAAAGCTTTTAGTTTGTGCCCATTGAGTATGATGTTGGCGGTAGGTTTCTCTTATCTGGCCTTTATTACATTGAGGTATGCTCCCTCTATTTCCATTTTGCTGAATGTTTTTTGTTTTTTTGGGGTTTTTTTGCTGAGTGTTTTTATCATAAATGGACACTGTACCTTATCAAATGCTTTTTCTGCATCTATTGATGTGATCATGTGATTTTTGTCTCTCCTTTTATGTGGTGTATTACATTTATTGATTTGCAAATATTGTACCATCCTTGCATCACTGGGATGAATCCCACATGATCATGGTGTATGATCTTTTTAATGTATTTCTGGATGCAGTTTGCCATATTTTGTTGAGGATTATAGTGTCTATGTTCATCAGTGATACTGGGCTGTAGTTTCCTTTCTTTGTTGTGTCTTTATCTGGTTTTAGGATTAGGATGATGCTGGCCACACAAAAAGAGTTTGGGAGTCATCCCTCTTTTTGAATTTTTTGGAATAATTTGAGAAGGATTGGGGTTAGCTCTTCCTTAAATGTTTTGTAAAATTCTCCTGTGAACTCTAGGGTTTTTGTGTGATGGGAGTTCTTTGATTATTGTTTCACTTTCACTAGCTGTTATTGGTCTGTTCAGGCTTTCTATTTCTTCTTGGCTCAGTTTTGAAGATTATATGTTTCTAGGAAATTGTCCATTTTATTCAGGTTTTCAAATGTCTTGGCATATAGTTTGTAGCAATTTCTTATGATCCTTTGTACTTCTGTTGTATCAGTTGTAATTTCTCCTCATTTGTTTCTGATTTGGATTATTTGGGTCTTCTCTCTTTTTTTCTTGATGAGTCTAGATAAAACCTTGTCAATTTTGTTTATCTTTTCAAAGAACCAGCTCCTGGATTTTTTGATCCTTCGAATTGTTCTTTTAGCCTCTGTGTCATTTAATTCTGCTCTGATCTTGGTTATTTCCTTCCTTCTGCTTGCTCTGGGCTTT
Organism: Trachops cirrhosus; assembly: GCA_028533065.1. Classification (NCBI taxonomy): domain Eukaryota; kingdom Metazoa; phylum Chordata; class Mammalia; order Chiroptera; family Phyllostomidae; genus Trachops; species Trachops cirrhosus. Next base: position 57,936,746 of record CM052549.1, read on the forward strand.
GTTTGTTGTTTTTCCTCCAGTTCCTATAGATGTAGGGTTAGGTTGTTTATTTGAAAATTTTCTATGTTTTTTAGGTAGGTCTGTATTGCTATGAACTTCCCTGTCAGGAAAGCTGCCTTCACTGTGTCCCATAGGTTTTTGGCTACTGTGTGTTCATTTTCATTTGTTTCCAGAAACTTTCTGATTTCTTCCTCAATCTCATTCTTTTTTTAAAGATTTTATTTATTCATTTTTAGAGAGTGGAGAAGAGAAGGAGAAAGAGAGGGAGAGAAATATCAATGTGTGGTTGTCTCTCACGTGGCCCCCACTGGGGACCTGGTCCACAACCCAGCCATGTGCCCTGACTGGGAATCGAACCAGCGACCCTTTGGTTCACAGCCTGTGCTCATTCCACTGAGCTACACCAGCCAGGACCCCTTGATCTCATTCTTAACCCATTCATTGTTTAATAGCATGCTATTCAGTCTCCAAGAATTTGAGTGTGTTTGAGTTTTTTCCTTTAGGTTGACTTCTAGTTTCAAGCCCTTGTGGTCAGAGAAAAAAATGCATAATATGATTTCAATTTTATTGAATCTGTTGATGCTTGTTTTGTGTCCTACCATGTGGTCTATCTTTGAAAATGTTCTATGTGTATTTGAAAAGAATGTGTATTTTGCTTCTTTGGGCTGGAAGTGTTGATATGTATCAGTTATGTCCATTTGTTGTAGTGTATAGCTCAGAGCCTTTATATCCTTGTTAATACTTTGTTTGGAAGATCTATCCTTGTTGACAGTGGAGTGTTAAAATCGCCTATATAGATGAGTTGTTGTCTATATCTTTCTTGAAGTCCTCCAAGATTTTCTTTGTATGTTTGGGTGCTCCTATGTTGGGTGCATATATGTTCATAATGTTTATGTCTTCTTGATGGATTCTTCCCTTGAATATTATGAGGTGCCCTTCTGTGTTTCTTTTTATGGCCTTTGTTGTAAAGTCTATTTAGTCTCATATAAATATTGCTACCCTGGCATTTTTTCCTGTCTGTTTGCTTGGAATATTTTTTCTAAACCTTCGCTTTCAGTCTGTGTAGGTCTTTTACTCTGAGGTGGGTCTTTTGTAGGCAGCATATGTTTGGGTCATGTTTTCTTACCCATTCAGCTTCCCTATCCATTTTGATTGGAACATTTAATCCATTTACATTTAAGGTTATTATTGATAGGTATTTATTCATTGCCATTTTTCCCCTTTGTATCTGTATTCTTCTCTCCCTCACTTTTTTCCTTCCTCTCCTTAAAGCAGTCCCTTTAACATGTCTTGCAGGGCTGATTTGGTAGAGGCATATTCCTTTAACCTTATTTTTTCTTGGAATCTCCTCATTTCATCTTCCATTTTAAATGCTTTCCTTGCAGGGTAGAGTAGTTTTGGTTGCAGGCCTTTGCTTTTCATTGCTTGGAATATCTCTTGCCATTACCTTCTGGATTGTAGTGTTTCTGTTGAAAAGTCAGCTGCTAGCCTTATTGGGGCTCCCTTATATGTTAATCCTGTTTCTCCCTTGCTGCCTTTAAGATTCTCTCTTTGTCTTTAATATTTGGTATTTTAATTATTATGTGTCTTAGAGTGGGCCTTTTTGGGTTCATTTTGGTTGGGACCCTCTGTGCTTCCTGCACTTGCATGGCTTTTCCCCTCTCCAAGTTAGAGAAGTTTTCTGTCATTTATTTGAGCAGATTTTCTATCCCTTGTTCCTTTTCTTCTCCTTCTGGTATTCCTATGATTCGAACGTTGTTACATTTCATGTTGTCCTGAAATTCCCTTAAACACTCCTTTTACTTTTTGAGCCTTTTTTTCATGTTGCTGCTCTATCTGGGTATTTTTTTTTCCTTGTCTTCCAGATCACTAATTCAGTCCTCTGTTTTATCCAGCCTGCTTTAATCCCTTCTAGTTTATTTTTTATTTCAGCTATTATATTCTTCATTTCTTCCTGGTTCTTTTTTGTTGTTTCTAGTTCCCTTTTCATCTTGTAGTTCCTAGTTATTTCCTTGTCGTTCCTAGTTATTTCCTTGTCATTGTCACTGAGTTCCTTGAGCATTCTTATAAGCATTTTTTTTAATTCTTTGTCTGATAGATTGCTTGCCTCAAATTCATTTATCTCTTTTACTGGGGGGTTCTTCCATTCCTTTTGATTGGGGGCCCTTTCTTTGTCTCCTCATATTAGGTGACTCTTTTTGGTTATTCCTATGACCCAGGATGCTCTGCTTTGTTATCTGTCTTCATGTGGTTGTCTTCTGTGGTAGGAGTTCTGTGTGACTTGGTGGTGCTGTCTCTTTGAACTCCTTGGCTGGGTACTGTAGGGTTGCCCTTTCTTCCATTAGTGTGGGCTCTCTTGTTGTACTTGGGCTTTACTTGCTGGTGGCTTCTATGTTGATGGGTTCTCCCTCTGTGGGTTTACTTGTAGTCACAGCTCCCACCTTGTTTTATATGCTATTGTACAGGTATTAGTTAAGAAAGCAGTATTATTAGGCAAGTGAATCTATGCCAGCAAATGGGACTAGCCTACTGCATCAGAAATCTCAGCTTCACTTGAGAAAATATTGATTAAGGTGAAGAGAGATTACATATATTAAGAGATATGACAAAGGGAATATAAGATGATCAAAAGAAGGGAAAATGTTATTGAGTGGTAAGAGGGAGGAGAATTGATAAGAGTGGGGACAGAACTGATGCTAAGATAGGGAGAGAAGAAAATTTTAAACTTAAGCAAAACATGTAAGGGCAATGGGAACAATAGGGTAAGAAAAGAGAAAAGGATACTATGAGATCTGAGGTACAATTAAAAAGGTATTGGACCAGTGGAAGGGGTATGGGAGAAAAACCACAGTAGGGTTAATAGCAAGGATAGCTGAAAGAAGTTTAATAAAGGTAGAAGGGAATAAGGATATTGTACTAAAGCAAAAATTCAATATATGATTTCTACTATTAACTAACGGATTTTAAGAAGATGGGGAAGCAAACTAGTAAGAGTAAGGAGTAAAGCCAAGGTTGAGAGAGGGGGAAACAAAACAAATAAAAAAATGAAATAAGATTCCTTACTCCATTGATCAGGGTCAAGGGGAATACAAAATGGAGTAAGACAGGGGGAGAGTTTTCTATGAGCTTTAAAGAACCAACAAATAGTGAACAACTATGAATTCCATTAGAAAAGTACAGCAGTAACTGTGGTATTTTGCCTAACTAGCCACTGTTTATATAAGGAAGAAAAGAAATATGACTTTTATCATAGGGGTAGAAGAATGTGTGCTGACTTAGGAAAATGGAGCACTTATGCAAGGTTAAATGGAGGAGCAATAGTGAGAGTAAGGGTTAGGAAGTCAGTGTAGTGTGAGAGGAAATAAATTTACCACAATAGTAATAAAGTTCAGGAGGATGGTAAAACGGATTAGGACTGGTGAAGGGTATTGTGTGGTCTTTGGAATAACAATAATATGATAAAAATACATAATCTGAATAAAAAGAATACAAATTACAAGACTAAGAGTAGTGTGTTATTTGGAATACAAGTTGAATTAAAAGAAGAAAAGATACAATATGACAGGGAGAAAAATAAGCCACAGCAAAACAGACAGAAAAAACAAATAACAATAACCTATGTAAATGAAAATAAGAACAAGAAATTAAATTTTTAAAAAAATGCAAGTCATAATGAAGGACAAGGTAAACTTTCTC
>CM052549.1:57940941-58076056 GCA_028533065.1 Trachops cirrhosus
AAGACTAAGAGTAGTGTGTTATTTGGAATACAAGTTGAATTAAAAGAAGAAAAGATACAATATGACAGGGAGAAAAATAAGCCACAGCAAAACAGACAGAAAAAACAAATAACAATAACCTATGTAAATGAAAATAAGAACAAGAAATTAAATTTTTAAAAAAATGCAAGTCATAATGAAGGACAAGGTAAACTTTCTCTTAGGTGTTGGTTTTTGCCTTCTGACTTCTTTCTGGATCTGTATCTGGTTTTCTGTCAGCTCCACGACTTACAGTGTTGTACTTGAATAAAAGAAGAAAAAAGGAAAGAAAAAAGAAAGCACAAGATGCAACTGCACATTGATGTTTCTCTTCCTCTCTTTATCCCTCCCTTTCCCTCTCTAAAAATAAATACATAAATAAATAAAATCTTTATTAGAAAACAAAAAGAAAAAGACTTCTGGCCAAGATGGAGGTGTAGGTAGATACACTGTGACTCCTTGCATAACCAAAAGAAGGACAACAAATTAAAAAAAAAAAACCAGAACTGATAGAAAATCGAACTGTATGGAAGTTTGACCACCAAGGAGTTAAAGAAATATCCATCCAGACTTGTAGTAAGGGCAGAAACATGCAGCAGAGGTGGAGAGGACTCACAGCAAGGCAACAGCTGGAGACATGGGTGGGCAAGGTGGCAGCTGGTGGACTGAGTGGTTCCACATTTGCGTGCAGATAAAATGGGAGGAAAAACTGGAGAGTGAGACAGACCATGCAACCCATGTTTCCAGCACAGGGAAATAAAGCCTCAAAACCTCTGACTGAAAAATCCTGTGGGGATTACAGTGGTGGGGAAAACTCCCAGCCTCATAGGAGTGTTCAATGGAGAGACCCACAAGGTCCCAGAATGAACACAAACCCAGCCACCTGGGAATCAGCACCAATAGGGCCCAATTTACTTGTGGGAAGCAGAGGAAGTGACTGAGAATGTAGGAAGTGACTGAAAGCTACAGAGAACTGAATAAGTGTCATTGTTCCCTCTCTGACCCCCCACAGAGAGCACAGCAATGCAGTGACCTGGGTTGCCCAGCTCTGGTGAATACTCAAGGCTCCACCCTTACTACATAACAGGCACTCAGACCAAAAAAAAAAAAAATGGCCCAAATGAAAGAACAGATCAAAGTTCCAGAAAAAATACAACTAAGTGCTGAAGAGATAGCCAACCTACCAGATGCAGAGTTCAAAACACTGGTAATCAGGATGCTCACAGAAATGGTTGGGTATGGTGGCAAAATAGAGAAAAAAGTGAAGGCTATACAAAGTGAAATAAAGGAAAATATACAGGGAACCAACAGTGGTGGGAAGGACACTGGGACTCAAATCAATGGTTTGGAGCAGAAGGAAGAAATAAAGAGTCAACCGAACAGAATGAGGAAACAATTCAAAAAAGTGAGGAGAGGCTTAGGAACCTCTGGGACAACTTGAAACATTCCAAAAATCCAAATCATAGGGGTGGTAGAAGGAGAAGAGGAAGAGCAAGAAATTGAAAACTTATTTGAAAACATAATGAAGGAAAACTTCCCCAATCTGGCAAAGGATATAGACTTCTAGGAAGTCCAGGAAGCTCAGAGAGTCCCAAAGGAGTTGGACCCAAGGAGGAACACACCAGGGTACCTCATAATCACATTACCCAAGATGAAAGAGAAGGAGAGAATCTTAAAAGCAGCAAGAGAAAAGGAGACATTTACCTACAAAGGAATACCCCAAAGACTATCAGCTGATTTCTCAAAAGAAACCTTACAGGTAAGAAGGGGCTGGAAAGAAGTATTTGAAATCATGGAAGGCAAGGACCTGCATCCAAGATTACTCCATCCAGCAAAGCTATCATTTAGAATGGGAGGGTAATCAAGTGCTTCCCAGATAAGGTCAAGTTAAAGGAATTCATCATCACCAAGCCCTTATTATATGAAATGTTAAAGGAACTTATCTAAGAAAATGAAGAAGATCAAAAATAAAAACAGTGAAATGAAAACAAACTCCCAACATCAATAGCTGAACCTAAAAATGCAAAAACAAAAACAAACTAAACAAACACACAGAATCCCAGAAATGGAGATCACTTGGATGGTTATTGGTGGGGAGGGGGAGGGGTAATGGGGGACAAGTTACAGGGAATAAGAAGCATAAATGGTAGGTACAAAATAGGGGGAGATTAATAAAGTATAAGAAATGGAGAAGCCAAAGAACTCACATGTATGATGCATGGACATGAACTAAGGGCAGGGAATGCAGGTGGGAGGGGGGCTGCAGGATGAAGGGAATAAAGGTGGGGGAATGGGACAAATGTAATAGCATAATCAATAAAATACACTTTAAAAAAAGAAAAAGGAGCAAAGAGTGTTCCCTGCTGGTAGCTGATAAGTGTACCCGGCCAGGTTTGCAGATCCTCCTGGCTCCTGCAGGCAGTGGGAATTGGGCTCCATTTTTACTTTGTAGTGGTTCTGCTTGGAAGTGGGCTGCAATAATCACAGGTGCCCACTTTCTAGCCCACTCCCTCAGAGTGCTGTGCAACCCTCACTCCACTTTGCGCCTTTGTGTTTGTGTAAACCACCTCACTTTGCACCCCTTTGATCAATCTATGAGGCAATTCCAGAGTCTCTTTCAGACACTGCCAGTTGCAGCCCTCCTCTTCTCCCAGCTCCAGGTACAGGTAGGTCTCCACCACTCTTTTGCACTGTCCCAACCAGCTGTGACCACTGTCCTGGCTTAGGTGCACAGCCAGCTGGGTGTGTGCCTGAGTGTCTTGCACACCTTTTGTTTCCACCCCAAGGTCTTTGTGCAGCCAAGCCTCTCCAGTTCCGTGTCTGTACCTTGCTAGCCCTTGTGGGAGAGGAAGCTTCTAGGCTGCTATCATGGACCAGCTGTACTCTGAAGTCTGATGCTACCCATACAGAAGCCATGGACTAAGGTGCCACACCGGGGACTTTCTCCATCTGCCTATGACACCTCCTTACCACTTATTTTGAAGCATGCTGTGCTCATTTTGGCTTCCAAACTTCATATCAGCTCAGATTTTATTGGCTGTTCCCTTTGTTCTTCAGAAGGACAGCTAAGTGAGATATACCCATTCTAGTTGGGTGCTCAAACAAGTGAGCTCAGCTTCCACCTACTTCGCCACCATCTTCCCTCTCTCATGCTATTTTATTTAAGTTGGAAAAATCACACTGAGAATTATGTGTCAACCCAATTTTGCTTAAGAAAACTGGGGCTTGGAAAGTTTAATTACCTTAACTAGAATCACTAAGTCTAAGCTTAGATTCGAACCCAGTTCCCTTTTGTTACAGATGTCCAAATTTTGTCTTGACACCAAGACAGGCTTTGAGGAACACAAAGAACTATTTACTATTATGTTGCAAATATATTTATTATGTTTTAAAGTATCACCTGTTGGAATATGATCATTTCATCAAATTCTCCATTTTAGAAAGCAAAGGTAAACAATTTTTTTTTGCTGATCGAGATACACACAAGAGCCCTGTTTAACTCATTAATGTTTTAATGAGAGTAGCTTCAAAACTCAGAGTGCAGGATTCACCCAGTAGCATGGTGAAGAATGCAATAGAAGAAAGTGTTGGGCCAGGAGAGCATGGAGGTAGTGGCAGTGGTGGGAGAGTGGGGAGGTGAAAGGTTGTGGAGAAATTTGTTCTAGTTGTACGAATGCCCCAAGAGTGGCACAGACTTGAGTAGGAGCACCAGGGAATGGGAAGGAGGATGGTGAATTTAATCCAGTTTAATCCAAAACACAACAAAAGGGAAGTGCCGGCAAGAGATAACATTTAAGGACACAACAACAGAACGGTGGTAGCTTCTCATGTGCCAGGTGTGTCCCCACAAAAGAGAGGGTCAGCAGCAACCTGCCAAGTACCTCTACATGTTTAATCCCTTGATGCACAGGTCATTTCTTGTTATCCATCTGACCTCATTTCATACGACTCTGCCCTTGCTTATTTCTCTCCTTGCTTTTCCTTAAACACACTAGATTTTCTGACTTGCATCCTTTGCTGTAGCTGTTCCTTCTGTCTGACATACTCTTCTTACAATATCTGCTAAACTAATTCTTTCACCTCTTTCATGTTTTTGTTTAAATTTTAACCTCTTCCTAAGGTCCATCATGGTCATCCTGTATTTTTATCTATTTATTTTTAAAAGATTTTATTTATTCATTTTTAGAGAGAAGGAAGAGAGGGATGAAGAGAAACATCAGTGTAAGAGAGAAACATCGATGGGTTGCCTCTCGTATACACCCCAACCAGGAATGGAACCTGCAACCTTGGCATGTGCCCTAACCAAGGATCATACCACTGACCCTTCACTTTGTGGGATGACACCCAAGCAACTGAGCCATTCCAATCAGGGCCACCATATATTTTTAAAATTTAGATATAATTAACATGTAACTATTATTTTTATACATATAACAATTATTTTATATATATACATATATATATTAAGAAATGTTACCACAGTAAGTTTAGTTAACATCCATCACCACACATAGTTGCAATTTTTTTCTTATAATAAGAATTTTTAAGATCTACTGCCTTAGCAACTTTCAAATATACAGTATAATACTGTTAACTATAGTCATCATGCCACCTTATTTAAAACAGCAACCTGGTCCTCTCACCCTCTGACATACCTTATCATACTCTATGTTTTCTTTATTCCATAGCAGTTACCACCTTCTAATATACTACAATATATTATTTGCTTTTTATTGTATTTATCTCCTACTGGATTGTAAGTTCCTATAGCAGGCATCAGTTTTTCCCCTGATATATCTTTTTAAAAGATTTTTAGAGGAGGAGAACAGTGGGAGAAAGAGAGGGAGAAAAACATCATCGTGTGTTTGCCTCTCATGTCCCACCAACTGTTGACTAGAACTGCAACCCAGGCATATGCCCTGACTGGCAATTGAACCAGCAACCCTTTGGTTTGCAGGCTTGCACTCAATCCATTGAGCCACACCAGCTTGGGGAATTCCCTGATACATCTTATGACAGAATAATGCTCCAAGCAAGTTGACTGAGTTGATACCAGTCATAAACATCACCCTTGAACCTGTGCTTGTAAGCTAGTAAAACCTGCCCAACATCAATAAAAATGACAGAGCAGTAGTCCTTAGAGATCTATTGCTATTCTTTTGCTAACTTTTTTCTCCCCTTCCCCCTTTGTAGAACCTGAGTCTTGTACTGGGCATGCTCCCTACCCAGCCCTGAAGTGTCTCATTTTTCCTCATGAATAAATATGACCAGATATGGCATGGATTCAAACATTTTCTCTTTTCTTCTCATTCTAGTTCCCTTCTGCTGGGTGTTGCAACTTCTGCTGGTTATTCTATATTTTCTGGGAAAAGTTGCTGCTCTCATGAGAATCACAGTACTAACCCCAACACTTTAGCTTTTTCACCGAGTGTTACCACTGAGTCACTGGAGACTTGGTGATTACCCAGATGTTTGTAAAAACAGGCAAGGATACCTTTACTGTATAATGCTCTGCTGAAAGAGGATCCCCAAAATATTTTCTTACTTGTAGAGCTTTGCCAAGCACCATGTCCTAATGAAACAAACCATATGAGGGGCGACTGACCAAAAACCAGAATTATCTTCTGGAGGGCAGGCCCCTTGTATTACAGGCTTCCCCCACTAGGTCAGTATTAGAGGAACCCATCTGTATCTGTGGGGTTCTTCTGGTGTTGTGAGAAGCTACATTAGGCTTCCATGAATCTTTTTTGAAGACTCCTTCAATGTGCTCACCCAGTTCATGATGAACAACTTACAAGTGCACTTGCCCACACCATGCTGAGTGTTCAGCAGTTTTTGACCAAAAATGGCATGACCCCCATGCCCTACCCTCCTTATTCACCTGATCTTGCCCTGAGTGACTTTTTTTTGTTTGTTTCCTCAGATGAAAAAAGTCTTCAAAGGAAAACATTTTGCTGTTGTGGAAGAGGTGAATAAAAAATGACAGAAGACTAAAAGGCATCAAAATTGAGTTTAAAAACTGTTTTGAGCAGTGAAAAAAATATCTCAGATAGGTGTACTGAATCAATTGGAGGGTACTTTGAAGGTGACTGAAGTTTAAACATGTAAGAATAAATACACGATTTTCTATAAACAAATTCCAGATTTTATTGTGTCCCCTCTTTGTATTACTATTTCAATCACTTCTTTTTTCTAACTACTTAGCATTTTTAAAAACATTTATTTATTGAGCACTTTGATGAGCACCAGCCCAAGTGGTGTATAGCATTTGTTAAATTCTGAAAACAATCGAGAGATAATGGTTTTCAGAATTTAGGGCCTAAAATTAGGCTATTCTCCCCAGTTTTATAGATAAGGAACCCAGGAGTTGTATAGCTAATAATTATGTGGTGGGATTCAAAGCCCAATCAATTGGGCGCTGTAGTAGAAGTTGATGCTGTAGTTGAATCCATTTTCCCTTGCTGGTCATCCCATCCTCCAGCTGATATGACTCTGGGCTAACTTAGTACATTACTCTGTCTGCGAAGACTATAATTCCTCATATCCCTTCCAGTAGATCTCATCAAATGATTGAGCTACAGAGTTTAGAAAAGGCAGAACACTTGCTTCAAGGTGAAGTTAATTCTGTGGTACAATTTGTGCTCCAGATTTTTGTTGTGGGAGCAAACTGAAAATAATCTCCATCTAAATTAAATTCTTGCTCCCCCAACCTGTCCTATTTCCTTCCTTTTGGAAGAACACCCTGAAAAATACTCATATCAGGCTCTTCTAGGGAACCTAACTTAAAATGATCCCTTGATCCCCAGCACAGTACACTAACTTTTTTTTATTAGACCAGGAGAGTTACTGAGCCCTCTCTTTCCTTAGTATAAATTCTTGCCCAGAAGTTTCCTCTATTGCTCCTGTAAATGGATAGGACAGTAGACTGATTCCCCATGGTGGATGTATCTTATGATCAGGCTCAGTTGTTCTTATACTATGTTCTTTACACTGAGAGTATTGTAAAGCTGAACATAAATAAGTTTTTGTAATCAGCCATGTGAACTGCAATGCAGGATGCCCAGTGAAAATTTAACAATGTATTCTTCTGGGTAGATTTAGGATTACTATTTTGTATTTCTTTCTGTTAATAAAAACTACATCACTAAATACAAAATTAGAATAGCTTGTGATCCTAGAAAGAGCATAATAGAAAGTTATCCTAAAAGAGCATATATTTTCTCCATTCTAGAGTATTATTGGTTTTTACCTCTACCTTTTCAGGTTCCTGTTAAGTATCAGAAGTAATATATAATTTTTGTGAAGCAAATTGCATGTACATTCTGAATTTTTAAATGTATGTGTAGTAATAAGGATCAATGTTTTGACTAGGAATTGGAAATACTAAAGAAGAGTAAGCAACAAAATAATTTGGCTAGGTGGTACTCCTGAAGGCCTTCCTTTTCCCAAGCATGAGTTAATAGAATACCATTGGCTAACTAAAATGTATATCTTATCATTACAAATAACTTTTGTGTAATCAATCCACACAAAGCATTCCAGGGGAGGTACTTTTTGATTAAAGATTGCTTGCTTTTACTTCAATGTTCAGGGAAACTGGTAGAATTTGTAATGAATGGTATAATTGTGGAAACTTTAAGCAAAAATCTCTTTGGGGATGAATAATATGATTTACGTAATGGGAAAACATGCCACTCCAAGTTGAGTTCAATGAAATGATAAATAACTATCTCAAAAAAGGAATAAGTATATGTAACTTATTAACATTAGAAAAAATACCTTTGATAAAGTTTTCCTCCCCTTACCTGTGCCCCACCATTCCACACACACACACACACACACACACACACACACACACACAGAGGACTATTTCTTAAGACACACTATAGAATTGGAGAAAAACTTTTGTTTTACTTAGGAACTAACTTGGAAACAAGTAACAAAGGGTTGGAATACTCACTTATTTAAAAAGAAGTTTCATAGTTGGATCTCTCAGTAAGAAGTGCTGATGTTATTAAAAATATTTATAAATTAGGCACTTATATTACATTTTTGAGTTCACAACCACATAACAAATGCTTTATCAATATATGCAAAAATCCAAGACCCAGGTTTTTCATTCTTACATATTCCTTAAAGAACTGCAAAATTCAAATGTTCACTGAGAATAGAATGGATAAATTTATCAAGAATATGCATTTAATAGGATACTATAGGATACTATATAGCAATGAAAATGAATGGGCTACTCTTACATACAACAATGCGGGTAAATCTCACAAACAAAATTTAAGCAAAAGAAGCCAGATTTTAAAGAGAACATATTGTAGAATTCCACTTACATGAAATTCAAAAGCAGGCAAAACAACTCTATGTCAGAATAGTTTCTCTGGGGAGAAGGTAAGATTGAAAGGTCACGAAAGGGAGGCTTCTCTTTTGCTGGTTATTTCTTGATCTGGTGATGTTACTCTGTATATTCACTTTATAAAAACCCTTCAAGCTATAGACAAATTGTGTGCTTTTCTGTATGGGTATTGAATTTCAAAAGAAGTTAGTTTTAAAAAGAAAAAAAATGGGTCTAAAAATCCCAGTTGCCTAAAGTCCACGCTGTCATATTGTGATTAATGTCTGAATTTTCATTATAAGCACAATAAGAAAGAAATTGAAACTTTTGTTGCACACAACAAATTAAATTTTGTATTGAGAAAGTTTGAAAATATTGAGAGACTATTATTCCCCAATCCTCTTCCCCTAGAAAAAGAATTCTAGCTCATCCCCTTTTGAGAGTGAGAGCTGGACAATAAATAAGCCAATCACAAACCTAAATCTGCATTGTTCTGGAGTTTTATAATATATATGAAGATCTCCATGTGGATCTGGTACACAGTAAACACTCAATGAAGATATTGTTAACTTTTTGGCACTTGCATCACACTGCAGACTTATTATTAAGTTTGCTAATAACTAAACTATTCAAGGCCATTTCACAAAAGGTACCTCTATGACCTCATGCAACTTTCAGACCAATGCAGAAATTCCTGTTTTATTTTACCTTGATACAAAGGTTGAGTGTCCATTCTGTTGAGATCTTTAAGGGTTTCTGTTCACTAGTCTTCATTCTCAGCACTGATGAGAATATTACTCAGGGAGGACTAGAGATTATACCCTGCAAAGCATCCTTGTTAACCTCTGTTCTGGCTCACAGTGATCCAGTAATCAGACCCTTTTGGATATGGTCATCAGTCAATTATGAATATTACTAATGAAAATATCACTCAGGCCAATGTTTAATTTGTCAGTAAGTATAGAAATGATGTAAAGTATTAAGAACACTAAGTACTAAGAACACTACTGGTACATAGTGAGTGCTTTATAAGTGTTAGCTATTATTACAAAGTCATATACTTAAGTTTAATTTATTTATTGATCTAGCCTTGGGAATCATGTGTAGTTGAAAAAATTGATTCTTCAATAAAAGGAAAAGCTATTTATTTATTGATTCAAGTGCTGGAAGCAACCTAGGTGCCCATCAGTAAATGAATGAATAAAAAAACTATGTTACATTAACACAATGGAATTCTATGCAGCAGAAAGAAAGAAGGAGCTCCTACCCTTTGCAACAGCATGGATGGAACTAGAAAGCATTATGCTAAGTGAAATAAGCCAGGTGGTGAAAGACAAATACTATATGATCTCACCTCTAACAGGAATCTAATCAACAAAACAAACAAACAAGCAAAATATAGCTAAAGATACTGAAATTGAGAACAGGCTGACAGTGGCCAGAGGGGAGAGGGAAGGGAATTTCAGGGGAAAAGGGGAAGGGTTTGCAGGAACAAGTATAAAGGACATATGAACAATAACAAGGGGGGGTTGTAAATGGGAGGGAGGTGGGGAGGGCTGGGGGGTAGGCTGGGATGGGAGTAAAAGGCAGAAAACTGTACTTGAACAATTAAAATAAAAATTGAAAAAAACAAAAAACTAGAAAAATAATCTCATTCTCAGAAGTGCTAATGCTATCCTTCATTTATTTAAGGGGAAAAAAAAACCCTCAACTAGATTGACTCAACACTAAATTTATGGAGCAAATAGGAGCGCTAACATTTGTCACTTAGGTGTGTTAGACTAAATGCTTCCTTGATATTGTGCATATCAAGGTACTGAATTTCCTGGCTAATGTATGTGATAAGATAAGATCTAGCTCTTTTAAAGAAACCACACTGGATGAGGAAGAAAAGTTTTACATTTGATGAGTATTTGAGTTTTTCAAAACACTGAACAAAAGAGACCTTCTGATCACCCCCTAAAGGAAGGTAAGCTTATAGCTTTGGAAACAGATGGCGAGAGAATATAAGGGAGGGGTCTTCAGGACTGAGGAAAAAGGAAATTCTTTTGGTAAGGCAAAGAGTGATGAAATCTTCATCCTTAAGATTTCTGTGAGAACCTCATCACTTATTTCCCATACCATCTCTTCCTGCTCCTCTAGGTCACTGTGCATGCTTATTCCAGTTTTATCTTCCTAAAATGCAGTGTGATTATACTACTTCCTTGTTTGAAACCCCATACTCATTTTCTTTTGCCAACAATAGTAGAAGAGGAACTCCTACTTTGCCACTCTTAACTCTGAACTACATGGTTCCAATTTGATTTTGCATGTTCACTTCCTCCACTGCTTTATTGGAGCAACATAACTGGTAGGCATAAAATAGACAGGAGGAGGTTAAGAATAGTATAGGAAATAGAGAAGCCAAAGAACTTATATGTATGACCCATGGATATGAACTACGGTGGGTGAGAATGTGGGAGGGAGGTCGGGTGCAGGGCAAAGAGGAATAAGAGGAGGAAAAAATTGGGACAACTGTAATAGCATAATCAATAAAATATACTTAAAAATAAAATAAAAAAGCCTCTCTCTGCTCACATTTTTCTCATTCATCTTTGACTGTCAATAGGTCCTTGTCTTTTAAGATCCATCTTCAGTGACACTTCCTCTTGAAGATATTCTAATTCTTTTTTTAACTTCTATTATTTTTCTTTTTTTATTTTTAGAGAAAGGGGAAGGAAGGGAGAAAGAGAGAGAGAGAAACATCAGTTCGTTGTCTTCCATATGCACCCTGATTGGGGACTGAACCTGCAACCCAGGCATGTGCCGTGACCGGGAATTAAACCTGTGGCTTTTCACTTTAAGGAACAATGCCCAACCAACTGAGCCACATCCATCAAGATAATATTCTAATCTTTAACTGGAAATAATATTTGGTGCCATTGAATCTCATGGGTCTTTGCATTTCTAGAAGGCCCTCATCTTATTTATCATCTATAACAGATAATTCTGGTTTGTTTGATTTTGTTTCTGTTTTTATTTTTGTTTTATATTTTTGCGGACAATATGCTCATTAAGAGCAGGGACTGAGTCTTGCTGTACCCAGAAAGTAGAGTGGTGCTTTGCTGAGCAGAACCTGTCAGATATTCAGAAGATCACTTGCATTTTTGAGGTCCTTAGTATATTAAAAACTGCAGAAATGCTGGAGTCACAAAATTGTACTACATTTCTAATGTTACTTTAACCAAGTAGATATGATTAAAGCACATACATGCACACAATAATTGCCAAAGTAATTGTGCTGTCTGTAAGATAATCATAGGATTTCTAAAACATTTAACTCGTAGTGCAGTTCAGTTGATGCAGTCTTGTCAGCGTATCTCTGGGCTTGTGCATCATCTGACACCTAGACCAAAGACCGCTCTGACTTTCTGTGTGAAAGACACATGGTGGACACCTGATAAAAATTCACTGAAGTGAGTTAAAGTTAATTATATGTGCAAAAGTGCTGTACATAAATATAATGCATTGATTCCTTTTTTTATTTGGTCAGAATATTATTGAAATATAAGATTGAAAGTTATCATTAACTCTAATGTAATGCCTATAATTTAAATTTTGTCTTACACTTGTCAGATCAAAGACCTAGACACTGGGGTGAGAAAAAGTACTCATTCTTACTGACTAATGTCATGTGTACTTTCAGACACAGAGGAGAGTCATTTTCTCTGTGACTCCTGATTTAGAAACAATGATGAACACTTGATGAGAATTAGCAAGAATTCTTGAAACTAGGCTAGAAACAAAAAAATATTGAAGATTCCAAAACTATTTGGAATTCATTGCCATATGGGTTAAAGTTGATATCAATTTTAAATCATTCTCTGCTATTAGACACTACAAGTTAAATTTGCCCAGTTAGAGATATTACCACTTTGAGGTGAACTGTTTATCTATGTATTCTCTTTCTAATATAGTGCATAAAAGTCAAGCACAGTTATACCCATGAATTCATTATTAGAATTACCATTGTTTAATTTTTTTGTAATGTGTGTATTCAGGTATTCTTTTCTGATAATATCTCATTCTAGACTCATTAGACTAATGAGAAGAATGATGTGTTTTAAGTTTTACTTTGCTAAATTAAATAAACCCAAACTTTTCTAGAAAAAATATCTTATCCTGAAAAGGAGCCACAGAAGTGAAGCGGACCCAGTTACTTGTGATAATTTGGTAGTAAGAAATAAAATTTGATTATTCCAGCATTAGTATCAACACTTTCTTCTAATCCTGTACACCTGATGGATTTGACACATCCCCATAAATATCAATAGCCTAAGCAGCCAGGGTGGAGATGGATTGGGAACATAGAAGTGGTGAAATTAGAAGTAACTAATTTATACTAAATGCAGGTGATTCTGAAATGTCTTCCATAAAAATCATTTCTAAAAGGCAGATAATTAAATATCTGAAAACTTAGTGGATAACATTGTCAAATATATTGATTTATTTTAAATATATTAACTTATTTACACACATTTAAACTTTATTATATATTAAAAACATTTAAAAATCTATAATAACACTATAGGTTTTTAAGATTGGCATATCTTTCATATTCTCATTTATTACTATGAATTTTTGAAAAGATTTTATTCATTTTTATTTATTTATTTAAATATATTTTATTGATTATGCTATTACAATTTGTCCCATTTATTTTCTCCCCTTTATTCCCCTCCACCCTGCACCCCCCACCAACATTTCCCCCCTTAGTTCATGTCCATGGGTCATACATATAAGTCTTTTTGATTTTCCATTTTCTATACTATTCTTAACCTCCCCCTGTCTATTTTATGCCCACCAATTATATTTCTTATTCCCTATCTCTTTTTACTCCATTCTGTCCCCTCCTGCTCCCTGCTAATAATCCTCCATGTGATCTCCATTTCTGTGATTGTGTTCCTGTTCTAGTTGTTAGCTTAGTTTGTTTTTGTTTTTAGGTTCAGTTGTTGATAGTTGTGTTTGTGTCATTTTACTGTTTGTATTTTTTATCTTCTTTTTCTTAATTAAGTTCCTTTAAGATGTCATATAATAAGGGCTTGGTGATGAGGAACTCCTTTAACTTGACCTTATCTGGGAAGCACTTCATCTGCCCTTCCATTCTAAATGAAAGCTTTGGTGGATAGAGCAACCTTGGATGCAGGTCCTTGCCTTCCATGACTCCAAATACTTCTTTCCAGCCCATTCTTGCCTGTAAGGTTTCTTTT
The DNA here is from genome assembly GCA_028533065.1 of Trachops cirrhosus. Classification (NCBI taxonomy): domain Eukaryota; kingdom Metazoa; phylum Chordata; class Mammalia; order Chiroptera; family Phyllostomidae; genus Trachops; species Trachops cirrhosus. Next base: position 57,954,553 of record CM052549.1, read on the forward strand.
GAGAAATCAGCTGATAGTCTTATGGGAACTCCTTTGTAGGTAACTGTCTCCTTTTCTCTTGCTGCTTTTAAGATTCTCTCCTTATCTTTAATCTTAGATAATGTAATAATGATGTGCCTTGGTGCATGTTTACTTGGGTCCAACTTCGTTGGGACTCTGAACTCCCTGGACTTCCTGGAAGTCTATTTCCTTTGCCAGATTTGGGAAGTTCTTCATTATGTTTTCAAATAAGTTTCCCATTTCTTGGTCTTCCTCTTCTCCTTTTGGCAGCCCTATGATTTGGATGTTGGAACATTTAAAGTTGTCCTGGAGGTTCCTGAGCCTCTCCTCATTTTTTTTTTTGAATTCTTGTTTCTTCATCCTGTTCTCATTGGATGTTCATTTCTTTATTTTGATTTGAGTCCCGGTTTCCTTCCCATCACTGTTGGTTCCTGTATCTTTTTCTTTACTTCACTTTTCATAGCCTTCACTTTCTTCCTCCATTTTTAGACCATACTCAACCATTTCTATGAGCATCCTGATTACCAGTGTTTTGAACTCTGCATCTGATAGTTTGCCTATCTCTTCATTGCTTAGTTCTATTTTTGGAGCTTTGATCTGTTCTTTCATTTGGGCCATATTTCTTTGTCTCCATGACCCTGTTAACATAATTGGGGGAGCCTTAGTTATTTGCCAGGGATGAGCAACACATGTTGCTGTGTTGTGTCACTGTATGTTGGGGAGTGGTCTGAGGGTGATCAATGCTACTTGCTCAGCTCTCTGCCAGCTTTCAGCCACTTTCCCCACTACCCACAAGCAAACTAGGACCTTCTGGTGCTGATTCCCAGTGGGTGGGTTTGTGTACATTTCAGGACCCTGTGTGTCTCTCCAGCGGACTCCGCTGTGAGGCTGGGAGTTCCTCCTGCCACTGCAATTTGCACAGGTTTTTGCAGCCAGAGGTTTTTAGGCTTTATTTCCCTGGGCTGGAACCCTGGGTTGCATAGTCAGTGGTCAGTCTCACTCCCTAGTTGTTCCTGTTGGTTTATCTGCATGCAAATGTGGGACTATCCAGTGTGCCAGTCACCCCAACAGTTGCCTGGTCCTCTAGCTGTTGCCTTGCTGTGCATCCTTTCCACCCCAGCTACCCATCTCTGCCCCTCCTACCAGTCTGAAAGAATATTTCTTCTTTAACTCCTTGGTTGTCAGACTTCCATACAGTTCAATTTTCTGGCAGTTCTGTTATTTATTTATTTATTTATTTATTTTTAATTTGTTGTCCTTCTTTTGGTTGTGTGAGGAGGCAAAGTGCATCTACCTATGTCTCCATCTTGGCCTGAAGTCTACCTATAAATTTTTTAATTAATTAAAAGTTAAAAGCATTTTATGCAACTCCAATTTGTTTTTAAGTGGAACACATTTATTTTTCAAATATATTTTATTGATTATGCTATTAAAGTTGTCCCATTTTTCCCCCTTTGCCCAACTCCACTCGCTTCTTCCATTCTCTCCAGCAATACCCCCTGCCCCCTAGTTCATGTCCATGGATCATGCATATTAGTTCTTGGCTACTCCATTTCCTATACTTTTCTTAAACATCCCTCTGTCTATTTTGTACCTACTAATTTGTACTTCTTGATCCTGCATCTTTCCCCCTTCTCCCCCTTCCCTCTCCCAAATGATAATCCTCCAAATCATCTCCATATCTATGATTCTGTTCCTGTTCTGCTTGTTTACTTAGTTTGCTTTTTATATTCAATTGTTGACAGTTGTGAATTTATTGCCATTTTAATATTCATAGTTTTGATCTTGTTCTTCTTCTTATATAATTTCCTTTAACATTTCATATAATAATGGCGTGGTTATGATGAATTCCTTTAACTTTACCTTGTCTGGGAAGCACTTTATCTGTCTTCTCATTCTAAATGATAGCTTTGCTGGATAGAGTAATCTTGGATGCAGGTCTTTGCCTTCCATGACTCCAAATATTCTATCCAGCCCACTCTTGCCTGTAAGGTTTCTTTTGAGAAATCAGCTGATAGTCTCATGGAAACTCCTTTGTAGGTAATTCTGCTTTTCTCTTGCTGCTTTTAAGATTCTTTATCTTTTACCTTTGGCATTTTAATTTTGATGTGTCTGGGTGTGGTCCTCTTTGGGTCCCTCTTGTTTGGGACTCTGTGCTTTCTGGACTTGTATGTCTATTTCCTTAACCAAATTATGGAAGTTTTCTTTTATTATTTTTTCAAATAAGTTTTCAATTTCTTACTCTTCCTCTTCTCCTTCAGGCACCCCTATGACTCAGATGTTGGCACATTTGAAGATGTCTCAGGTGCTCTTAGCCTATCCTCATTTTCTTGAATTCTTTTTTCTTCTTGCTGTTCTGATAATTTGCTTTTTTCTTCCTTACGTTCCAAGTCATTGATTTGATTCTTGGCTTCATCCCCTCCACTGTCAGTTCCCTGTAGATTTTTTTAAATTTTCACTTAATGTAACTTTCATTTCTGTCTGGGTCTTTTTTATGCTGAAGTACCCAATGTGTTTTTTGAGCATCCTGATAACTATTGTTTTGAACTCTGTGTCTGTCCTGTTGCTTATCTCCATTTCATTTAGCTCTTTTTCTGGAGTGTTGTTCTTTTATTTGGGACATATTTGTTTGTCACTTCATTTTGGCAGCCTCCCTGTGTTTCTGTTTATTTGGTAGAGCTGCTTTGACTCCTTGTCATAGTAGTGTGGCCATAGTATTGTAGAAAAAGCACACTTGTAAATTGCCAGGGTGGAGGAGTCTTAGGTAATCTCAGAGCAACCTGTATCACTGCTCTGTGGCTCTTTGTGGGTAAGGGGTTGGAGAGGAGACAATGTTACTGCTTAGCCTCTAGAGTTTTGCCCAGGAGAAAGCTGTCTCCTAGCACTTACCCTGATGCCAGTCACTTCACATTTTCCCCATATGCTACTGGTACGCTTTCAACTGTTGCCCTGGTGCTGAATCCCAGAATGAGTGGGTCTGCATAGGCCTTAAGTCTGTTGTGGGCCCTTTAAGAGGCATCTCCTATGAGACCTGCAGTTTCTTCTCCCACCCCAACTCCCACCAGTTTTTACTGCAGGAAATTTTGGGGACTTAACGTCTTGGTGCTAGAACCCTGGGCTGGGTATTCTGCTCTGGGGCTGGGATCCCTCCCGATTTTTATCCATCACATATGGATGTGGGACTGCCCATTCCACATCTCTGCATCTCTCCATGCTACTCTCCTCTCCATGCCTCTTCACGCATCTTCACCTCTTTGCCTCTCGATGCGTCTCTGAGTCTCCACCCCTCCTACCTGTGTGGCTGAATGTGGTTTCTTTAAATCCCTGGTTGTGAGACTTCCATACAGCTCGATTTTCTGACATTCCTGGGTAGTATCTGTTTTGTAATCTAGTTGTAATTTTTTCTGTAGTTGTGTGAAAAGGCCAGGCATTCTTACTACACCACCATGTTGGCTATAAGTCTCACATGAAGACATTGAAATAAATCTCAGTATAATTTAAATTTAGGAAAACTAAGCATTAATATACAAATTTTATCAGTGTCAGATTTATGAAAAAAATGAAGATAGTTTTATAAAACTTAAGGACAAATGTCAAGAGGATAATTTGGATACACAAAAATATGGGAAAAGATAGTTCTCATAAAAACTTAATGACCAGTACTTTCCAGTTGAGTGGTGTATTTATGGCCAATAGGCATCTAAAAATACACATTTATTTGTGTGCAAATCTCTGTTAATTATGTAGTTGTAAAACATGCAATGTAGTTCCAAACATTTCAAAGTTCCCAACAAGAATTTAAAATTTGTCTATATTTTAAAAACTGTAAGTTTAAATATTTCCACACAATGTTACAAAACAAAAACCAGTATGTGCCCTTATTTATAGATAACCACATGTGACTCCATGTTCAGTGCAAGAACATTTTTATTAGTCTCCAAACTCATAACTTAATGTTACACTTTTGCCAGTGGACATTGGTTTGAACTCTGGTCTGAATTTTTGGATAGGAGGTGACCAAACAACTGGGCTTCTGAGTATTAGAAGGATAAGAAGAAGATATTTCTCCTACCTTCTCTCTTTTATTCCCCTTTGCTCTGTAGCATGAACCTCTTGTGACTTGAGGGAACAGCTACAGAATCTCCTTTGCTAAATGCCTGTGTGACATCAAGAAGCTATTGATAGTAGAATTTTTCAGTTCAAATTATTTTACTCATAATAATAAAATTATTTATTCAAATTAGTTCAAATTATTTTACTCATAATAATAAAATTATTTATTCAAATTAGTTCAAATTATTTTACTCATAATAATAAAAACTTAAATTTTTCTCAGTTTAAGATCTTTTGTTAAAAATATAAAAAATTAATTCTACAATTTTCTATTTTCAATGATTTTAGTTCATTGCATGACATTTTAGCCCACACCAATGTAGTGAAAGAGAATAGTTTTGGAATCACTTAGATCCAATCCTGGATCATCTGTACTAGATGTAAGTCTATACATAGATATGTTAAAAATTCTTTTGAATCCTATTTTCCTCAAAAGTAAAATGGCATAATAATTATCTCATAAGGGTATCAAGGGAATTAAATGATGGAAAGCATATAAAAAAGGCTTAACACATTAGGGATTCAGTACTAATTAATTTCCTGCATTTAGTTTATCTTGGATACACAATAAGTTTAACTTAGATTGAAAAGCAAAACAAGAACAATCAGGTGAGGAAAAATGTATGTTTTATGCTTCAATGTCTGATATTATTAGTTGTTGCACAAAAAATATTTTATTTTCAAAGCATGTTTTGTTGGGAACCACCCTGCCTGGTTTCGGAAGCTATAACCTCCCATGGCTAAGGCTGAGAGAGCTTGGGACCCTAAGCCACCAAGAAGACAAAGCTTATCCTCCTGGCAGGAGCACCACCTCTGCTCACTTTACTTCACCCTGCCTGCACCCCCCCCCATGCATGACCAGTTAACCAATGACAGATAAGATTCCTCAAGGGAGGGACAACCTAAGACAGGCATGGTCATGAGAGAGCCCTCAGGGAAGGACTTGGGGGACTATGAAGAAAGTGGGTGATGGCCCCTGACCCTTCAGCTTTGACATAGTCCTTATTCTGTCTGCAAGAAGTCTCCTAATCACTTTGCTGCCTTAATGCCCCTGTTCAGTCTAAGCCTGAAACAATGCTGGAGGAGGGTGTGGCCCTGTGCTGGAAAGGGCAGGTTCCCTGGAGCGGTCAAGCCTAAGAAAGAATGCATAAAATCCTATGAAACCTGCTTTGCTAATACCCTCAATTTAAATGATAAGGGTCCAAACATGAAATGAGTTTGTTTCCCCAAAGTTTTATGGCCCTTTAGCTATTTGACCCTGACTCAAAATAGGCCCTCAAAGTTCTTCGAATGTTATCTATTTGATCATTACTGCCTGACAGTGATTGATGAACTTTCCATATATGCCCTGTATTCCTATGCAAACTAAAGCTAATAAATCCTGTCAAGGCAAGGGTCGGGGCACGTTCCCCTTGAGAGAGTGGCTGTGCTGTCCATGCTGCTCCACAGGACTTTGTAGTCCATGTGAATTTGTCTCATCTCAGCCATAACACCGAGGACACTGTGGACCAAAGTCCGTGTCAATGTTTAACTATACATTTTCTAATAAAAATGGCTGGACAACCTCAACTATTTCCAAAATCTTTTTTTTTTTTTTTTAGTAAAATGTGAGAGTTCTTTTTTAGCCATGGTGATCTTATATAAAATTTAAAGCTGTAAGTCAGTGATATTAAATATAGAATAATGAGAAAGCAGAATGAGTAGAAATGGAAAAGAATCACATGGACAGAATATGTTTTCCTGGAGAAAATAAATAATAGAATCTTAAAGTTAAATATGTTTTAATGTAATATTTTTCTAGAATCCAGCGTATTTTTACATAATACAATGGGAGTAAAACTTTATCACCACTCTGTGGCCAAATTCATTTTTATTTTTAAATCATGCCTTTCATAGTGAGTAGTTAATATCACCTTAAAACTGTGGCATGGTTAATGAATTCCTTATATTAATAATAGCTGCAGATTGTTGAGTAGCTGCAGCTTAGTTTGATGGTGATGAGTTGATAAGGGAACATGAAGATTTTATTTTTCTTGTAAGCTTTCTTGGGATTAAGATATTTAGTAATCTTGTTCTGTTTTGTTTTCTTTAAAGAAATTTTCATTGACTACACATGACATTTCCTCCTGGGGGTAGAAAATTTCTTAAGCTCATAAGGGGAACCTAATTTGAAGCCAGTTTTCCAGGCTTATGCAGTTCATGCCCTAAGCCCCAGATCCCATGATCACTCTCACAAGAGAAATCATCAGTTGAGAAAAATAATTACTAAGTGTAATAATTCTGAAAATTCTAAACATGAAATAAAAGGATCTGATTGGGAATAATATATTATTATTAAATATTAAATATCATTGAAGTTTCAAATTGTTAGTAATTTCTTGTTGCATGAAAATGTGCCAAAGATCAGTAAAAATTTTTATTTTAAAATAGTTTTAGATTACAGAAAAATTTTGAAGATGCTATAGGAATTCTGTATACCCCATACTCAGTTGCCCCTATTATTAACACTAGTACGGAATATTTGTCACAATTAATGAATAAATATTGATACATTGTTGTTACCTGAAGTCCATATTCAAATTTCCCCAGTTTTTACCTAATAATTTTTTTTTGTTCCAAGATTTCATCTAAGATAGCACATTATATTTAGTCCTATCTGCTTAGGCTCTTCTTGGCTGTGATAGATTGTAAGATTTTCCTCACTTTTGATGGCCTCCATAGTTTTTTTAAAAATTGATTTTAGAGAGAGAGGGAGGGAAATGTCAACCCACTGTTCCATTCATTTATGCATTCATATGTTGCTTCTTGTATGTGCCATGACCAGGGATTGAACCTGCAACCTTGGTGATCTGGAGGACACTCTAACCAACTGAGCTACCTGGCCAGGGTATGACCTTGACAGTTCTGATGAGTACTGTTCAGATATTTTGTAGAATGCCTGTTAACTGGGATTTGTCTGATTTTGGGTGGGGGAAGATTATATTAGGGTTATGGATTTTAGGGAAAGGATCTCAGATATACAGTGTCATTTCCATCACATAAAATCAAAAGTATGTACTAAAAATGAGCTATTACTGTTGATTTTTTTTACCTTCATTATCTGGCTGAGATAATGTTTGTCATGTTCCTCCTCTATGGAGGTACTCTTTTCTACCTTCCATATTGTACTGTTGGGAAGTCATTGTGCACAGCCCACATGTAAGGAGTTGAGAGTTGAGCTCTACCTCTTTGAGAATGAAGTATTTAAATAAATCATTTTGAATTCTGTATTGGAAATTTGTCTATGCTCCCATTAACTTATTTAATCATTTATTTATAACAGTATGAGTTCATGGATATTTATTTTATACTTGGGTTATATTTTATGCTAAAATTGTTCCAACTTTGGCCATTGGGTGGCTCTTTCACCTTACTCTTGTGTCCCTTTGAAACACCTCAGTATCGAGGTATGCATGCATGTATATATGTATGTATATACGTATTTTAGCACTTCCTTACTTTCTAGCAGTACAAGATACTCCAGGCACATCTTACATATTTTGTATATTTACTGCCCCAGTCCTAAAAGGAACCTTGACTCTTTTTATTGGAAAATGGTGTTAGAAACCAAGATCTGGGTGCTAGGCTATGTTGGTTGCTATTGAGATATCATTGCTTTTAGGCCTTCTTAGCTAACAGAGTAAGAAAAATATATGCATATATTCTAACTTATGTATATGTGTGTCTATAAGCACTTCTATATGAAACCCTCTGTATCTTTACTAAGCTAAACTTGAGTTCACATGGTGTCTCTCATTCTAATCCATGACCACAGGGATCATTCTAAACTCTTCCCCTTGCTATCTGTAACTTCCCAGTCCAACAGTGAGAAACCTGACTTCCATCATCCACAATCTAAAATATTTTGTTTCCATTTATACATGTATGATGCTTTCAGAATTGTTAACCTATACTCCATAGGGTACAACTTAGTCAACTAGAGGAGTGCTTGTATCTTTAGTTTTACAGACTCTACTCATTTCCAAAGTTACCTAGCCCACAATCTTCCATCCACCCTCACCTACTCCTTTCAATGAGGTTGTTTGATGCATTAAAACACAGTTATATTCACTTGTCATGTTCTGTATTCCATCTTGGAGTTCCCTCCTCCATCCCTGATCTTTTTTGAAAAATTAACATATATTAAAGTTCATTCTTGGTCTTGTAAATTTCTATGGGTTTTGACAAATGCACAGTGTCATGTTTCATACTGAATAGTCTCACTGACCTAAAAATATTTCTGTGCTTCACCTATTTAACCATTCTCCTCACCCCAAATTCCTGGCAACCACTGATATTTTACCATCTCTATATAGTTGTGTATACTTGAAATCATACAGTATGTACATTTTCTCATGCTGGCATCTTTCACAAACAATATGCATTTAAGATTTATCCATTTTTTTTATGACTTGATGGTTTATTCCTTTTTATTGCTGAGTAATATTTCATCATATAGATATACCACATTTTATGTATTCATTCACCGATTGAAGTATATATTGTTTATTTGCATGTTTTGGAAACTATAAATAAAACTACTATAAACATTTGCATGTCGATTTTTCTGTGGATGTAAGTTTTCAAATCAATTGGGTAAATTTCTAGAAATGAGATTGTTAGATTATACAATAAGATTATATTATGCTCTGAAAGAAACCACCACTGTATTCCAAAGTGGCTGTACCATTTTGCATTTCTAACCAGCAATCCTCACCAGTGATTGGTACTTTCAGAATTTTAGATTTCATCCTACAGGGTGAGCAGTGGTATCTCACTGCTGTGTTAATTTGAAATTCCCTAATGACAGACCATGATGAGCATCTTTTCATATGCTTATTTGCCATCTGTATATCTTCTGTGGTGCAGTATCTGTTCATGTTTGACTTTTTTGAAAAAATTGGGTTATTTGTTTTCTTATTGTTAAGTTTTATTTCCCTTTACTTTTGAAGGACATGAGCAATATAAAACTGGTTGAGATGTGCATTTAAATATAATAAAGGATTATCCCATACGTATTTCATTCTTTTTTTGTAAAAAGCATCATAGAAGAACCAGTTCAGCATTCAGGGAACCATTCATGTGAGGATGTGAAATTCAAAGTGTGGGTGTGTATACACCCCCCACCCCAAACACACACACACACACCATTTATTGAGAATTATCCTATGCCAGATAATTTGTTAATTTTTTAACTTTTATCAACTCATTTAATTCTCACAACAATTCTCTGTAATAGAAAATTCTTGTCTCCTTCATTTTACAAATGAGAAATCTGAGCTCCCAATGGAGGAGCTCTGACTCCTCCTGATACCATGCTGATAGACAATACATTTTAAAATGAGATGATTTAAAGCCTGTTTTCTTATACAGTCAAATGAAAGTATATTATTATAAGTGAACATGGAAACAGATTCCAAGAAATAGTCCATTTTTCTTGAATTATTCAAGTGATTTATTATAAACCTCAGGTTTGTAGGGGTTTGAACATAGGTCTACATTTTCCCCAGATATTTAAATCTAACTTTATTTTGCACTATTTTTAAAAAACCTTGCTTTCTTAAAAGAAAGCAAGATACAATGTAACAATCAAATAGGCTGCCGTTTTCCCTACCCTGTTTAATACCATAAAAATAATTTTCAGAAGTTATTTGCTTTATTATTCTATAGTAAGTAAGATAAAGAACTCCTAGAGACAATCAGAATCATGCCCAAATTGAGACTTAAAAAACATAGCAGTACAATTGCAGGTGGCTGGCTCTGAACTTGACAGGTGAGCTTGAAGTGTGGGACTGGGTGTTCCACGCTGTCTGGCTCTTCTCCAGGGAGCTGTCAGTTGCTGGGTTCCCACCAGTGCCAAGCACTAAGCAAGTACAGGAAAGCTCAAGGTTTCTGTTGAGGGAATGCAGGTCATCTGACAGGAAACAAGACCAGTACCCAGAGTACCCAGTGGGCCCTGACAGGCATGGGGAATAGAGCCCCTGCTTTGCTTTGGGGGAGGACATTGACTGGGGTGGTGAGTTTGAGAACCTGCTGCCACTCATCACATGACTAAGTTGGCAACTGAGATGAGTAGGGAGTTGTCAGGGTCTTCTGGAGAAATAGGAGATGGAGACATTTCCATTTTGGAGGCTCCTAGTATATTTTTTTTAAAGAAAATTTTCCAAAAATAATTCTAAAATTGTGTTTTGTTTTACATTGTAAAAAGTAATGCTTTTAACACACCAAAAATGGAATGTAGGGTAACTGGCACTTATATAAGATACATAGGGTTTGTAAGAACATTAACTTCTAAAAAACTTGTGGTAGAGGAGCTGATATGGGTCAAATGTTTAAAGTTACCTGATGAAAGTATTTTTCTTCTACTCCCAACAGGGCATAGTTGTGACAATTTATAATGGTTTCCTGAGAAGATTTTGTTTTCAGTCCTTAAATCAGGAATGCAAGCCTGAGGTGGGGCAAAACAAAAGGAGATGAAGGGCCCTGAGGTAGTGACTGTAGATTTTGCAGGGCCAAAAAGAATCCAAAATAAATGAAAGAGACATTGATGCTGCTAATTTCCTTTGGGCTTTGCTTTGTTGGTTTTAATAACAATTTAGATCTAAGAAGTCCCTTGAAAGTTGTAGCAGAATTCTGCCTTGTTTACTTTTTGCCTTCCTGGAACACTATAGATTTTCCAAAACATTTGTGGGAGATCCAAGATCTCTGGAAGCTCCATCCACTTGCTCCCAGACCCAGAACCATCTTGCAGCTAACCCACAGAACTCTCAATGTGAAAATCCAGCGGAAAGTGAGTGAGAGCATGTGTGAGTGAGTGTGTATGTGGATGACAGTGTGGGGTGTATGTGGGTATGGGCAAGAGTCTGCCTGCCTGCAGGGCACTCTAGGGACAGGTGGCCCAGGTTCTCAGAGCAAAGCAACAGCCACCACCACTGCCCAACACAGGACTTCTGGCTGTGCAGATTCAGGGCAACTGCTTATCAGCTTGGGAGTCGTGAACTCCAGGGGCAAAGAGAGACATCTGGGGAGGTGCTGGCTGCAGGAACAGCATAGCTGGAGCATGCCTGCCCAAAGCTAAGAATCACTGGAGGGAGCTGGGAGAGCACCCCACCACTGGCCCGTGTCATAGTCTTGGTGCAGGACTCTCCCCAGCCCCATCTGGGAAAGATCCAGAGATAAACTATGTAAAACTATTGAGTCTCTGGCAGGTTGTGGCCAACCCTGACCAAGAGAGACCTTGTGATTTTAGGGGACAGGGAGCATGTAGAGAACAGGCCCTCCAGGGCTCGGTGCTGCAGCATGGGGCCACACAGAAACTCTTTTAAAAGAGGACCTGAGGTGAGACTCAAGACTCAGCAGGGACCCGGTGCTTGCATGCGCATGCATGTACTCACTGACTCTACCAACACAGAACTCAAGAGGGATAGAGTCACGCTGAAGGGACTGTAGGACCCAACACAGCATGGCTGGTGAGCAGGGGACTGTACATACAGGAGAGTTGGGACCCAAGTCTCCTGCAAGAGATTGGCAGACTGGAGACTGGACAGCCAGGAGCTGAATGCCCGAGTTTTGCTGCAGCTGAGCAGGACTCCTCATACAGGTGAACCCAACCTCCACCTGCAGGATTACAAACTCTGAAGATCAGCGAGGCCAGGCTCAGGAGCCCCCTGCTGGGTGCATTTCTACAGGGGAAAGAAGAAACAATGCTGAAAGGGCCCTTTCTACCAGACGCTATAAGCTATACTGTTCCCTGGGCCCAGATTCACTGAAACCAGCAGAGCAGAAAGATTAGATAGGCAACTAAGGGTGTTCAGGGCCCTGCCCAGCCTCTGCATCTGTACAGAGTTTCTGTCTACACCAAACAGGAAAGAGCTGCCTGCTTTAACAGGTTGGTCCCTCACAGGAAACAAGACAGTTAATTCACCAGACCCACACATTATTGGAAAGAATCTGGACAGATCAAGCCATGTGGCAAGGGGGCACAGAAACACTTCCATCATCTTCCGTGAAGACTGAACAGTGCCCCCTGGGCATGTTCCACATTTCTGCCCTCCCAATCACACTAGAGGTCCCTCTGGAGGCAGGTGGAGAAGATACTGTCAGTCCTCTCTGGTCATTAAATGAACCTCTCCTGGGCCTTGGGCTGATGGAAAGCCAGCAGGGCAGAACAGTGGGGACCAGCCAAATCTGAAGGAGACAGCCACAGACTTTGGATCACTTGTAGTCTCCAACAGACTGCCTAGAGCTAGACTAGGGCACCATCTGACATTACCACCAGTGGATCCAGAGAGAGAAGACAGTAGTAAACACTGGATTCTACTGCATCGCATTCCACCACAGTCTTCATGATTTGCATTATTTTCTTTCTTGCATAGCTTTATAACGTTCATTTCCTTTCCTTCAAGTTTGTGCCTATTATTTCACTACATTTTATATTTTAGTATATTTCAAATCTCATATTTTGATCCTCTATTCTCTTACTACATTTCACCTTTTCCTTCCTCCTCTTATTTTTGTTTTAAATTTTATTTTTCTCTCTTGCTACAAATTGTTTTTGTTCCACACTCTTACTATTTCTCCCACCTCCAGCCTCTCAAAACCATTTTTCTTGTCATTATTCATCTCGCATACTTTTTCCTGTTTTTAAGATATCCTTATTCTCTTTCCACCTATATCAATCTTTGCTCATTGGCGTTGATATTGTGGTGGTTGTTGCATTCAAATTTATTTCTAGGTCTTCACTCTTTTTGTATTTCAAATCTGAAATTTTACTGTTCTCCTCTTCTACTCCTTTAGCCTTTCACCTACCCTTTGCTTTTCTGTTTTAAATTTTAATTTTTCCCTGTGTTAGCCTGGTTGTCATTCTTCACTCTTAGCATTTCTTCTACCTATATCCTCTCAAAATCACATTTCTTTCTTCTAGACATCTCATAGGCTTTTTTTCCCTTCTTATTGTGATTCCATCTATATTAACCTTTGCTCAATTGTCATTTATATTGCTGTAGTGGATCTTTTTCTCCAATTTGATTCCTATCTTTTTCACTATATTTTTAAATTTTTTGTTTAAACCTCATACTATGCTCTTCAAAGGAAGGTAAATTCCTTACTCCAATTCACCTTCTTCCCTTCCTTTTATACTTATGGTGTAAATTTTCTTTTCTTTTCTTTTCTTTTCTTTTCTTTTCTTTTCTTTTCTTTTTTCTTTTCTTTTTTTCTTTTCTTTTCTTTTCTTTCTTCTTTCTTTCTTTCTTTCTTTCTTTCTTTCTTTCTTTCTTTCTTTCTTTCTTTCTTTCTTTCTTTCTGTCTTTCTTTCTTTCTTTCTTCTTCACCTTGTTTCTATTCCCTATTTGTATTGTTTCTCCTCCCCCTACCCTCTCAAAATTATTTTTCTTTCAGTTACCCCATATTTGTTTTTCCTTTCTTATAATCATTTAATCCCTCTATACCTTTATTAATATTTGCTCTTGAATTGCTGTTGTGGGTGAGAGTTATACTGTGGGTATGACCTGTATCCTCAGTTGTTTGGTTTTGTTCTGGCACCACCTGTACAACAGCATATCAGACATGGTGAGCAGTGTGATTCTCAGTTAGTGAACTGGGGGGAAGGACCGACCAAAAATTACCCAACAACAACTAAAATCTCCAAACAGCAAGAGAGCACACATAAATAATATAAAGGGCATCCCAAGAGCATGGAGCTCAAGAGGTCGAGGAGACTGCACCACTGAGTCCCACAAATCTGCTACCACAGAAGGGCACACAGTGAAGACAGGGAGTCAAAGCAGATTAATCTAATACATAGAATCAAACAAGAAGAATCACCTAAAAGGGGGATAAAAACACACAACCCTAAATCAAAAGGAAAAGAGGAATCCCCAGAAAGAGTGCTAAATGAAATTGAGGACAGCAAATTATCAGACATTGATTTCAAATAATGGTTATAAGGATGCTCAAGAAAGTCAGTGAATACTACCAGGAACTCTATGGATGCTACAAGGAACTTACTGGTAACTACACCAGCATGAAAGAGGGCACAGAAACTATCAATAAGAGCCAGAAAAAAATGAAAAATACAATATCTGAAATGAAGACTAGACTAGTAGGAATTAAAAGCAGGTTAGATGAAGCACAGGATTGAACCAATGACCTAGAGGACAAGGGAGAGAAAAACTGTACCAGACAAATCAAAAGAAAAAAGAATTTAAAAAAGTGACAAAAAGAAAAAAAATAAAAAAGATCAAAGACAGTTTAAAGGAGATGCAGGACAACATGAAATGTGATAACATCTGTATCATATGGTTACCAGAAGGAGAAGAAGAGGAGGAAGTGATAAAAAAACCTTTTTGAAAAATAATAACAAAAAATTCCCTAACTTGATAAGGGAAAAAGTCACACAAGTCCAGGAAGCACAAAGGGTCCATTCAAGATGAATCCAAAGGGGCCCACTCCAAGACACATCATAATTAAAATAGCAAAATTTAATGACAAAGAGAGAATGTTAAAGGTAGCAAGGAGGAAAAGGTAACATACATAAGCGCTCTGATAAGGTTATCAGCTAATTTCTCAACAGAAACACAAGAAGCCAGAGGGAATGGCATGAAGTGTCCTAAATAATGAAAAGCAAAGGCCTGCAACCAAGACTACTTTACCCAGCAAGCCTCTCATTTAAAATGGATGGTGAAACAAAGATTTTTACGGGGCAAAAAAATAAAAAGCCTAAAGGAACACTTCTCCACCAAATCAGTAATGCAAGAGATACTAAAGGGACTGTTTTAAGAAGATGAAGAAAGAGAGCGATAGAAAGAGAGGGAGGCAGATAAGGAGGACCAGAGGAACAAAGGTAAAAAATGGCAATAAATACCTATCAATTATAACCTTAAGTATAAGTGGATTAAATGATTCAATCTAAAAACATAAGGTAGTTGAATGCATAAGAAAACATGACCTGCCTATATGCTGTCTACAAAAGACCCACCTCAGAACCAAAGATCTACACAGACTTAAAGTGAAGGGATGGAAATTCATATTCCAAGAAAATGTACATTAGAAAAAAGCTGGGGTAGATATACTTATATCAGAAAAATGTATTTCAAAACAAAAGTCATAAAAAGGAAAAAAGAAGGACACTACATAAGGGAATAATCCATCAAGATGACATAAACATTATAAACATATATCACCCAACACAGGAGCACCTAAATATATAAGGGAAATTTTGGTGGACTTCAAGAAAGACATTGACAGCAACACACTCATAGGGAATTTTAACACACCATTGTCAACAATGGATAGATCTTCTAACCAAATAATCAACAAGAATATTTTGGCATTGAACAATCCTCTAAATCAAATGGACTTAATTGATATATACATAACCTTTCACCTCAAAGAAGCAAAATTTATATTCTTTTCCAGTGTACATAGAACATTTTCAATGGTTGGATAGACCACATGGTAGGATACAAAACAAGCCAAAAGAAATTCAAGAAAATTAATATCATATCAAGCATCTTCTTGGATCACAATGGTTAGCAACAAGAAACTGCCTCAAGAAAAAAACTAAAAAACATTCAAATTCATGGAGACTGAATAACTATTAAATAAAGAATGCTAGTTATTCTAATTTAATGCTATTAAAGAATGAGTTAACAATGAGATGAAAGAAGAGATAAAAAATTCTGCAAACAAATAAAAAAGAACACAGAACAGCCCAAAACCTATGAAACATAGCAAGGGCCATCCTGCGAATGAAGTTCATAGTAATATAGGCCTACTTAAAAAAGATAGGAAATTCTCAAATAAGCAAACTATCCCAATATCTATCTACAAGAACTAGGGAAACAACAACAAACAAAGCCCACAGCAAGGAGAAGGAAGGAAATAATCAAGATCTGAGCAGAATTGAATTACATAGAGGCTAAAAGACCAATTCAAAGGAACAATAAGTCCAGGAGTTGTTTCTTTGAAAATATAACCAACATCAAGAAGCCTTTAATCAGACTTGTTAAAAAAAAAGGACCTTGGCTGGTTTGGCTCAGTGGATTGAGCACCAACCTGCAAACCAAAGGGTCATCACTTCAATTCTCAGTCTGGGCACATGCCTGGACTGTGGGCCACATGCCTACATTGCAGGCTAGGTCTCCAGTAGGGGGCACTCAAGAGGCAACCATGCATTAATGTTTCTCTCCCTCTCTTTCTTCCTTCCCCTTTCTAAAAACAAATAAATAAAATCTTTAAAAAGAAAAAAAAAGAGAGAGGTCACAGATAAGTAAAATCAGAAATGAAAGAGAAGTTAAAACTGATGCCACAGAAATACAAAGGATTGTATGAAATTACTATGAACAGTCATATGCTAAGAAATTGGACAACGTGGGTGAAATGGACAAATTACTAGAAACCCACAATCTTCTAAAACTGAAGCAAAAAGAGTCAGGAAGCCCAAATAAACCAATAACAACTAGTGAAATTGAAGCAGTAATAATCAAAAAAACTCCTGGCACTCCAAAAGCCCTGGACTAGATGGCTTCACAAGTGAATATTACCAAACAACTAAAGAAGAACTAACTCCTATCCTTCTCTAACTATTCTAAAAAATTCAAGAAGATGGAAGACTCCCAAACTCTTTTTACGAGGCCAGTATTATCCTAATTCCAAAACTTGGTAAAGACCCAACAAAGATAGAAAACCACAGGCCAATATTTCTGATGATCATAGATGATAAAATCGTCAACAAGATATTGGCAAACAGGATCTAGCAATATATCAAGTGGGATTCATCCCAGGAATGCAAGGATGGTATGATATTGGCAAATCAGTAAACGTAATGCATCACAAAACAAAATGAAAGATACAAATCACATGATCATATCAATAGATGCTGAAAAAGAGTTGATAAGGTACAGCACCCATTTATAATAGAAACTCTCAGAAAAGTAGGAATAGAGGGAGTATACATCAACCTAAAAAAGGTCACATATGAGAAACCTACAGCCACCATCATACTCAAAGGGGAAAAACTAAAAGCTTTCCCCTAAAGATCAGGAAAAATACAAGGGTGTACCCTTTCACCACTTCTTTTCAACATAGTATTGGAAGTTCTAGACACAAAGATCAGACAAGAAAAAGAAATAAAAGGCATCCAAATTGGAAAGGAGGAAGTAAAACTGTCATTGTTTGCAGATGACTTGATAGTGTACATAGAAAACCCTATAGCATCTACCAAAAAACTTCTCAACCTAACAAGCGAATTAGGCAAAACAGCAGGATACAAGGTCAATATTGAGAAGTTGAAGGTATTTTTGTTCACCGACAATGAAATATCAGAAACATAAACTAAGGAAAAAATCCCATTTGCTATGGCAACAAGGAAAATAATGTACCTAGGAATAACTTAAACAAGAAAGTAAAAGATATGTACTCAGAAAACTACAGAACACTGAAGGAAGAAATTAAGGAAGATACAAATAAATGTAAGCCTATAGGCTGTTCATGAATTGGAAGAATTAACATCATTAAAATGTCCATACTACCCAAAACAACTATAGATTCTGTACAATCTCTGTTAAAGTACCAATGCCATATTTTACAAATCTATAACAACTATTTCAAAAGTGTATATGGAACCAAAAATGACCCTGAGTAGCCTCAGCAATCTTGAGGAAGAATAACGAAGTAGGAGGGATCACAATACATAATATCAAACTATACTACAAGCCCACTGTAATCAAAACAGTCTGGTACTGGCATAAGAACAGACACATAGATAAATGCAATAAAATGGAGAGCCCAGAAATAAAATCAAGTCTCTATGGTCATTTAATGTTTGACAAAAGGGGCAGGAGCACAAAAGGGAGAAAAATAGCCTCTTCAATAAATGGTGTTGGAAGATCTAGATAATTACATGCAAAAAATTAGACCAGACCACCAACTTACACCATACACCAGAATAAACTACAGATGAATAAAAGACTTAAATATAAGTTGTGACACCATAGAAGTCCTAGAGGAGAATACAGACAGTAAAATTTCAGATATCCCATGCAGCAATATTTTTGCCAATATATCTCCTACTGCAAGGGAAATAAAGGAAAAATAAATGAATGGGACCACATGAAATTAAAAAGCTTTTGCCTGGCTAAAGAAAACATTGCCAAATGAAAAGGGACCCAACCACATTGGGAGAACATAATTTCTAATGACACCTCAGACAAGAGTTTTGATCTCAAAGTTATATAAAGAACTCATATGACTCAACACCAGGTAGACAAACAATCCAGTTGAAAAATAGGCAAAGGACCTGAACAGACACTTCTACAAGGAGGACATACCAAGGACCCAGACACATATGAAAGAATGCTCAACATCACTAGCCACCTGCAAGATGCAAATTGCAACCACAACACAATATCACTTCACACCAGTCGGACTGGCCATCATTAACAAATCAACAAACAACAAGTGCTGGCAAGGTTGTGGGGAAAAGGGAATGCTAGAACACTCTTGGTGGGAATGTAGACTGGTGTAGCCACAGCAGAAAATAGTATGGAATTTCCTCACAAAACTAAAACTGGAACTGTCTTTTGACTCAGCAATTTCACTGCTGGGATTATACATTAAGAAACCTGAAACACCAATTCAAAAGAACTTATGCACCCCAATGTTCGCAGCAGCACAATTTACAATAGATAAGTGCTGGAAACAGCCTAAGTGCCCATCATTAGACGAGTGGATTAAAAAACTGTCGTACATTTACACAATGGAGTACTGTGCAGTAGAAATAAAGAAGGAGCTCCTGCCTTTTGCAACAGCATGGATGGATCTGGAGAATATTATGCTAAGTGAAATAAGCCAGGCTATGAAAGATAAATGCATATGATTTCAGTTATAACAGGAACCTAATGAACAAAATGAACAAACAAGCAAAACAGAACCAGAGACATGGAATTAAAGAACAAACTGATAGTGACAAGAGGGGAAGTGGGAGGGGGATAATGGTAAAAAGAATGGGAAGTGACTAGTGAAGGAACATGTATGAATGACCCACAGACATGGACAACAAGGTGGGGATTGACTGTGGGAGCAGGAAGTGGGCTGGGCAAAGAAGAGAAAGGAGAGAAATTGGGACAACTGTAATAGAACAACAATAAAATATTTAATTAAAAAACATTTGTGGAATAGGTTCAAGTCACTTTACTTGACAGGATGAATTTTTTGTTCTGTTTTGAAAAAATATTTACAAAGTTTAAAAATTTATGGAATGATTATGACATAATCCTTCCGGGGATTTTTTGCAAGCCTATACATCTTTGCCATCTGTATGTCTCCTTTCACCTACTTCTTGGGATACAAATAATGTCACGACTCTTTTTAACGTTTAAATGTTGACATTAGTAAGAAGTCCAGGAAATTTTTCTTAAGTTCTTCCTCTACCCCTGAACTATCCAAGAACCTCATGGTTTTCGTCATCCAAAGGGGTCTCTGATACATCAGAGAGATGGAGAACAGGAGGATTTATCTATCCCCTCATCACATTTTCTGCTGCAGGACTCTGTCACCACAACATTGTCACTGATGAAAATACAGTGATCCCTCACCTATTGCAGGAGTTATGTTTCAGAGACCCCCGCGATAGGGGAAAATACGTGAAGTAGTGGCGTTATATTTATTTTATTATTTATGTATATTTTAAGGCTTTATAAACCCTTCCCACACTCCTATAAACATTTCCCACTCTCTTATTAACCTTTCCCACACTCTTATAAACACTTCATATGCTCTTAAACACTTTCTACTCTCTTAAACCTATGTAATTTTAACAACATATAAAATTCTATATGGGTACTCACCAGTGAAGTATACTACAACTTGAATGATGAAGATCATGAATTATGTAGCTGTGCAGTACTGATAGTGATGAAGGTGATGACGATGAGATGAATGTACTACACAGCCAAGAAGAGCAGTTCTTGTGAAGGCACCACTTCATCAGGAGCTTCATCACGCGGTGCAGTATCTTCGCCCTGCGCTGTAACCTCTATTTCCGCTAAAGGTTTAGGTGTAAGTGATCTCTTCATCTGAATGATGAACATAATTATGGGGAGTTGCTGGCACTGCTTTTTATCTGCAGAGGCAGCTTCTCCATGCAGAGAAATGCTCTTGAGTCCAAAGTGTCTCTGAAATTTGTCAAACTAGCCCTTGCTGGCACTGAGTGGGGTTGATCTGGTGGGAGAAGCACTAGATGGTTCTGCTTCTATGTTGTTGTCCTTGTCTTCATCCTCATCACTGTCATGAATATCCGTGATTTCCACAAAACTATCATAAAGTTTCTTGGCTTTTGTTCAGACGGTGTTGGTATTCAGCGAGATATTCTTCTTCCTGCAGTCATTTATCCACAGGGCCAATGCAGACTCCATCCTCACAGTGGCCTTATTGCGGGAAGTGACCACCCTCTTTGCAATCTTGTTAAAGTTGCCATAGACCTAATATTCTTCTCATCTTTCTTTATGTAGTGAACAGTAGATTCGTTGATCCCATAATGGCAGCCTACAGCTGTGTAGCTTTTTCCTTCCTTTCACATGTCAAGAAGTTCCACCTTTTCTTTGATGGTAAGCATATTCCTCTGGCACTTGGGTTCACTGCCAGAAGCCTTAGAAGGCACAGAAAATTTGGGTGGCATTGTAAGGCTTGAAATAAATTCAAACTTTTATGAAAATTTCACAAAAACACAACACCGCAGAGCAACACTACGCACAGCAATCAGACGTCGATGTGAAGTGGACAAGGAGAGAGATGTTGAACACATGGCCACAGTGTGGGAGAGCAAACAGACCAATGCTACAGTCACTGAGCCAATCAGCGTCCAGGATACAGAACACAGCACTGTGGTTGGTTGCCTTCCATTCTATTAGCCAATAGTGTGCCGTGTACAATCTCATGTTGGCAAACTTGTGCA
This sequence comes from Trachops cirrhosus, assembly GCA_028533065.1. Lineage (NCBI taxonomy): Eukaryota > Metazoa > Chordata > Mammalia > Chiroptera > Phyllostomidae > Trachops > Trachops cirrhosus. Next base: position 57,975,656 of record CM052549.1, read on the forward strand.
AGCGGTAGTGGTGTACTGCATTTCCATTGTGTACAGTACGGTATTCATCTGCCGATGAAATGCATACTGTGTTTTATTTCAATTTAACATTCTTTTAATATGTTTGAACTAACATTTTTATATTTTTTATATTGTTTTACATTTTTTAGGCAGAAATAATTAAAATCATATATATTATATAAATACCTATATATTGAAAAATCCCACGATACAGTGAAAACTCGGTGATGCAGAATTAGATATATTAAAAAAAAACCCCTGTGATACAGTGAAGCCACAATAAGTGAACCTCAATATAGCGAGGGACGACTGTAGGTCCTCCCTCTGAGTTGGATGCATCTCAGTCCACTGCTACACGTACTGCCCTATTAGAAAAGATGTCTGTACAGGTCACAGCAGTTCCCAGAGGAAGATGAAACTCACTTCCCCTAGTCTTAGTCTCAGATATTAGTACATTAAGTTGGACTTCCAGAGTTTCTACAGTAGTTTCCAATGTCTTCCCAGAATCCCATTATGGGTAAGCAAAGGCAAGCTTCCAGCTTTAGCTGCCAAATGGCCAACCTCCCACCAGGCAGTTGGCCTTGGCATTATACCTTTCCTCTCATGGTGTATCACATTCTTCTTGAGAACCATTTGTGTCCATAGTTGAGCATTTCAGTTAGTGTCTTCTCAAATTCATCATATAGATTCTAACTATGTTGAACCTCAAAAACAAACACACACACACAAACAAACAAACAAACAAACACACAAAAAACTACAGACAAGGTCTAGTTCTTTCCTGCCCTTCCCTTGGATGACTACTTACTTTACATTACTATAATGAAGAATTCAATGGATTTTGAAGAAATAAATTTTAAAAAGGAAAAAATCTCTTTTGTGCTTAAGTTCATTTTTACTAAACAGAGAGGCAAGTGCACAAAGTAGAAAGTTAGTTAAATAAAACTGTTTTGTTTACACAAAGGGCACTGTGATTAAGTGCTCAGCTTTAGAGCCAAACCACTGGGTTCATTCAAATTATAGCTCTGTTTCTTGAATTAGGGCATTACATTTAACCTTCTGTACCTCAGTTTCTTCATTTGTAAAATGGAATAACAAGGATAATACAATATACCAACTTTATAAGGTTTTTCCAAAGCATATAATATAATTTGTGCAGTAAACATGTATACCATATTGTATAATATTTTTTTCTTGCAAAGACAAGATCATGCTAAATTAGCTTACTGTTATGAAAAATTACATTTTTAAGTAGAACTTTGTAAAGGTCAAATTTGTTTACACAAAAACTATTACATACTTATCGATTTATTTTTTTTCCTTTTTTATTTAATGTTTTGGGGTGATACTGTTTAATAAAATTTACAGGTTCTGATGCACAATTCTACAACACATCAACTGTGTACTATATTGTGTGCTCATCACCCCAAGAAAGAGTCTCCATCCACCATCATTTATGCCCCCATACCCTTCTCCACCTCTACCCAACACCTCTCCCACTAGCAATCACCACACAGTTGTCAGTGTCCATGACTTTTTCTCTTTTTTTCTATTTTGCTTTATCCCTGCAATGCCCCACTCACACAGCAACCCCCCTCCATGACAGCTGTCAGTCTGCTCTCTATCTATGAATATATCTCTATTTTGCTTGTTAGTTCATTTTGCTTGTTAGATTCCACATATTAGTGAAATCATATGGTACTGGTCTTTCTCTAACTGGCTTATTTCACTTAGCATAATGCTCTTCAGGTCCATTCATACTGTCGCAAATGGTAACATTTCCTTCTTCTTCTTCTTTTTTTTTGGCTGAGTAGTATTCCACTGTGTAAATGTAGCAATTTTTTTAAAAAATCTACTTATCGACTGATGAGCACTTGGGCTGTTTCTGTATCTTGGCTACTATAAATAATGCTGCAATAAACAGAGATGCATACATATTTTTGAATTAGTTTTTGGGATTTCTTCAGATATATTCCCAGAAGTGGAACTGCTGGGTCATAAGGCAGTTCCATTTTTAATTTTTTGAAGTAACCCCATACTGTTTTCCACAGTGGCTGCACCAATCTGCATCCCCACAAATACTGCACAAAGTTTCCCTCTTCTCCACATCCTCACCAACACTTGTTTGTTGATGATAGCCATTCTGACAGGTGTGAGGTGATCTCAGTGTGGTTTTAATTTGCATTTTTCTGCTGAATAGTGACATTGAGCATCTTTTCATATGTCTATTAACCATTTGATGTCCTCTTTGGACAAGTGTCTTTCCATATCCTTTGTGCATTTTTAAAATGAATTGTTTGATTTCATGGTGCTGAGTTTTATAAGTTCTTTATAAATTTTGGATATTAACCCATTATTAATGTCTCATTGATTGTCTTTTCATTTTGTTGATGATTTACTTTTTAGTTTGATGTAGTCCCATTGTTTATTTTTCCCCCTGACCCAGGGAGATATATCAGAAAAAATATTGCTGTGAACAATGTTTGAGATTTTTCTGCCTATGTTTTCTTCTAGGATTTTTATGGCTTTGAGTCTAACATTTAAGTCTTTCCTCCATTGTTAGTTTATTCTTGTGTATGGTGTAAGAAGGTGGTCTAGTTTCATTTTTTGCACATATCTGTCTAATTTTCCCAACACCATTTATTGAAAAAACTATCTTTATCCCATTGCATGTTTTTTTTAAAAAAAGACTTTTAAATTTATTTTTAGAGAGAAGAAACGAAGGGAGAAAGAGAGGAAGAGAAACATCAATGTGTGGTTGTCTCTTGCACACTCCTAACTAGGGACCTGGCCCACAACTCAGGCCCTGACTGGGAATTGAACTGGCGGCCCATTGGTTTGCAGGTCAGCACTCAGTCCACTGAGCCATACCAGCCAGGCTCCATTGCATGTTTTTGTCTCTTTTGCCTTCATTTTGTCAAATAAACCCACTTAAAAGTGAGGGTTTATTTCTGGGCTCTCTATTCTGATCCATTGATCCATATCTCTGTTTTTTATATCAGTACCATGATGTTTTGATTACTATGACTTTGTAGTATAGTTTAATATCAGGTAGCATGATTCCTCCAACTTTTTTCTTCTTTCTCAGTATTATTGAGGGTCCTTGGGGTGTTTTGTGGTTCCATATAAATTTTAGGATTATTTGTCCTAATTTGTATCTTCTTCAATTTCTTTTCTCACTGTCATGTAATTTTTTTAATATAGTTCTTTTATATCATTGGTTAAATTTTATTCCAAAATATTTTATTCTTTTTGAAGCAATTCTGAATGTGATCTTTTTCTTAGTTTCCCTTTCTGATAGTTCATTATTGGTGTATGAAAATGCAAATTATTTATGAATATTTACTTTGTATCCTACTACTTTATTGAATCCATTTATTAGTTTTAGTAGTTTTTAGTGGAATCTTTAGGTTTCTCTACCTGCAGTGTCATATAATCTGCAAATAATTACAGTTTTACTTCTTCCTTTCCAATTTGGATGCCTTTTATTTATTCTTCTTGTCTGATCACCATGGCTAGCATTTCTAGTGCTATACTGAATAAGAATGGTGAAAGTGAACATGCTTGTCTTGGTCCGAATCTTAAGAGAAATGCCTGTAATTTTTGCCCATTCAGTATGATGTTGGCTGTGGGTTTGTCATATATGGACTTTATTATGTTGGAACATGTTCCCTCTATTCCCACTTTGCTGAGAGTTTATCATATATGGGTGCTGGATTTTATCAAATGCTTGTTCTTCATCTATTGATATGACCATGGGGTTTTCATACTTCACTTTGTTTATGTGGTATATCACTTTTATTTATTTGCAAATATTGTACCACCCTTGCATACCTGGAATAAATCCCACTTGATCATGGTGTATGATCTTTCTAATGTATTGCTGGATCCTATTTGCTAATATTTTATTGAGGGTTATAGCACCTATGTTCATTGGAGTATTAGGCTATACTTTTCTTTGTGCATAGTGTCTTTATCTGGTTTTGAAATTAGGATAATGCTGTCCTCATATAAGGGGGTTGGGAGTCTTACCTCCTCTTGAACTTTTTGCAATTAATTGAGAAATATGGATGTTAGTTCTTCTTTGAATGTTTCATCAAATTTACCTCTGGAGCCATCTGATACAGGACTTTTGTTTGTTGGGAGTTTTTTAATTACTGCTTCAATTTTACTAGTTATAATCTGTCTATTCAGATTCTTTCTGATTCAGTTTTGGGAGACTATGTTTTTAAGAACTTATTCATTTTATCCAGATTGTTCAATTTGTCGGCATATAGTTGTTTATAATGTTTTCTTACAATCCTTTGTATTTTTTTGTTGTTAGTAGTTACATCTCATATTTCTTTTTTGATTTTATTTATTTGAATCCATTCTCTTTTTTTCTTCATGAGTCTGGTGAAGGTTTGTCAATCTTGTTTATATTAAGAACCAGCTCTTTGTTTCATTGATCTTTTGTAATTTTTAGGCTATTTTTAAAAATTTCTGCTCTGATCTTTATAATTTCATTACCTCTACCTTGGGCTTTATTTGTTTTTTTTTTTTTAAGTACCTTTGAGTGTAAAGTTAAATTGTTTTTTGAGATTCTTCTTGTTTCTTGAATAGGACTTTAAAGGTATGTATTTTCCTCTTAATACTACTTTTGCTGTTTCCATACATTTTGGGGTTGTGTTCTCATCTTCATCTGTTTCAAGGTATCTTTTGATTTCTTCCTTGGTCTCATGGTTAGCCCACTCCTTGTTTAGTAACATGTTATTTAGCCTCAGCGTGCTTGTGTTTTTTCAGTTTTTTCCTTGTGATTGATTTCTAGTGTCATACCATTATGGTCAGAAAAGATGCTTGATATAATTTCAATCTTCTTAAATTTGTATAAATTTAGGTTTTGTCTCCTACCATGGGGTCCATCCTAGAAAATGTTCCATATGCACTTGAAAAATATGTGTATTCTGCTGCTTTGGAGGGAAATGCTCTGAAGATATCAATTAAATCTATCTAATCTACTATGTCATTTAAAACTGGTGTTTCTTGGTAGATTTTCTGTCTGGAAGATATATTCACTGATGTCAATGGATTGTTAAAATCTCTAGTTGTTAAAATCCCTACTGTGACTGTATTCCTGTCAGTCTCTCCCTTTATGTCCATCAAGGTTTCCTTAATATATTTAGGTACTGTTATGTTGGGTGTATAAATATTTATAAGGGTTATATCTTCTTGTTGGATTGTTCCCTTTATGATTATGTAGTGTCTTTCTTTGTCTCTTACTATAGCCTCCATTTTAAAGTCTATTTTGTCAGATATAAGTATTGCTACCCCAGCTTTTGTTTCATTTCCATTTGAATAAAATATTTTGTTCCATCCCTTTTCTTTTAGTTTGTGTGTATTTTTCATTCTGAGGTGGGTCTCTTGTAGACATTATATATATGGGTCTTGTTTTCTTAACCATTCAGCTACCCTATATATTTTGATTGAAGCATTTAAGCCATTTACATTTAAAGTGATTATTGATACTTACATATTTATTGTCATTTTATTTTTTACCATGTTCCTTAGTTTACTGTTGTTCTGCTTCTTTTCCTTTTTCCCCTTTAAGATGAACATTTAACATTTTATAATACTGGTTTGGTGGTAACAAAGCCCTTTAACTTTTCCTTGTCTGAGAAGCTCTTTATTTCTCCCTCAATTTAAAATGATAGCTTTGCAGGGTAACATAGTCTTGGTTGTAGGTTCTTGCTTTTCATTACTTGACTATTTCATGCCAGTCCTTTCTGGCCTGAAATGTTTCTATTGAGAAATCAGGTGACAGTCTTATGGAAGCTCCCTGGTAGGTAACTAACTGTCTTTTTCTCTTGCTACTTTCTAAGATTCTCTTGTTTTCTTTAACATTTGGGCTTTAAATTATGATGTGTCTTGGTGCGGACCTCTTTGGGGCCTTCTCATTTGGGACTCTCTGTGCCTTCAGGACTTGTGTGCCTTTTTCCTACACTGGGTTAAGAAAGTTTTTGATCATTATGTCTTCAAATGTCTTTAATCCCTTGTTCTCTCTCTCTCTTCTCCTGTTATGCTCTTCATTGTCCCAAAGTACCTTAAATTATCCTCATTATTTTTTCCCTTTGCTGCTCTGCTTGGGTGTTTTTTTTCTACCCTGTCTTTGAAATTGCTGATTGTATCCTCTGCTGCACCCGATCTACTGCTTTTTCCTTCCAGTATATTGTTCATTTCAGCTATTGTTTTCTTCATTTCTAAGCTGCCCTTTGAAATTTTTCTATATCCTTTTCTATGCTTTTGAGTATCCTTATAACTATTATTTGAACTCTATATCTGATAAATTGCTTGCCTCCACTTTATTTAGCTCTTTTTCTGGAGATTTCTCCTGTTCTTTTATGGGGTCTGTTTCTTTGTCTCCCTACTTTGGCTGCCTCTTTGTTTTTTTCTATATGTTAGATAAATCTCCTGTGACTCCCAATATTCATGTGAGGGTCTTAGGTAGTAAGTCTCCCATAGGGTCCAGTGGTGCAGTCTCCTTGGTCACCTGAGGTGGGTAATCCAGGAGTATCCCTGTGTGAGTTATGTGGACCCTCCTGTTGTAATTGAGTCTTGATTATTACTGGCTTCTTAGTGCATTGGATCGACCTTCAGGCTGGCTGACTGTGAGACTCAACCCTGACCACGGCATGAGAGTTGCTGTGTAGGTTTCTGACCACACAAAGTGGAATTTGCCTCTGCAGGATTTAGTTCCTGCTTAGATCTCCTTATTGATATGCTGCTTATGAAGCTTATTGGATCCTGCTGTGATGTTGTCTAAAGCTGAGTGTGTTGGTTCTTGGTCTCTTGGGAGGGACTGTGGTGCAGAACAATAAAAGATGCTGCCTGTGACTGGCCTTCAGTAACTTGTTTGGAGCTACTCGCTATTGACAGTCTGTGGCTATCTCTGCTGCTCTTGGTTGTACACAGGAAGGACCAATCTACACACCAAAGCTGGCTTTTACTAGCATGGGGACAGAGAACAGGTCAGCAAAGGTTCCAAGGCCCCATGAGGTCTGCCTCTGCCTGTGTATGTCTGCTAGCTGCCTGTTTAAGCTCAATCACTGAAAGAGCTTCTGATTATACTTCTCAGCAGGGTATAAGCCCCAAAGGGTGGGGGTAGAGGGAGTCTAGAGTGTGAGGCTATTGTTTTCCTCTAAGCTGATGCGGAATTGAGAGGAGCACCCCAATGTGGGAGAATGAGTTAGCATAGGGATGGATCCTGCTGGCTGTCCCTTTAGATCCCTCCCCAGAGCCACAAATACCATACTTTCTTCACATGACTCTGCTCCAGCCCTCTGCTGGAGCCCTGGATGAGTGGTTGCAAATGAAATTTTGTGGATTAGCCCTTTGAAAAGGTGCCTGTGTCTCCAGCAGTCTCCTGTCTTTCCCAAGAAGACAGAAACCCCAGTGCTTTTCACAGATAGATGTTATGTGGCCACCTCTTCCTGACTGGGCTGGGCAGCCTGTCTTGGGGTTTAGACCCATACTTCTCAGGAAGTACCCCTAGAAGCTGAGATATCCCTCCAGAACCTCAGCCACCACCCATGGGAGCAGGGCCAGCCTTTTTTGCATTGCTGCCCTTCCTACCAGTCTCGGTGTGCCTTCTTCTGTAAATCCTTGGTTATAAGACTTCAGCAAATCATCAGTTCTCAATTTGATTTTCTTTAAATTATATGATATGCTTTGTTCCAGAAGGGATTTAGAAAATTTTTATATATATCTTTAAACATAATTTTTGCATACATAAATAAGGGTTCCATAGTGTTTTTCCCATCATTTCATCAGCTCTACCTCTCAACAGCCTTTGAAGCTAGGAGGTTGTAGTCACTCTGTGAGACACCAGGATGTAGGCTATGGAGGCTTATGAATCAGTGAACCAGAAAATGTTTGTCCTTTTGACTATATGGATCTATCAGTATACTTTCACCAATCACAGTGAACTTGAAGATCAATAAATGGCCAGCTTAGTTTCCTAAAACAACAGGAGTTCATAGACTCTGTATATACAGAGCAAATTAAAGCAAATCAGAAAGAAGGCTTTGAACCTGGGAGTTCTCAAATTTTAGTTTCCCAGGCTGAATACCCTTCCTTGAGTAACTGACTTTATATTGTGTCCTTGGTTTTAACCAGGGATTAGTGTAAGAGATGACTGTAAAATAAATGTTTGTGAAAAAAATACAACAGAAAAAATACTGTTCATGATATCATTCAATGATAATTCTATAAGCCTTTGAATGGCAAATTTTTCCAAAATTGGAAGGGAGAGAAAATGGTTTTTCTTCCCAGGAAAAGTTGCATATTGACTTCTGTCAGATACCAGACTTTGGACTTTGATGGCCAAGACATTCATAATTACTTCAGTTCCCAGGTACAATAAGAATTTCCATTCAGTCTCTTCTTATTCTTTATTTCAAATGTCCTCCTGAGTTACATGTTTTATTACAAATAATATATATTTGGAGGATATATTTATAAATAAATAAATAACCTACTATTTTATTTACTGTACTCCACTGCCTTTCTAAATGTAGCTCTTCTATATAGCATAAAATTAGTATAGAATTCCCCTAAAGAAAAAAATCACCACTTTTCTTCTTAGTGTTCAAATACAGAAAACCACAATTTTAATTCTATAGATAGCATCTGGCTTTCAGCATGATATCACCAGTGAAAATTTAATCTGATATTATGAATTCTCTTGTTTCTAAAAAAGCTTCAGTAGGAAAATGAAAAGAGAACCAAAATAAATAATGAAACATTTCATGAACAACAGTTCTGGAAAACCCCAGATTTATTAGCTTTTATATTCATTATAAAGTTGTATTCTGAATATTATTCATAATTGTTCTGGTTTATTAGTAGCATTAATAAGCATCAATTTTGTACAGATTAAAGATATTAAGAGTTCCTTTATGAGGCAGTACCTTTAAGTTATAAAAGACCCATTAGGGTGCCAAATTCCATCTGGACACTGATTTTAGAAATGTACCACTGGTAAAGAGCTGAAAATCAGAGGAATTGAAAAACAGAGCTTTCAAATGTCATTTCAGTTGCAAAAGGAATTTGGATGTTTTTACTATATAAAAATCTGTTTCTGTCTATAAATCAAAATTATCTTACAGTTCAAGGGTACCTGAATCTTCCTTTTCATCTAGTCCAAATACAAACAAATAACTTCAGAGGGAATGAGAGAGTTTAATTTTCCTGTGAATTCTGACATCCTTTAAGGAGTTTAGTTTTCTATAGCATTCCATTTTGCTGATACACTGATTTATGATTTATTACCAGTGATATGTAATAACAACTTCTAAAATTTAGTGAAATGCATTAGGTTTTAAGCCCTTTATGTCTGTTATATGCATCACATAATATCATCCAGTGATTCTTAACTGGGGGCAATTTTGACACCCAGTAGATGTGTGGAAGTCTCTGGTGACCAAATTTTGGTTGTCACTACTTTGGAGGAGGTAGTTCTACTGGCATCCAGAAGGTAAAACTAGAGATGCTGGTAAACATTCCACAATGCACAGAACAATGCCCATATCAAAGCCCATATCAAAGAATTATCCAGCCTCAAATGTCAATAGTACTGAGGCAGAAAGAACCTGACTTAATGCATTCACAGCCTCACGAGATGGGTATTATTCTATTATTGAAACATATTTTACATAAAACAACTTGTAAATTTAAGATGTACAACATGTTGATTTGATACATTTATATATTGGAATCTGATTGCCATTATAGTAATAATTAGTATGTCTATCACCTTGCATAATTATACTGTCTTTTTAGGAGCTGGAATAATTAGGTTCTAGTCTCTTAGCAAGTTTGATGATTATAATACAATATTGTTGTCTGTATTCACTGTAGTGCGCATGAAATAGTTGTTATTAACCTTATTTTCAGAAAAGGGAATGAGACACAGAAAAGTTAAGTCACTTACCCAAGACCACATAGCTAAGTAAGTAGTGGTGCCCAGATTGAGAACCTAGCTCTTTATTGCCTTAAAGCCCAAGCTCTTTCCACTGTACTCTGATACCATCTTCAGAGAATTTTGAGGACCATGGTAGATTCTGAGTTTTGAAGGGTGGAGATCCTGTCTTATTCTGTATAACTGCCATAGTACTGAGCTCTTGCTTGCTGAAAGAGTAATGGTAACATTTCATCTCTTGAAAATCTTCAGATTTCCTCTTTACAGTGATATTTTAACTATTAGGTCATTATACCCCAAGTGTTTGATTGTATATACTGTATTACTAAATAAGAGAAAAATTGAAAGGAAAACAGAAGACATAATTTGTCTCCAAGGAGGTTGTGAGGAAGAAGGGTTATGTATATATATAAACAGAAGTATGTGTGCATGTGTGTCTATAAGCAGAATTGTCGGCCCAAACATCTTTCCTTTTACATCTTCCCCATGTTGGAAGATGTAAAAGGAAACAATCTGGCTTAATCATGTATCGGGACACCTCCCTCTGGGTAGGAAACATCTCTGCCAGACTATAATGTATATTTGTACCTTTGGTCATCATTGTGGAAGAGCCTTGGCTGCTTTCACCCTTCTAGCTTAGGTCATTTATAAGCAGAACCAGCCTATCCATGTGATACTGACAAGACTTTGCACTTCTCTTTTTTGATGATCTTTTCTTCCCTATTGAAGTGGCTTTTACTGAACTGTACACCTAAGTAAAATTTATGTGTATTTTACCACAATAAAAAAATGCCATGCAACCAGCCCCAACTGGTGTGGCTCACTTGTTTGGAGCATCCTGCCCTGCACCAAAAGGCCATGGTTTGATTCCCAGTCAGGGCACATACCTGGGCTCTGGATTCCATACCTGGGTGTGTACAAGAGGCATCTGGCTAATGTTTCTCTCTCACATCAATGTTTCTCTCTCTCTCTCCAGAAATCAGTGAACATGCCCTCAGGTAAGAATTTAAAAAAATAAAAAATGCCATACAAATGGCCACTTAATATTTCTATATTTAAGGTCAGTTCTGCTTAAAACATTAGGTAATTTTCTGGGAGAAGTACGTATAGTAGTTAAATGCTTAGACTCAGGCAATAGACTGCTTAGGTTCAAATCTCAATTTTCTCTGTTATTATTTACTCTGCAACTTGCTTGGGAAAATTACTAAACTTTTTAGTAGTTTCTTCTTTAGTTTTTTTTACCTATAATACATGGATAATGAAGAAGGTACCGGTCTCATGAAGGTGCTATAAAGATTAAAAAGGCAATGTATGCCTTTTTAAGTATTTGGCATGGCACCAGGCATATATGGTGTCAAAAAATGTAAACTATTATAATATTATAATAAAATTTTAGGACCTATATTTGAGCAGGTTGGAGAGAAGTTCACTGTTTCTTACTACCACTTTCTATTCTCATCCAGTCATTGATCTCTTTTCTGTTCTCGATTGACATCTCAAAGCTACATTCAATATTTCAGTCATGAGCTTCAGCCATATTTGAACATCTTCCTAGTGCATAAATCTACAGTTCCCAAATGAGGTATGCACCTGGACGCAAATCTTTAATATCATGTCTCAATTAGTTCATTTGTTCATGTCTGCTTATAATGTTAATAATCAGAATTATGTTGAAGTCTTACTAATACTAAGAACAAACTTGTGATGTAATAGTTCATTGTAAAAAATTGGGTCTTCCTATGTACATATGTATACATGCACTTAAAATAGAATATTATAATTAAATGTTATTTATTAAAAATAACTCCAGTAGCTATTTGATTTGTATAATAGGTTTCTGCTTTCTTGTCTCATGCTAGAATATGTTTAGCAGTAATGATTTTATGAAACTATTGTGAAGAGAAAGGCTGAGTTTGTATGTAAATGATAGTATATATAAATACACAAGGGATGATTTGATTAGAAGCAATATGACACATTGATGGAAGTGATAGTTTAGAATTAGACCTGATATGAATCTTAGGTCTATCATTACAGGCATTTAGTTAACTTTTCTTGTCTGTTTCCTCAACTGAAAACTGGGGAGAGTAACACCTATTTACATAGTTGTTGTAAGGCCTACATAACATTATGCTTAGCACATAGTATGAATTCAAGAAACAGTAACTAATTTTTTCTTTCCAGAGGAAGGAGATGATAGGCAAATATTGGGGGTCTCTTTGAACCATTATCATTTGGTCAGCTTCTATGATCTCTTTTTGGAACTAATTCTTAATCTCTTTATGGTCACTTTCTTTGTGTTAACAAAGAAGAACTGATTACTAATTTATTTCAAAATGAATTATATTTGATGGGTCACCCTAGCAGTTACAAAGCAGACAATGGAGTGGGGTGGTGAAGTTCAATCACATACTTGGGAAAAGTCAACAATGAAGACAAGGCCCTAATTTGTATGTCATACTTGAGAGAAGAAAACATGGGTGCAGGCTTTACAGGAAGGATCATGAGTTAGAAATACGAAAGTTCCTTCCTGGTATCTGGCTTTATGCACTTTGGTTTATCTCTTTGATCTTATTTTCTCTACTATTAAAATTTAGGATAATAAAATTTAAAGGTTTATAAAACCCACTTTAAGATAGAAAAAAGGTGATATTGAAAGGCAAAGGAAAGCTATAAAAACTTGCTGAATACATTCAATTTAAATACATGTGCTTATCTTTCTATTATTATGAAATGGATGTTTTATTTATACTGTATTTGGGTAACTACAGTCAACAATAAGGTAATTCACAGGCAAATATTCCTGCCTTAGATGTAGAGGCAATAAAGTAATCAGACCAAACTCTCTACTTTCATTTGAATTTTTCAGTTTAAACTCAACTGTGCCCTTGCCCTGGCAGGTGAGGCTCAGTTGGTTGGAGCGGCTCCCCATAAACTGAGATCGAAGGTTGGATTCCATTGAGGGTGCACACCTGTGTCGCTTTGGGTCTCAGTCCAGGCACCTGTGAGGGTAAACAGATCGGTGTTTCTCTCTCACATGGATGTTTATCTCCCTTTCTCTTCCCCCTCTCTCTAAAATCAATAATCATGTCCTTGGGTGAGGATTCAAAATAATAATACTGATAATAATAATAATAAACTAAATATGCTCTTGCTTTTACACAATAGGATTCAGGAATTAAAGGCTTGGCTCTTTAAAAACCATCAGCCAGGCCCACAATCTGAGTACCAAAGACTGGGGGAAGCTGAGGTGTCCACACCTGGGGAAAAAAGCTTAGCTGCCCTTGGAGGGTTGAAGATGGCGTTTCCCCCAGTCAGGTCAGAGTTCACAGGCCACTTTTGCTTCAAAGACTGTTTGCATTCTATCAGCGTGTTAGTCAAGATGTTTTGCTGACCGAGACTAGGAAATCTATGTGAGGGCGGGTTAGTTTGCAGACTGTCCACATGTCATCGTAGTCTCTAACACACACAATAGCTTTTCTTAAAAACGCAAGCTGGACTGAAAAACTTAGGACGATGAACAAATTCTGGGACAGTAATGGGCAAAGGGACAACTCCATTTAATTCCTGGTAGGAATCCTCCCTCCCGCTCTACCCCGAAGCAGTCAGTCACCTAAGGGGTCTAAGCCACACTTGGAACTTACTTGAGCCTGAAACTAACAAAGCTTCGTTCTTCCCCCACACTCAGGGGACGCGCTAAGAGGAACACAACAGGCACTGCCGCGGGACGTTCCGGCTCTCTAAGGCTGCATTTTGATATAGGAGAGACATATTTTTGTTCCCCTTTCACAGTGCACCTTGCAAAAGTTACAGAAATCCGGCTAGGATCTCGGAAAAAGGAAGGAAGAGGAAGGCACCGGGAACTAGGTGGCGGCGTTAGGGGGTTCCGTGCAATCTGGTGAGTAGGAGGTTCCAGAAGACCGCGACGAGGGTGGGGGTTGGTTTGAGGGCCGGTTCTGCTTTCGCCCGTGGCTCCTCTGTCCACGAGCGCAGGTGGCAGGACCTGGAGAGCGGCCAGGACTGTCCTCACCTGCGGGCTGAGCAGGGGCTTCTCCGTGAGGACGAGGTCCTGGAAGGAGCGCGCGCGCGACGGAGGAAGGCTGGGAGTCAGAATCCGGAGAGGGGAGGCGCAGGCGGAGAGGGAGGGAAGGAGGCGAAAAAGAAGGAAAGGTCGGGGTGCGGACCGGGGTGGGGAGGGGGGTGGAGAAAACCGCTAGAGCAAAAGTGGGGCCGGACCAGGCAGTGTCCAGCTTTTAACCTGGGCTGTGGAGGCGGGGAAAGGAGTAAGAGGAAAGGGGAGGTGCGTGGGGTAGGGTGGTGGGGGGAGTTGGAAGCAAATGACATCACCGCAGGTGAAAGAAAAAGGGGCGAGCGGCCGACAGCGGGAAGACTGGGGAGTTTGGCATTAAGAGCTCGAACCCTGCTGCCCGGCAGGGACTTCGGAGTCCCCAGAGACCATGCAGAGGTCGCCTCTGGAAAAGGCCAGCGTCTTCTCCAAACTTTTTTTCAGGTGAGAGGGTGTCCAGTCGAGCTTTGGAAGGACACGTGCCCACGAAAAAGGAGGGCCAGTGTATGGGCTGGTTTTGGGGAAAGAGGTATCATTTTTTAAAAGATGCGCTGTATCATTCGTTGTTACGGAAGAGAACCTGGATTTTGTGGAATAAAAGCGAAAACATTAAGAAGAGATAAAAGAATGAACTGTTTTGATAGGAAGCCTTAGCTTAATTTTGAAGTCTTACAACTGAAAATCATGCTCTCAAGACCCAAATGTGCTGGTGTACAATTGTTTTCTTAGGTTTTTCTAAGAAGTTGATGGATTATAAACTTATTAATAAAAATACTTAAGTTTAGTCCTTTGTTTTCTCCCCTTCATGCCTTAGAAATTTAGATGACTTCTTGGCTCACATACTACTACTGCCATGCCTGCATGTAATAGGTGCTCAGAAAACATGTGTTGACTGAATTTTGAACTTTCTTAGGGGAGAGGAGTGAAGTGGGTACTATATACTTAAATTAAGTTTTTATTGTTATGATACTGTCTAATAAGTATTAGCTGCAATTCCATTATTCTTCCTTTAAAGAATGAAAACGAAACCCTTGAAATACCTTTTCATTTGTTTATTTTTTAAAAGCCAATTCCACAAGCTATAAATTTTAAAAGGGGTGGGGGTTAGAATTGTCACGAAAATGTGAAGCCCTGGGAATAGATACTGAAGTTATATCCAACTGACATTTAAAAAATTGTACTTAATCCTACTTTGTATGTGATGATCCATAAAAGCATGCATATTTCATCTAATGAGGTTTTTTAAAAATGGAGGCTAAATTCTATGTATAGATTTCATATTTGAAGTGTTCTTTGGATACTGTATCTTCTCTTCCTCTTATACTTGTATAAATGAATGAGTAGGTACAGCTCTCTCATGGGATATAACTTGATTCATAATTGTCCAATGAATCAGCATACTTAGATACATATACCCATATGTACATATTGTGGGGAAGGGACTCAGCTTTCACCTCTGTTTTATTCTCTGCATGTGCAGTAAGCCTGGAACTCAGTGCTAGGGAGTGATCATTCACAATTGAAGGAGAGCTGTGAATGGGAGAGGACTTTACTCTTTGAAATTACCTTTTTGTGTTGATGTTTTCAGCACCTTTTGTTACACCATCTATAAAAATTGGATTATCTGTTGATTTATTTTCCTTCTACTTCCAAAATCAGAATGCCCATTGGTATACACTGTAGACTTTTTGGTAGAGCACTTTGAGGAATGCCAATGCCAGACAGTCTAAAACTAAAGTTTTCAGGAGAATGAACGCCTCATGGCTACTTGTACCAAGGGACTTCAAATTAGCTCATTGTTGATTTAAATGAAATTATTGTTGATTTATCAAAAAAAATCCCCCCCAACAGATCATCTTGTAAATTTTAGTGTAGTTTAAAAGTGCTCTCAGGTTGATTTGTGTAAAAAAAAATATTATAATGGCTGCTCACTTTGTTTAGAGCATGCTCATTCCTGTTTCCAAACTATTTCATAATAAATTGTTCTAAACATAAGTGTATTTTTAAGTTACGTTCCTACTATTTACAGGAATTGATGGTCTTCTAAAGTATCTGTGATTATAAACTTCTTTCTGGGTTATAATTCTGAAAGGGTAAAAACTTATTTTATGCATTGGATTAGACTGTATGGCTTAACAGTCAAGAGTGTTAGGATTTGGATTCAGATTGTTTTGATTCAAATCCTAAATCTATACTTAGTAGTTGTGTGACCTGAAGTAAGTCACTTAACATCTCTGTGTTTGTGTGACTTGACCTTTACAACTTGGAGACTAGTAGGACCTATTCCACTGGAGTTAATCTGTTGAGACAGTGTATATAATGTGTTTAGCCCATAAATGTTAGCTGCTATTATATCATCATCAATGACCATACTTTTATGTTTTTTACAATACTATGTACCTTGTTTATATAATATACTCAATTCACCTTTGTTGAATATAATTTTGTTACTGTCATTCTATATACACAATGAATGGGCTCAGATGAGAATTTAAATTAGGTAAAGTCTCTTCTGACATGGCCCTACCAGATACACACACACACACACATACAAATGTCATATGCTTATATCATTTGTTGTTAAATGACTTAAAATTTAACTTTCTGAACATGGTACCTTCAGTTTCCATTTCCTAAAAGAGTAAAGCCTATTATGGTCTGGGTTATAGGTTATATTGAATATCTCTTTCATTGTTTAGGTTTTGTTGTTGGAAAAGCTAATAAAGTTTGGGAAAGATTTAAGTATTTAATTTTACATAGGTTTCATATCAAGCACAAATTTGAAGGACATTGGAAGTATAATGCTTATATAATATATACATATATTTATAAACTATCTAAAAGAGAACTTCACACAAAAATTCAAATTTTTGAATATCACAGAAAACAAGCACATTAACTTAAAGCTTTTTAAAAATAGGAACATGTTTTTAAACTAAAGATGATATATTTGCATAGAATTTATGATTCATATACCAATGGAATTGATTTACAAATGTTTACCAATAGAACAATTTTGACCAGTTTTCTAAATCTACATTTTCTAATAACTTTGAAGGTAGTTATTCAGCTTGTTCTCTGTCTTTTCTCTCATGCCTCGAATTTCCCATATTCTGTTTAGTTGTGAGATTGTATATCAAACCATGTGTCAGATGACTCAGCTTTAATTTGGTCATGGTATCCACACCAGAAGTTTAGATGTATACTTGAGGAATTGTTAGAGCCTGTCAGAATCCAGGTGTACAATGCCACAGATCTCTCTCCAGACTTGATATAGGGGACTGTAATAAACTCTACAGATAAGTCTCAAGTAAGAGGAAAGAGTAAATAATATCAAGATCTAAGATGGAAATCCAGGAAAGAAATGCATTTTGTGAGTCTCAGGTTAATAATAAGATAATTTAAGATAAGTTTGTAATTATTACACACAAAGTAGTGAGAGATTTTGAAACAAATATGCTAGAACTTATACACCAGAATGGGTGAGGTGTGTCAAAACAGCTACCAATGGAAACCAAACTCTTATTATAAACATTCTGCCTTTGATCAAAATGTTTTTAAATTCTTGTTATAGAATTATCTTTAAAAACAGTATATAAATTTATTCTCATAAGTTCATAGCAGTTCATTACTTTTTAGCCATTATTTTATAGTAGCTTGCTTTATTTGTCTATTTTTTAAAATTATTTATTTATTTTTTGAGAGAGGGGAAGGGAAAGTGAAAGAGTGGGAGCGAAACATTGATGTGACAGAAACACCAATAGGTTGCCTAACCTAGGTGCCCTGACCAGGGACCAAACCCACAACTCAGGCATGTGTCCTCACCAGGAATGAACCCACAACCTTTCAGTTTACAGGATGATACTCCAACCAACTGAGCCACACTGGTTAGAGCAATAGTAGCATGCTTTAAATTAAAAGTCATATTACCCAAGACTGTCACTTGGACTTGTTTCTAAAGTGACTTTTGACCCTATCTCAAAATTACATGCAAACATACACTGAAAGTATAGACAATTTTCATCATACTTTGTTAACAGTCAGGTGCTACTTAAATTTAGATTATCATTCAAAAAATGTAATATAAATTTTATTTTATTTTTATTATTTAACAAAAGACATTTTTAAGATTTTATTAATTTATTTTTAGAGAGGGGAAGGGAGGGAAATATTGATATGTGGTTGCCTCTTTTGCGCCCCCTACTGGTGACCTGGTCCACAACCCAGGCATGTGCCCTAGACTGGGAATGGAACCAACAACCCTTTTGTTTGCAGGCTGGCACTCAATCCACTGAGCCACACCAGCCAGGGCTAAATTTTATTTTTCAATTACAATTGATATTCAATATTATTTTTATTGCAGACTTCAAAGACATCTCCTAATGAAGGGAAACATAAGTGCTTTGAGCAGCAGAAGCATAATTATAAATATATAATAAAATAGTGATAAAGATGACAATTTCGAAGACTACCACACAATTTGGTTATATAAATTATGACATATTGTAAAAACAATGATCAAATAATGTTTTATTTACATTTTATTTACATGTTTGCAAAGCACTAAAAAATCTGAAATTATGGCTATCACAAATATTTTGCAGTCTGTTGGGGGCATTCATAGAAAAATTGACATGAGAGACCAGTTGGCCAATCAAATACAGGTCTAGTCCCGTCCCAATCAACACACAGGTTTGTCTCTCTGGCAAGGCTTAGACTATCAAAATCAAGAGAAATAGGTGCATAAAACAAAAGCCAACATGAGGCACACAGTTCATAGTGAGATGTACAGATGTCAAGGGTAACTGAAAACCATGAGTCCATTTAGTCAGTCAAGGAGAAAATGCCATGAGGACACCCCAGGGTTTTCATGTACTCTCTTGGTTTTGTCTTCTGTAGGAACTGGAGGAGACCACTTTTTGGGACAGGGGTCATCTGTCTTGATCAGTGTTGCCTGAATACTGACAACTGTTGCCTTCCTGTATCAGTCCCTTAATGTTTGTCTACCTATCTGCCTTTTGCTGCTCATGATTTCTTATGAACAGTTAAGATTTTTCAACTTCAGATGTGTGTCAATTTTGATTGGTTTAACTCTCAGAGTTCTAAAAGTACTTCCTTTGCATGATATGACTAACATTGTAATATTGTAATTGTATACTTTAAAATATAAAATATATGTATATATAATTAAGTTTAAAAATTGTTAGTTTAAAAAATTCCTCCTTGGTTTTGAAGTATATTCTAGTGGTTCAGTTTATTATTTGACTCTCCAGGAGTATTTCTATATACTTATAACAAATAGCATACATTATACAGCTTTAAAATTCATTCCTTGCTAAAGAAAGAAGTGCAATCTATTTTACTTAATTGCTTCATCAATATTTTATGCTTGATGTGACAATCAAAATATCCCTCAGTGGCCCTGGCTAGGGCCACTCAGAGATATAATCTCAGTTGGTTACAGAAGCAGTTGCAACCGGGATGATTTAAGCGTATTACATTCAAACTCACCTCCTGCTGTGTGGTTTGGTTCCTGATAGGCCCAGACTGGTACCTGGTCAGGTCCCTGGCCTGGGGGGCTGGGGACCCCTGGGTTAGAGCATTGTCCTGATACACCAAAGTTGCTCTTTAATGCCCAGTCAGGACACATAGAAGAATCCATCAATGAATGCGTAAATAAGTGGAACAACAACAACAACAAAATTAATGTTTCTCTCACTCTCAAATCAATCAAAAATTAAAAAATATATCCTTCAGAGCCAACTTGAGACACTAGGAAAACCATGGTTTTTCAGTTTTCCATTTTTGTTTTAAAGAAGAAAGTAGTACTTAGTGTGGAAATATTCAATGCATCAATGTTGAAACTTGTTTAAAAGGCCCTTAAATGACACCATTCTAAAATGTATTATTATTGTTAGTGTCATTTCACCGGAACCTGTAATTTCAGTGTGGTAGGGCTACAGTATAAGTACAGGATTGCAAAACCACCTCGGAAGGGTGTTAACCATTTAGCATGAAGCTATATGTTGTTTGTCAAAATTTAAAAACACCTCTGACTCAGCAGCAATTTTGGTAATTTTGATTCCACTGATTCTAGACGCATTGGTGTTGGTCACTTTCCTGGCACAAATCCCTGCAATGCAATGGGGTCAAAAGGGGAAAACAGATTATGACAGAGGTCTGGTTGTTTTGGGACCTTGCCTGAAGACTGAATTTATAAATCTGTTAAATGCATTATCACAGAACAAAACATTACTCTTTCAGATGCTTCTTCTAAGCTCCGAAGAATTTACCCTGTGGTTGTTTGACAGTGAAATTAGCATTACAAAGTGGCTTTACTATGCAGCTTTGTGTCAGCAAAAAGCTTAGGCTTCTTTTAGCAAGAAACCTGCAGAAATTCAATTAGCTTACTTGATGTAGAGAGTAAATACAGTGTTGTTTTACACACAGTAAAATATTTTATTGTATTTATTTTTTAAATTTTTGTTGTTGACACTATTACAGATATCCCCCATAACCCCCTTTCCCCCTTCCAACGACTCCCCCATCCTTACCACATTGTGGTCTGTGACCACAGGCTATACATATATGTGCTTTGCCAATTCTATTCCAGTCTCCCCCCACCCACCTTCTCTCTGTAATCTATCAGTGTGTTCCGTGTGTTCCATGTGTCCATGCCTCTGGTTTTCTTTTGTTTGTCAGTTTATTTTGTTCATTAGAATCCACATATGAGTGAGATCATATGGTATTTGTCTTTCTCTGACTGGCTTATTTCCAGAGTGACTATATTCTTGTAGAGCTCTGAAAGATCTATTTTCACAGCTGTGTCCAGGTTGCAAGGCTTGTTAAGTTAGCTATTCTCTGTGCAGCTCCATTAGATTATTACTGTCTTTCAACATCAATGACTTTCAAATTGTAAAGCCATGGATGTCAAGGTCTTCTATGACTTGTTCAGTAAAGCATTCAGACTATTTCAAAACTCCTGCATAGAATGGTGTATAAACATTTCTTTGTAATGATGATGATTCCATGGTGATCAACCCCAGAGGCTTATGGATATTGTAGATTTCTGACTTTCAGTAGTCTTGAACGTAACTTCCTTCTGATAAAAATGGGTCAAAGCAAGAGGATCCTGGACAGATTTTATTCTATCAATATTTTCTTGGGTTCCTTTATGGCCAGGCCTTAGCTTTAGTGGGAAAGCCTACCTGCTAATTCCTTGCTCATGGGATAAAGACAAGGTTTGAAGATCTGTGTTAAGTCCTTGTTAGGATTTTTCAACCCTGAAACAGGGCTTTACTTTGATATAATGAGGGAATTCTCCCATAGGTTGCTTCAGGGAGTCGAATCAGGGCAGTACTTCCTTTTAGCTCATGATTTGGGGCAGCTTGGAGGATGTCCTAATTCAGTGGTTCCCAACCTTTTTGGCACCAGGGACTGGTTTTGTGGGAGACAATTTTTCCATGAACAGTGCGGTGGGGTGGGGAATGGATGGGAAGGCAGAACCACTCACCTCCTGCTGTGCAGCCAGGTTCTTTACAGGCCATGGACCATTACCTGTCTGTGGCCCAGGGTCTGGGGATCCCTGTCCTAATTTATTTATTCATCACCTTCTGTATTCCATGCAAGGCATTAAAAAGATTGAGGTGCACAAGAAAAAAAAAACTGGTGCTACCTTCATGAAACAAATTCTCTGAAACCCATAGACTTGAAGGCTTATAGAAACACTCCATAGGGCATGTCATAGTCTAAGGCTGGTTAAGCAAGGCTTGCTAGAGGAGTGACTCTTGAGTTGACAGGGAAAGAAGATTATCCCAACCAAGGGTGGGGATGGATTAGGAAAAATTTAAATACAGGAGCAGCTGACTGAACTGTAGGACTAGCAGTCTGAATGATCATGGCACCTTTAAAGATTTCAGAGAAGTTCCCTGGGACTGGAAAATAAGGTGTGTGACTAAGATTTGGGTAAATGGTCTGAAGCTCTAGCAATGGCCACATCATAAGCAGCTTTGTGAGCTTTATTTGAGCTTTATCATATTGGAAGTGAAATGGCATGTTTTTCAAGCCCGGGAGTGACATGCCAAATGCAGAACTGTTGCGGTTTTGCACCAGAAATGCTAAACTGAGAGTGGCAGTGGAGGGAGGGAGGGAGGGAGGGAGGGAGAGAGAGAGAGAGAGAGAGAGAGCGCAACAGGTTTTGTAATTAATAAGATATGGAAGGCAAAGGAGAGAGAAGAATCTAGGACAGTGTCCACATTTGCTGGTTTAGGTAACCCAGTGGATGGTGATGAAGCTTGCTGAGTGAAAAGATTCAGTTGGAGAAGAGGGTTTTGGGGTGGGGGTGGGACCTATGCAAACCCTCTGCTTCTCTTTAAAATCAAAAAGGAAGTAATCCTATTGCTCACAGGCAGGTTATATGGTTATTTGAAGATATATTAAGTGATTTAGAGCTTAGTTTTAGGTAAGATATTATGATGACTGAGGTGACATTCAGAATACTTCCCTTACACTCTTTGGTAAGTCCAGGCTTGCATCTGGGGAAGAATTTAAAGTGCTCAGTAGTTTTGACTTTATCAACTGAGTGTGTTCTGAAAGAAGCAGCTGTATTCTACAGACAGCACTGGTTAAGTTCTACTTAGAATTCTCTTACTACCCTCCTCTCCAAACCCACGAACTGATGTGTACCATAATTTCACTCTTTTAAACTGGTTTCTATGATCACAGACATTCAGGAAGTAGATGTGAAAATCTGCTGGGGCTTCAGGTTTTATCTGCAGCAACTGAATAAATAAGAGCACACCTATTACCATGAAATATTTTTCATGTTTGAAAAAAGATTCTTATTACACTTGAAAAGATTGTGTATCATTGTTTTATGTTAAAACTTTGAGTCTCTTAAAACATGCAGAGCTTTCTTGCTTAGCACTGCCTACAGAGGTGCACCTATCTTCTACCCCACTTCACACCCACCCCCAAATGCGTAGTGAAGTCTTAACATCAAGAAGGGACACAGCACTGACCAGTATGGTTCAGTTGGTTGGGCATTGCTCCACAAAGCGAAGGGTCACCATTTTGACTCTGGTCAGGGCATGTGCCTGAATCAGGGCACATGCTTGAGTTGTAGGTTCAGTACCCTTCTGGGGCTCTTAGGAGAGGCAGGCAATCTATGTTTCTCTCTCACATTGATGTTTCTCTCCCTCTCATTCTCCCTCCCTTTCTTCCCCCACCCCTAAAAAGAAATAAAATCTTTTAAAGAAAGATTGGACCCAAACATTTCATCTGGTACCAGTAATACTATAGGTGAAAAGCTTAGTAGGCAGAATCTTAGAGGTGCTGGCAGCTGTATTTAGAGGAGATTCAAGGGTCAGAACTTGGAGCACACAGTATAGGTTATAGGAGCAACAAGATAATGGAGCTCTGGCTGGCTGGGATTAACTATTCCTGCTCTAGAGGCATCAACTGGAGAAACTATATAGGAAGCTCTTTTTGCACACTGTATTTATTTTAAAAACCTCTATAAACTCTGGAAAATGAAGCAATGCAACAAAGCTTTACTTTTTTAACCAAAATCCTTGCTATACTTTAGACCAGGGGTTGCAAACTTTTTAAATAATGAGTTAGAAGGTAAGTATTTTCAACATTAAAGGCCATGTGGTCTCTGCCATTGTGGGAAAGCAGCCATAGACAATATGCAAGCACAGGGGAATGACTTTGTTCCAATAAAACTTTATTTGTGGGCACTACAATATGAATTTCAAGTAATTTTCACATGTCACAAAATATCCTTATTGTATTGCATTGTAATATGCTTCAAAATATACAGCTTTAAAATTACTTAGTTTAGAATAAAGATCTAGAAAAACTTTCTAAGGCTCATATATAATTAGCTTTATCATATTCAGTAACTAATTTTTTTAAAAACATTTTATTTATTTATTTTTAGTGACAGGGAAGGAAAAAAGAAAGAGGGAGAGAAACATCGATATGAGAGAGAAACATCTATCGGTTGCCTCTCATACATGTCCCAATTGGAAACTGAACCTGTAACCCAGGGACGTGTCCTGATGGGAATACAGCTGCCAACCTTTCACTTTGTGGGATAATGCCCAACCCAAGCCACACTGGTCAGGCCTGAGTAATTTTTAAAGGAAGTGAAACACTGATACATTCAAAAGAAATTTTTCAGAAGAAGAGGAAAATACTGTAGCTTAATAGCTATTAGATAATTCCTCAGAATAGTTTTTGACTTACAGGGATCTATTGATCATTTATTATTTACTTCTTTTTTGCATATGCATCTTTTGATGCATCCATCCTTCAAGGAACAGGCTCTATTTTATCCATTTTTTTGGTATCCAGTGCCAGGTGCACAGCAGATCCTTAAAATAGATTAAGTCTGTCCAGAAAAAGTCCAGCCATTGTTAATATAATGAGAATGGTTTGTGTGACATTGATATAACCTGACAGCCAAGGACAGTGGACTTGAATGCTCATGTGTGAACAATGATGACTTCACTGTAGTAGTCAGTGGGGATGGTAGACGCCATTGAGTGAACATGTGTTCTGTGTGGCCATTGCGTTCAAAATCACTGACAGAGTAGAGCAACAAATCTGCATCAAATTTTGCATTAAGCTTGAATATTCCTCTGGGAAACTATTCAAATAATTCAGAAGGCTGAAGCTGCCCATCCATGGGTGATTGGCAACTTCATTATGACAACATGCTTCCTCATGCATGTCTTGTGCAGAGTTTTTTGGTAAAACATTAACTCACCCAGGTGACTCAGCTCCTATACAGCCCAGATTTGGCACCCTGTGACCTTTGGCTTTTCCCCACACTAAAATCACCTTTGAAAGGGAAGAGATTTCAGACCATTGATGAGGTTCTGGAAAATATAATAGGGCAGCTGATGATGAGTGGGAGAACTATGTGTAGTCCCAAGGTGCCTACTTTGAAGGGGACTGAAACATGTACAATATTTCTTGTCTGTTGTATCTTCTTCAATAAATGTTTCTATTTTTCATATTACATGGCTGGATAACTGCTGGACAGACCTCATACTAGTTGAATTAAACAAAACTCAACTAATTTAGCTTATGTTACACTTCTAAAATATTGACTATTGTAGGTGAATGTAAACATTTACTTATATATGGAATTTAAAAATATTTCTGTTTGGTATTCTGAAGATAAAATGCCTAATTCTGAATTAAAATATTTGTTGTTTTACTATGTGTTTTAAAGTATAATATAAAATAGGAAAAGCTTTCTTCTGTCATTCACAGAGTTTTCTAGGAAAATTGCAGCTTAAGATAGTTCAGAAGATCAAATGGTAGCTAAATTTGCTGTAGGTAGGTTTTTCCCTCTGAAATATTTTTTTTCAAATCTCATGTGAGTATTTAAGTTGCCTATAGTTTAATTTTAAGCCAGATTATTAAAATGATTATTTCCAAAATTTCTTCCTAAATGTAAGAGGGGGGACCCTCCCAAAACAATTTATTTATAAAAAATTGTGTATTTATTCTTACATGTTTAAACTCCATCACCTTCAAAATACTCTCCACTTGATGCAATACACCTATGGAAACTTTTATTCCACTGCTCAAAACAGTTTTTGAACTCATTGATTTTGATGCCTTTTAGTGCTTCTGCCATTTTTTGGTTCACTTCATCCACATTAGCAAAGTATTTCCCTTTGAGGACTTTTTTCATCCAGGGAAACAAAATAAAAGTTACTAGGGGCGAGATTGGGTGAGTAGGGAGGGTGGGGAATGGGGGTCATGCTGTTTTTCATCAAAAACTGCTGACACTCAGTGCTGTGTGGGCAGGTGAGCTTGTAAATCACCCATCATGAAAGGGGCAAACACCCTTCAAAGAGTCTTCAAAACATTCACTGAAGCCAAATGCAGCCTCTCACAACAACGCCAGCTGATACACTGATACCTGTAGTTCCTAGAACACTTGCCTAGTGGGGGAAGCCTGCACTACCAAGGGGCCTGTCCTCTGGAAAATGATTCTAGGTTTGTTTGAGTCCCCCTCATATGTGTCATAATTTAGCATTTTAAAAAATTTTAAATTTATTTTAGTATTGGGCCCTTGAATACACTTTTTAAATAAAGTAATAAGAAGGCTGACCAAATACTTATTACCGAAAGAACTTCTACTTTCAACTCAAAGATAGGATTGGCTTCCAAAAACTCACATTAACCTTTTTCTACCACTTTTCACCTGGTACTTTATTAGGTTACTCTCTGCTATCCATAAACATCAGTGTATAGCTTGAATATATGCCTCGTTAATGAATGTGCACAAAGTAAATAAATTCCCCATGGATTAGTTTGATTTTGAAGTTTACTTGGACCAAATCATTAATACATTTATATATTAGGTATTTATGTAAATCAGTTAATTTAGAGACTACATCTAACTACAATGAAATAAAAATTTTATTCACTGTATTAAAATTTTATAAAACTGGTGAAATTAAAGCTAAGAGGTAGCCATCCTAGTAATATTAGAATGAGTTTTTATACCATAAAATGTTATTAGGTAGAAAGACAACCACTATACATGAGCTCATTAATGTAAAAGTAATAACCTTGAAACAGAAATGTGATTTTTATTCATTTATTTATGCATCCATTTATTTAGCATATATTTTGAGTCCCTAATGTATTCTAGTATTTGGAAAACTTAGAACATATATCAAAATTTACTATACATTCTAATTGTTCCTTTTTTAAAAATAATTTATTTATTTTTAGAGATAGGGGAAGAAAGGGAGAAAGAGAGGGAGAGAAACATCAGTGTGTGGTTGCCTCTTGCACACCCCCTACTTGGGATCTGGCCTGTAACCCAGGCATACACCCTGACTGGGAATCGAACTGGCGACCCTTTGGTTGGCAGGTCAGCACTCAATTCACTGGCCCACACCAGCCAGGGCCATTCTAATTATTCTTTACTGGAATTTTCACATTAATACTTTTAATGATACAGTTTTTCTCTTTAGAGTGCAGAGGTACTCTAAAAGATACAGATTTTTTCTCTTTATTTAATAAAAGAGACCCAATTTTTTATTGATTTTGTGAGGATAGAAAAATAATTTTCCTCCCACTGTTAAAAATTCTTCTGGCTAGACTAATAATCTTATTAATATGAGGTGGATTAACAGGGTAAAATAACCAAATTTAATGCATATGCACATATGGAGGTTTTGTAGGAATGTCAGCCCTTAGGACACATTGGGCAATTGAAGTTTGTATGCCATTATTAGCTAAAGAAAAGAAGACAGTTGTGGTTTATGACTTTGAAAGACAATTCACATGGAGATGGAAAAGCAAATATTTGGTAAACAAGTGTTTTCTGGGCCATCTTAAGAGTGGGACACAGAGGGAACTTTAATCTAATGGCCCTTGCTAGGTTTCTCCCTATCACACACAAGTATATATTAAATTGTATTTATCTATGATGATAGCTCTTTCCTGTAGCAGGTCCTCCAATTCTTTTAGGCAGTAAAGGGAAAGTCAGAGGTTTTTCCTGAGTCTTGTTTCTCAAAATTAACAAGCTTAAAAATAATCAGTATCCCAAAGAGGCATATCTGGTGTGGCAAACTTTGCTTCCCTTGAAGTTACAAAATCAAGTGAATAAGTCACCTCACAGAGTAAAATAAAGTTTTCTAAAGTTAACAAAATTCCCTCATAACAAAAATCGTTTAATGCATTTTTTAAAAAAAATAATATGTCCTATGAAGTGTAAACATAAAATGATTACATTTAGAAATGAAAATTGGATTCAGTCTTCGAACACAGTCTTTGGATCCATTGAGATGTCACCTTGGTAACTTGGCATCCGTTCTGAACTCATATAAGGTTTTGCTGATTCAGTAATTTTTGCTTCTGCCAAAGTTACCAACAAACACAACTCTTGTGTTTCCTTCATCACACTCTGTCACTCTAGCCACTATTAATGCAGAGTAGAAGCCAGATTCTGAGATGAGTAGACATGAATAAGTTATTATTTAAAAAATTGAGCTACCATATCTGCTGTTAAGGAACAGTTGATCAAAGTTTAATTATCCTGTTGAAAGGGAAATCTGGCTAGAATTAGGATAAAAAATTTTTTCACATAAATATTTATGCTTTTAAAATTAGAAGCTCTTCATAATTAACAGTATTCTGTTTTAGAGATATACATTTCAAATTGTGATCTGCCAACCAACTGCTCTAAAACTGTATTAGAATACATGTATCTTATTTATTAAATTAAAATACTTGAGTGATTATTAAATCAATATCTTAATTTTGTAATAATTACATTTATATATATATCACATTAAATACACAGATTCCTAGATCACACTGTATACTTACTAAGTCAGAATCTCTGGGAGAGGCCAACCACAGTGTTATTTTGTTGTTGTTTATTACATTTCAGGTGATTCATTTTGCCTATTAAAATCTGAGAACCATTATGTCAGTCTTAAGAAAATGGGTTTAAATTGTCCAACTACAGCTTTTTGACCTTAATAAAAGATTTGAGCCCTAGCTGGTGTGGCTTAGTGGATTGAGCACCCTCCTGCGAACCAAAAGGTCACCAGTTTGATTCCCACTCAGGATACATGCCTGGGTTGCGGGCCAGGTCCCCAGTTGCGAGTATGTGAGAGGCAACCAATCAATGCATGTCTCACACATTAGTGTTTCCTTCCCTATATTTCTCCCTCCCTTCCTCGCTCTCTAAAAGTAAATAAAATCTTTAAAAAAATAGTCAGCCTTTCCTTCTCCCTTAGAAGCAGAGACTGACTTTAAAAAAAAGATTTGAAAACTACAGATTTGTAGTTTTCTAGGGCATAATCATAAGATGTGGGATGTTGTGGTGATTTCATCATCTCACAGCTCCATTAAACTGCTTTCTCTTAACATCCCATTTTAAACCTTTGGGTCCAAGGAAGAGTATTTTGAAATTTCACTATTTTTCAGTAAATCAACAATAAAAATGTACATATAGTTCAATTTGCCATAAAGTTGAAAATTTCTTCTTAAATAGTTCTTGAAATCTGCAGTTTTGCCTCCCACTATCTTCTAGCATTTACTAAGGACTTTCCATGTACCAGGGGTCATACATATTATCTCAGTGAATTTTTCAAATGAGTCTAGATAGATTTTACATATAGGGCATATGAAATTTAGAGAGATTAAAGAGTTTACACAAGGTCACTCAGCTAATTACTGTGAAGTCAGGATGTGAACTTAGAGTGGTCTAAATTTAGAACTCTATTCTTAACCAGTATATCACAATATCCAAAAAACTAGAATGTATTTCATGAATTATATGATCTTACTTCCTTTTGCATGTAAATTTTTCTTAAATTTCTTCTTTCCAAAATTTGTTATGTTTTGATACAGGCATTATAAATAATATTATTTAAATAAGCTTTAGGATCAGCTCTTGAAAATGCCCTCCTATTACTGATGTCCCTGATGTTGCATAAGTCCCTGTGACAACCTACTTTAGGTCTTATGCTGAGGTAGGAGGAAGCATTGTCGTAGGTTAAAGAGGTTTTTAGGATTCTAAATATCTAGCTGAATGAAGAGTGAAAGATGTGGTCAGCCAAAAGCATGCCAGTAGCCACACATTGTCAGTTGTGCAACACTTGACCCATACTGCACTACTTATCCTGATTTTTTCCGTCATGTACTAGCCATCGCCCTTTGTTGCTTTCTCAAACCTACTGAGCCAAGCTTTCTGTGGAGTATTGGTGTCTACTCTTCTTACCTTACTAACTTCTGCCCTCAGCTATATTCCAGGTTGTCAGTTCAGTGTTCCTGTCATCACCACTCACACCCTCCTTTGTGTCCCTCTGTGATCACCAACCATCCCTAGTTTCTATGGTTCCCCTTATTCTCTTTCTTTGGGTTGAAGCAAGAGACAGAATCACCTGGCAGATGGTTCTTCAACTTCATGTTTGATACTTGGTATATATAATTCTTGGATTTTCCTGGTGCAGTGGTTTTCACAATATTTAAAAAAACAATACTTTTATCAGTGAATTTTAATTTCAGAATGAAATTTTCCATGGAACTGCAATATATATAATAAAAGTGACAATAAAAGACAATAGCCTTTCCATAAATACAAAGGTGAAGTAAGCCTCCTACCCCACAATAACAGCTGGCATGATTACACGACATGTATGTGTACTATTTTCTTGTTTCTACATGCTTGTGTTTTTCACAATGCTATGGTTCTGAAATTGAGATGCCTCTTATAATAGATGTTAAAAGAATATTGTCAAGGAGCAAGTTCTAGTTGCTAGATGGGATGTTGTCTGATTCATAGTTGCTTAATTTTTTTAAAGCCAATTAGAGCTTCAAAGAAAGAAACTTGTCATCTCTCAGACCCAGGAATAAATTGTAATATGGGATTTAGCAATACATAGAAGGAATATATTCCTGTGACCTCTATTAAATGATTTGCATTGGTTGCACTCCACAAAGTTGACTTCTAATCTCACTTTCTTTTGTTTAAGATTTTATTTTTTTATTTTTAGAGTGAGTGGAAGTGAGGGAGAAAGTGAGGGAGAGAAACATCAATATGTGAGAGAAACATTGATTTGTTGCCTCTCTTTCCCTCCCAACTGGGGACCTGGCCCGCAACCCAGGCGTGTGCCCTGACTGGGAATCAAAACAGTGACTTTGGTTCGTAGGATGTCGCTCAACCCACTGGGCCACGCTGTCAGGACTAACTAGTTTCTTGCTTGAAATTTCTTGAGAAAGATTACTCTGTGGTCTAGTTTTGAAAGAGATGGTTAATATTCACTCTGGTTTGTTGGGCATACCAAGCACTATAATTAAAGTAGAAATTGCCCAAGCTCAGCACTTCGCTATTCTTTGAAATTATACAACCTGTCCTACAGGTGAAGGTGTTAACAATGTAAACCCTACTCATAGCTGTGAATAGCCAAGAGTGATTCAAAAGAATGTTTTTGACTTGAATGTGAAGAAGGCTTAGAGAAAACTTTAATTATGATACTGAAGAAGAAAGTGGTAGGTATTTTATGAATAGGTATATAATACTAAAAATTGCCTTAAAACTGTATATTTAATGTCACATTTCTTTTTGTAAAGGCGATTATTAAACTGATTATAAGTCTTATAATCAATGTCACTTTGTGATTGAACAAGCATGGTAAAGTATTGTAAAACCATGATAATATCACTCATGGCTTGCTGTTTTCTGGGGATTGCATAAGTCTCTGTTATGCTGGGGTGAAACGTTATACAAGCAGGCATGCCAGAGATGTAAACTGAGCTTGGCCCACGTGTGTCTGTAGTGACACGTTTACTTATGTAGTGTGGAAATAATGACAGATTGTAATATGTTTAAATGTGTGCAAAGAGATGTCAGGGGAAGTTTTACTACAAAGTGGACACTAAATGGATTAGCCTGGCAGTCCAGGCTAATGTTTGGATGAATCCATTTTGCTAAAATTAAAAACAAAATTATTATAATTTTTTTCACTACCATTTAGTCCCTTTCCACTCTCGACCCATACCAGTCACCACACTGCTGTCCATGTCCATGTGTCCTTTTTCCTTTTTGCTTGATCACTCCTGCCCCACCTTCTCCTAGTCCCTTAGCTGTTATGCTGCTTCATATAACACATTTGAGAAGGTATGATATTTTTGTTCCTATTTTTAAACTACTAAAACATACTAAAAATATTGTATTTCAAATCAAAAGTTGGCGAACTCCTTGAAGTGTTTCTGGGGAACACTAGGTGTTGGATCCCACAGTTTGAAAACCACGGAACTAATTTTTCCCATATTGGTTGTTCTTCATCTTCCCTTGAGTTCCTCATTTCACCCATTCTATACCCTCAGAAATAAGTTCATATTCTACTTTATCCTCAATATCAGCTCTCAGGTAGCAGTACATAGTGGAAGAAATGTGTACAATGGGATCAGGCAAACTTGGCTGGAGTCCTCATTGTGTGACATTAATAACAATGTGATCTTAGGCAATTTACTTAACCTTTTGATAATGTTATGCTCTTCAGTATAACGAGTTATCCTCATCTTAATGCAGCTCAGAAATATGATATCTGACATTTGTTGAGTGTTTAATGTGTGAATTTTTCAGGGTTTTCCAGAGCAACAAAACCAGAAGGAAATGTCTATGTCTATATCTGTATCATATCTATATCTATATCTATCTATATCTATATCATCTACATCTATATCTATATCAGTATCTATCATCTATATCTATATCATTTATCAATCTGTAGGTATAGACATTCTTATTTATTATAAGGAAGTGGCTCACATGATTAGGAAGGCAGGTAAATCCATAATTGGCAGGGTGGGCTGGTATGCTAGTGATCCAAGAGAGCAGATGATCCAGTATGATTTCAAATGCAGTCTACAGCAGAATTCCCTCTTGTTTGGGGAGGTTAGCCATTTTTGTTCTGTTCAGGCCTTCAACTGTTTGGATGAGGCCCACTCACATTATGGAGGACAATCTGCTTTACCCAAATTTTACTGATTTAAATGTGAATCTCATCCCAAAGCACTGTTTAAATTGACATATAAAATTGGCCATCCTACTCTGTAAGCACTTCCCATGCATTAAATTACAGCTAATTATGCCAGACATAGAGTGCTTCTTTAATAAATGTTAAGTACTATCATCAACATTATTATTATAATTAACACTTTTTTATCTTTACCCCAGGCTCCAAGAAAGTAATTCTGTTCTGTAATCTGAAGCTTCCTCTTCTGTGAACAGGACCCAGTGCCTCTCTTTGTTTTATTGGTGGCTTTCATCAAAACAGCATCACTTTTGTTCACTTGCCCCTCTGTGTGCATTGTCCAAACATGGATTTTCCCCATTTCTTAGGACTATTGTATTAGTTTTCTAGGGCTGCTGTAACAAAATACAAAAAAGTGAGTGACTTAAACAATGGAAATTTATTGTTTCACAGTTCTGAAGGCTAGAAGTCTGATACTGAGATCAAGAAATCAACGTGTTTTGTTTCTTCTGAGATTGTGAGGGAGAATCTGTTAGATGCCTCTTCCCCAGCTTCTGGTGATATGCTGGCACTCTTTGCTGTTCTTTGATGTGAGGTGGCTTCATTTTCACCTCTGCATTTATCTTCACATGGCATTCTCCCTGTGTGCCTGTCTCTGTGTCCAATCCAAATTTCCTTTTTTTTAAGGACAGCAGTTATATTGGGTTAAGTCCCACTATGATGCATTCATTTTAACCTGATCACCTCTGTAAAGATCCTATTATCAAATAAAGTTACATTCTGAGGTACTGGTAATTAGGATTCATATATATCTTTTTTGAGGGGAGCACAATTCAATTCATAATTATAACAGTCTTCAGGAGCAGAATGAGATATGGAAGCAATTTGAGACTATGAAGTATAATACATGTGGGGGTTACTCTAATTTATGAAACCTTTTAAAAGCTATGTATGCCATATCTATAATGGGACATAAATAACATGGAGACAATGCAAAGTACATCAAATGACATGATAAGGAAACTGTCAAGGAAGGTCAAAATAAAGCATTTGCTTTTGAATAGACTGAAGAATGACTTTCCATTTATGAAATGCTGGCCTTCTCCACTAAGAATAAATAGAATGAAGGCCAGATATTAGGAAGAATGTTTTGGTAGTGAAGAGTGTTAAAAATTAAAATATTTTATGAAGGAGAATGAAATAATCTTGAGTGGAAGTTTTAGGATTTTCAGCTTTAAGTTATGACTCAAAAAAGGAACGTAAATATAAAGAACTGTCCCTGAAAATATACACACCTGAACATTTGTCATGCATTTACCATATACTTGTGAAGTGTTCTGAATTTTTTTTGGCTTTTAATACATTTGACCAACAGTTATTTGCAACCATATATGTGTCCTCGCATGGGCTGTACACATATCATGTTTGAGTAAAAAATTAGTTAACACATTAATTTGTTCCATTTTTATGCTCTCCCAGGTACTGTACAAGACAAAGGTCTGTATTACACTTACATTGTCCTCAAAAAGTTAGTCTTATTAGGGGTATAAACTAGCAAAGTGTAATGTGGTAACATTAATTTAGCAATTTAAAAAAGTAATTGAATAATGATTATGTGCTATGTTCTGTGGAAAGTGCAGGATATACAGCAGTAAAAACAAATCTGTAAGGGGTTTGTCTCAGGGGAACTTACAGTCTAGTGTGCTGGAGACAGGAGGGATTGGCAGACAAGTAAAAAGACAAGTTTTAGTAACCACTCAAGTGGAAGACGTAATGGAGAGAATGGAGCACATGAGAGGAAAATTAAACCAAGATTATAGAAAGACTCACATACATAATTTACGTGAAACTATTTTAATGCATTTGAGATTTCATGGAAACAAATTTCAAGTTTTATTTCAAAGAAGATATTTATTTTTCTTCAGTGTGACCTGGCACTTGGTTGGTATTAGTGCAAAACCAAAAAATGTGCCACCAAAATCATGATAATTGGAGAATTCTTTTAAAAATTAAGAGCCACATTATGGTCAGTGGTTTCTTCCAGTGAGAGCTCCTGCAGCGTTCGAAGGAAGAGAATCTGGCTCAGTGTTTCCTTTAAAGTTTATTTTCCTAAAGTGCACATGGAAGCAAGAAATATGATGTTTTGTGAGGTTACAACTATTCTTAAATGTCTGTGAAATGATTTTTTACTAAATGATTGTTATTTGTGTTATACTTTCTGTTTTGAAAGACTTCATTGCAAGGGTGACCATTTTGAGCTCTTAAGTTGCTTATTAGAATCAGTTAAGTATTCAGTAATTAATTATTGTGTTTTGCTGCAGTGGTGATGTTGGGGGGTTGGGGGGTTGAAGAGGGAGCTATTTGGGGTATTTTGTGGACTTTTATTTATCTACATGTTGCTTATATGAAGAAGAGATGTAAAGAATAAGTGAAGGGGATTTAAAGTAAAGCTCTTGCAGCAGAGTCTTATTTCCTTGGTAAATCTTGAGCCATAGTGGTCTCCATTCCCTGCCCAGGTCATGCTCCTATTTTTCTGGGATTTACATGGAAGATGAGTGAGGGGTAAACCTCTGCTCCCCTCCCCTGTTCCTCTGAGGAGTATTACTGTCAGTGTCTCTTTCAGTAATATAAAGTCTCCAATAAAAGGAAAAATAGCATTAATATTGCTCCACAACCTCAGAAATAGGATTGGAAACTTAAATCTTGAGTCATATAATGTCTACATACATGCACATCCCCTCACTGAAGGTGGAAGAAATAAAGATGTGAATTTACCTTTTAATGCTATAATTTGCAGTTTGTTTTTCTAGAGGGTGAAATAATAACAACAGAAGATAAAAAATGTCAAAATGTCACCAATCTCCAAATCCATATAGAGATTGCAGATGGAAATTGTCTACACATCTGGGAGGTCTGAACACAGTACCCTACTGCTCTTTGACCCCTCTGAGGAACAGTCCTGAGTAACAGTAGTGTTGCAGTATAACCAAGCAGGGAGCATAAACAAACAAGAGTGAAAAGGAGGTTGAGATAAATGAAGAAAATTCCAGATTTGACTGATCATCTGGTTAGGTGATTCCAAGCAGAACCTTAGCAACCAACTTTATCATGACTGAATTTAAAAAATCATCTGCTTTGTCTTCTGCTGCAGCTTGTTTCAGTGTTACCCTGGAAGTATTTAATCATCTTCATCTAAAAACATTTCCAAGGTTGCCTCTAACCTCCATTATCATTCCATCTATGAAGCAAAATAAATAAATAAATAAATAAATAAGTAAGTAAATATCCTCAAATAAATTATGGGGGAAATTATACTGCATTTTTTAACTTTGAGAAAAGTTGCCTCAAGGTAATTACTAGAGAGCAGGTGTCAGAGAGGAAATATATATATAAATATAGGCAGTGAGAATTTTTCTGCACATAGTGAGGGAAGTGTAAGTCTCAGTCATTTGGATGTTGAGGGTCACAAGCGCCTACCATGTTCTTTGCTTTTGGTGGCTCATGACAAACAGATCCATCACTCCACAACACAGAGCTGCTCAGTGGATTTCTGACCCCATAAGAGCAGTGTCATCTTCACACTGCAAGAACCACTTTTCAAGGCAAAACAAACCAAATAGCTTTGTTTCCAGATGTTAAATTAATTCCAGAGTAAAAGTCATAGCCTAGAAATGATGTGGGCATTTCATTGCCAAAGGATGGAAAAGCCCATTAGAGAGTGTTTACTTTGGGTCCTAGCGGTGGTGTTCAAACAAACCAAGTGAACAAAGCTTGAATAAGGGATTCAGAGTTCTGGAAAAAGGAAGGGATACCAAATAAATGGGATAATTATAAAACAAATACCAGAAAAGTTAAATCAATATATCATGTGGGAGATGACCTTCTATCACTCATGTGAGGTGTGTTTTGTTCCTAGTTTAGAGACAAGAGGCAGAACTTGTTTTCCTTCCTTCCCTCTCAGCTACCACTGGGCATGCTTCAAACTGCTTCACTGCTCTGTTCTCTAGTGTGTGACTGTCTAAAATAATAGTCATAATGGTGAGGTCTGACAATCACACAAGTCTCTCTCTGTAAGCTTTTACAAGTGCCAGCCAGTAACCAAATGGCATTATCTGCCATAAAATCTTAAGACCAGTCCATTTCCCCTCTTCCTTATTTTCTTGGTTTCAAATATATTTCTTATTGCCAATGGAAATAAAAATCACAAATTTGAAAGGAATGGTATCACTGTCTTTCTGGTTTGTAGAGAGCTCTTAAAAGTTAACTCATATGGAATACAACAGTTTTAAAGGGAAGTTAATTATCCTGTCTTTCTAATCAGTTGTTTTAGCTACAATCAATTTCATGCCTTTCATTAGTGGTTTTATGCCCAGATAGAATGAAAATAAAACTAAAACTGTGAAATAATACTGTGAGGCTGCTTTTCTAAAGTACCTGTGCATGGGCTATAAATCACTATGCTTTGTTTCTTTGGTCTCTGTCAAGATGGGTAGAATATTTTGTAACATTGTTTGCTGTCTCTCATTTGATTGAGTTGCTGAAACCCATATGTGAGTGAATTAGGTTTACCTATTAGAAGTGGCCTTTGCACACAAATGGCACCTACTCCTCAGCTTCTTGGCAATACTATCATCATCACCACTTATCTGTATGCATAGTAGTTCCAGAAATTGTGTTACTTTGAGGGGACAGGAAATAAACAATTTACACAACTCCTGTTGCATGTCACCAAACCATGAGCTATGTAGTCTTAATCACTTGCAGTAGCCACCCAGGCACTAATCTGAAAGGGCTTGGAGTGTCAAAGTCAATCTAAGAATTTACATTTTACCTGTTCTAAGAGTGAAAAATCAATGCTTGGGAAACTTTTCAGATTGATGCTGAGAGTTGATTTCTGTATTTTTTCCCTCCCTCCCTCCCCGCTTCCTTCCTTTCTTCTTTCTCTTCTCTCTTTTTCTTTCTTTGCCCCCTTTTTTGAGGCAAATTACTTATTTAGGATCAAAGAATTGAAATTTGGGGACAAGATTCAGGCAGAAACCCAAATAGTGTCCTAATTGCAAGGAGAGAGTAGGGTGTTTTAATGAGAAAAGGAAAGGAATAATTACATGATAGAAGAAAAGAATTTCTATTGCTGCTAACAATTTGTATATGATGGGTTACTGATTCCATCTTCTGATGGAGACTCTGGAAGCAGTCCTTTGGTGAGAATGTCTGCTTTCCTGCTGGGTGTACAAACAATTATTGGTAAAATGATGTTGGTTTTTAGTGCAGTCCAAAGGTCTGGTGTAGTCAAAAGATTTAAGGAACAAGATGTGCAAGGTGTTTATGTCATTTGTCACAATTATGAATAAGAAGTATTTTTCACAGAACATAGTCACAGTTCATTTTACCTCACAATTCCCCTCTTCACACCTCCTCTGTTGGGTTTCATGTAATTTGAGTAGTATCAGTTCTGGAATTGGCTGACTAGCTACCTCTTTCCCAGTGTGAACTCTAGTTTCCCCTTCTCTAAAGTGGAGGCCATACAGTTCTCCTTCCAGTAGGAGTGACATGAGAGTTTAAAAAAAAAAATGATGGGAAAGTTGTCTGATGAATTAAAATACTCCAGAACCACAGTAGGTTATTCTAGATATCCATCAGTTTGCTGTCATTGAAAATGTCAGTAGAACAAGGGAAAGTATTTTTTAGTGTATAATAGCTATATATTTTTGCCATTTTATTACTCTATTTTTATCTTTTTTTCTTCTTCTTCAAGAATACCCTTTAATATTTCTTGTAACACTTGTTTGATAGTGGTGACCTCTAGGTTTTTCTTGTCTGGGAAGCTCTTTATCTCTCCTTTGATTCTAAATGATAGCTTTACTGAGTAGAGTAAACTTGGTTGTAGGTCCTTGATTTTCATCACTTTGACTATTTCATGCCAATCCCTTCTGGTCCACAATGTTTCTATTGAGAAATCAGCTGATAGTCTTATGGGAGCTCCCTCGTAGGTAACAAACTGCTTTCTCTTGCTGTTTTTAAGATTTTCTCTTTCTCTTTAACCTTTGGCATTTAAATTATGGTGTCTTTTGGCGTGGGCCTCTTTGGGTTCATCTTGTTTGAAACTTTCTGTGCTTCCTGACTTATATGTCTATTTCCCTCACCAGGTTAGGGAAGGTTTCAGTCATTATTTTATCAAATGGGTTTTCCATTCCTTATTCTCTCTCTTTTACTTCTGGCATCCCCGTGATGTGAATGTTGGTATGCTTGAAGTTGTTAAAGTTATCTCAGAGTCTCCTTATATGTACTATCCTTATTTTTTTGGATTATTTTCTTTTTGCTGTTCTGATTGTTTCTGCTTCCTTATCCTACAAATCACTGATCTGATCCTCTGCTTCATTTATTCTACTGTTGATATCCTGTAAATGTATTTATCATTTCAGCTAGTGTATAATTCATTTTTGAGTTGTTTTTTTGTTTTGTATCTCCATTTTTATGTTTCCTAACTCTTCATTGGAGTTTTCACTATTCATCTACTCTTCCCCTCAGTTCACTGAGCATTCTTATAAGTAGTGTTTTGAATTCTGCATATGATAGATTGCTTATCTTCATTTTATTTAGTTCCTTTTCTGGAGGTTTGTTATGTTCTTTCATTTGGAACATGTTTTTTGTCTCCTCATTTTGGCCACCTCCCTGTGTTTGTTTCCATGTATCAGGGAGAGATGCTACATCTCTCAGACATTGTAGAGTACCCTTATATAGTAAGTGTCCTATAGAGTCCAATGGCACAGCTTCCCCAATCACCCAAGCTGGGTGCTCCAGGTGTGTACCCTAGGTGGACTGTGTGTACCCTCCTCTTGTAGTTGATTGCTTTGGGTACCTCAGTGGGAAGGATTTATCCACAGACTGATTAGCTATGAGAACTGGTAGTGAACACAGCACAGGATCTGATGCATAGGGGCTGATCCCATGGAACAGGACCTAAGTTGGGCTCTGGTGCCTGCTGAGTCTGCCTCTTAGGTGTTTTGATTATGGAGGTGGTTCGGTGGTGCTTTGGCATGGTCTGAAGCTGTACACTGGGTCGCTAATTCTGGGGCATCCCAGGAGGTACAGCCAAGGTCAGCTGCCACATGTACCCTGCCCAGGACAACCCACCATAAGCTGCATAGTAATCTGCTGATTATTGCTGCTTGTATTTTGCCTGGGAGAGAACAAGCTGTGAACCAGGGATGGCTGCCACTAGTGCTGGGACACTTAGCAAGAGGTACAAGGCCTCCATGCTGGGGCCAGATGTTGCTTATTTGGGGTTTGTGAACCTTTCAGAGATTTTAGGAAACTCAGCAACATGAGCCAACAGAGGCCATTTATATGGAAAAGCCACTGAAAACAGCCTGGGTGGGCCCACATGTTGGGTGGGGCAGGGTCTCAGGGATTCACCAGGGTAGGGAGATCAAGGCTAGCCAGTTTAATGGAGACTTAAATATGGTGTCCACCTACAGGCTCTGTGGGGTGAGGGTTCAGCAAAGGAACAATGACCCCTGCCACCACTTCTGTCTGACAGAATGCCGCTCCTCTAGCTGTTGCCCAGATACCAGACACTTCAGTTCCTGTCTGCATGTCCTGGGCATTTTTCAAGCTGCTGCCTCTGTGCTGGAGCTCATAGCAAGTGAGTCCATGTAAGTCTGTGCACACACCCTTTAATAGGAACACCTTGGACTCCAGGAGACTTTTGGCTTACTCAGCCACAACTCCACTTGTTTTTAATGCCAGAAATTATGGGACTTCTCTTTCCAGCACTGGACCTCTGGGTTGAGGGGCCTGGTGTTGGCTTGGACCCCTCACTCTTCAGGAGAGACCTTGCAGCTGAAATATCTCTCAATTTTTAACTGCCACATGTAGGTGTGGGGTCAGACACTTCTGTGTCTCCACTTCTACGTTTTTTGATGTGGCTTCTTCTTTATATCCTTAGTTGTAGGACTTCCATTCAGCTGAATTTCAGGCAGATCTAAATGATGGTCATTCTGTAGTTTAGTTGTAATACTGTTATGGATGTGGGAGGATGCAAGTATCACATTTACCTCTGTTGCCATCTTGAACAGAAGCCTTTATGTTGTTTTTCTTAATGTCAGCTTTATTGAGATATAATTCACATACCAAACAATTAACCCATTTTAACTATATAATTAATTGGTTTTTAATATATTCACAGAGATGTGTAACTATCACTACAATCAATTTTAGAACACTTTTATCACCTCCAAAGAAACACAATACTCATACACAATCACTTCCCATTACCTCTTTCTTCCCCTGTTCTAGGCAAATAATAATCTGCTCTCTGCCTGTATAGATTTGTTTATTCTAAAAATTTCATATAAATGGAACAATGTGGCTTTTTGTGACTGTCTTTTTTCATGTAGTATAAT
Organism: Trachops cirrhosus; assembly: GCA_028533065.1. Lineage (NCBI taxonomy): Eukaryota > Metazoa > Chordata > Mammalia > Chiroptera > Phyllostomidae > Trachops > Trachops cirrhosus. The sequence continues at coordinate 58,016,612 of CM052549.1, forward strand.
ATTTCAGGATTCAGTGATGCTACAGCATGAATCTGTATATTAATCCTTTTTATTGTTGAATAATATTCTATAGGAATATACATTTATCTATTCAGCAGTTGATACATACTTGAGTTGATTCTATTTTTTTTCTCTTTTAAAAAAGATGTTATGAACATTTATGGACTAGTTTTTATGTGGACATTTTATTTCTCTTGAGCATATGCCAAGCAGTACACTTTCAGGGTCTTGTGGTAAATATATGTTTAATATTTTGAGGAACTTTCAGACTATTTTACAAAATGGATGCATCATTTTATATTTCTACCATTGTAGTATGAGAGTTATGATTTTTTCACACATTATTATCTGTCTTTTTGATTATAGCCATCCTAGTGTGTGTGAAGTGGTATTTCATTGTGGTTTTGATTTCCATTCCCGTGATGGCTAACGATGTTGAGCAACCTTTGATGCTCTTATTGGGTGTTTGTTTATCATCTTCTTTGGAGAAGAAGAGGAATGTCTGTTGATATTTTTTGCCTATTTTAAAATTGGGTTGTCTTTTTATTATTGAGTTATAAGAGTGCCTTATATATTCTAGATACAAGTTATCAGATGTATTATTTTATTTTCAAAATTTTCTCACATTCTTTGGGCTATTTTTCCACTTCATGTTGTTCAAAGCATAAAAGTGTTAAATATTTATGATGCCCAATTTATCTGTTTTTTTGTTGCTTGTGCTTTTGGTGTTATATCTAAGTGTCTACTAATTTAAAAAAATTGGTCCTAATATGACAAATATGACACAAGTGAAGGCTTTGCCATCACAGTCCTGGTTTTTTAATTTCAACTCTGCCCTGGACAAATTATTGGACTACCTCAACCTCAGTTACTCATCTGTAAGATAGAGATAATAATAGGACTGACTTCTTGAATTGTTGTGGAGATCAGATGAAATAATGTATGTGAACTACTTACAGAGTTTTGCAGAGCTGCAGAACTAGTCTACTGTAAGCTATTATTGTTATAATCCCAATAATAATAAATTGTAGTGCTCTGAAAGTTAAACTGAAGCCAAGTAGTTCATAGGGAGATGTTTCTAGTGACATGCAGTTGTAATGTTTTATAGACAACATTGTATTTGGCCCCATGAAAAGTAGGTACAGTAGTCATGGTAGTTATTTCCAGGAAGAGATGTAGCTGAGAGATCTTAAGAAGAGTCTTTTTCAAGGTCCCATGGCTGGGAAACAAATACAGGATTAAAACCCAGAGTGGTCTTTGTTTTTTTTTTCTTAAAATCATTAGTTGTTTCAGTAACAGAGTTCTAGTAGGACTCAGGTGACTGGGACTTGGTGATCTGTAAGATGAAGTATTAATCCAGACAACAATATCAAGAAAGAAAAAAAGCTGTTTTATGGGAAATTACTGATAGTGAGCATTACAGGAGAATCATAGAGTTACAACATATTTGACCAGTAGGTTTAGGTTCATAGATAGCCTTAGCAAATAATGAATTATAATTATATGTATCTTGTTCTTTATTTTTTTCAAGATTTTATTTATTTATTTTTAGAGAGAGGAATGGAGGGAGACAGAAAGAGAGAGAAACATCAATGTGTGGTTGCCTTTTTTCTACCACTGGGGACATGGCCCTCAACCCAGACATGTGCCCTAGACTGGGAATTGAACCAGCAACACTTTACACTTTGGTTTGCAGGCTGGGGCTCAGTCCACTGAGCCACACCAGCCAGGGCTGTACCTTGTTCTTTAAGTAAAAAGAACTTACTCCTTATTTCCAAATTTATACATACTCATTGTTAAATATTCAAAATATAGGTAAACATAAAAGAAAATATCTTTCTAGATATTTGCTTAATATGCTTATGTTCCTAAAACATTTATATGTAGAATCATCTCATAAAGTGGGCAGATTTAATTTTTTGATTCATTATGCATGAAGTTAAATTAGTTTACATTAGGATGCCTGTATGCTTTTTAACTCTGGGTCTCCAGAAGATTTTTCATAATTGGTTTGTGGTATTTTATTGAGAAGAAAAGAAGTCTTTCCAGATCTTCTGAAATTTATTGACCACATTTACTTTACTGTTTACTCATCTAGAGAGAAAAACCAAACTATGATTCTCTTGGTACATTAGGGTATCATGAGTAATTAACTCTCTAACTCAAAATGGTTGATCTTTAGCAAACATGTACTTCCTAAAGGTGATCAAGCAGACTGAAGTGGTTATTGCTTATAAATTCACCATTTTATTGAGAAGCAACAAACACTGTTTAAATGCTTTGTGGAAACAAGGAACAGGTACTACCAACCTCACCCTGACTCTGGTGCTGTGATTTTGGTGTATATTACTGAAGCTTATAAGTTTCACAGTGGACTTTTGAGAGCTAGATACCATTCTCAGTTTTATTGTCACTAAAATCCATTAAAAATGTATCTGACTATAAGGTAACATCAAATCTAAGTTGATAAAACAACAGTGACATTTGAAGTATTATTTATGAAGTTCAAAAAAAACCCTTATAGTGATGAAATGACTTCTGGTCAAGTTAGTTTTTCCTATCATAGCCATTTATCTAAATAACTAAAGCAAAGTAGTAGAGCTATGCTGCAGAAGTTTGAGATTTATTACCACATTTTGTTCTAATGATTTTCCCTCTTTCTTCTGCCTGAACTTCAACATTTTCTTTAGCTAGGACTATCCAGATCTTCTTTGGCTATTTAAATCTCATGGTACATATATTGGATGATGAGAAAACCTCTAGTGTTTTAAATTTATTTTCACAAATTTTAGAGTAATTTTCCACTTAGTTTCTCAAGTATTGATTAGCTTTTTAAAGATTTTATTTATTTATTTTTAGAGAGAGGGGAAGGGAAGGAGAAAGAGAGGAAGAGAAACATCAATATGAGAGAAAAAGATCAATTGGTTACCTCTGGTACATATCTCGACTGGGACCAAACCCATAACCCAAGTGTGTGCCTTGACTGGGAATCTAACTGGAGATCTTTTGCTTTGCAAGACAATGTCCAACCAACTTAGCCACACCAGTCAGGGCCTCAGGTATTAATTATTCAATGCAAAAAAGGAAAAAGGCTGTTAGTCTTTGAGTGTATGAATTTGTTAGCATTTAGAAGTGTCATGCAACCAGAGGTTTGAATTTGCTATTTTACTTGGATAAATGACAAGTAATGTTAAATATTATGGAAGCCTGATTGTTTTATACAAACAAAATCATTTTGAACTAAACAGATCTGATACCTGAGCTTCATCTTAAATTTTAGCAGATGAAAATGTGAGATGCCTCTGTTGGATTAACAAAACCCAAATGTCAAATGGAAAAATTATTATAAGCTTTAATTGTGTGATTTTAAGGGGATAGATTCCATGAAAATCAAGGCTTTAATAGTGGCTATAATTGGAAAATTCTTTTTACTATAAGGAATTACAAGTCACTCTTTACAAAAATTAGAAGTTTTATCCTAAAAATGATACTAACTAAATACAGTTACGTATTTGTGTATGTGTGTGCACATATTTTTTAGAAAATGTAATGATAGCATTTTTCCTCAATAAAATCTGAAGCCTCTCACAGTTTAGGAAACAGAATAGTGTATCTGTGGTACTAGAATTTTTTTCAAAGTCAGTTTGAAACTTTTAAATTATAAAACACTGTATACCCTAGGGATTGCTATCTGCTACCTCATAGTTAATGATTAGCTAGTTTCTGTTAGAAATAGCCAGAACTTTTGAAACTGACTGTTTCTAAGTAAACCAATTTAAGGTTTATTGTCAATATGTAGTGACTGCTTATGAATGAAGGAGAATGATAAGATCAATTAAATGTGAGAGGAAAGGAAAAGGTGGTGGGAGCAAATTCAAGGAAAAGGAGGAATAAGGTTTATTGCCTTTGGTTATTCCAAGTGTACCTGCTTTGTTTCATGAAACACTTGGACACGTGTTCATTTCTAATGGAAGGAATACTGAAGTAGAAATCTCATCGGGGCATTCCTAAATTCTATCTAAGTACCTTTAACGTACTCAGGATCACTCACAAGCAGTGGTAGTTGAAGTTTTATGGCAACTAATATTTCATACAGGGTTCAAAAAAAATAACAGCCTTTTTTAAATTACAAAGTCATAAGAAGGTAATTCTGTAACATAAAAATATCACACTCAAGCACACTATATGACATCATAGGTGAAATGTTCAAATCAAAACTATAAATTATTGTGCCCATGTTATTACCCTATCAACCACAGTTAAGCAGTCCTTACTTCTGCCAGATTCCATAGATATCCAGGAATTTTGGTGTTTTGTTTTTGGTTTTTGTATTTCTAAGACTGGTTTGAGGTAGGCATGGAAAACTCCTTGATGGGGCAGAAATTTCATTCAATTTTTATTGGTTTAACCTCACAGAATAAATTCTTTTGCTAAGATAACTCTGGTAATTGCCAAAGTTCATTGATTTTAGTTCTCATAATTTACCTTAAGTCAAGTTTCTATTTCAGTATTACAAATACAGGTTTATTGTGGTGAATCTGTGAGAAAAATACTAAATCATATTAATAATTATAAATGGTTAACATGTTTTAATACTACTGAATATGTTTTGTTTGATCATGCTGCAATATGAAACATCTGATAATCAAAACTAGATGTCATAGTGTAACATGCATATAATGGGCACAGATAATACTCGAAGTTTTATAAAAATGGCCCACAAACTGTGTGCTCTAAAGTGAGATGGAGACTCATTTATAGGAATGGTGATCAGCTTTCAGATGTGGACCAAAGATGTATGTTTATATATTTTTTAAAAAGATGAAAATATTTTTTAAATTTCCTGAAAATGTCTTTTTGCATTGTATTTATGAATAGTAAAAATCTATTTATTTGTAAAGTTAGTATGAAATTTTAATAATTTCAAACAGTGAAATGCAAGCTTTATTGAGAGATGGAATATATTTTTCCTTTTACTAAATCTTCTATAGGCCTTTTTCTTTCTGTCCTCAGTGACATCATCCTGTTCCAAGTCTTTCAATCATCTGGCAACAGTGAACTGCTATAGTTGGCCATTTCTTATAGTTAAAATTTTAGGATATTTGTAAGCTGGTTGTTAAGCACAACTGGTATTAAGAATGAAATGATCTAAACTTACAGTTAAATAAATTACATCAAAACAAAGGCAATAAAAACTCAAGTTTTCACTATCTAATTATTTTACATCTTACTATTACCCATGCTGTTGAGGTTGTTGATGTTCACAGTATCTGAATGGTAAACATCCTATATTATGACATGCAACTGTGTATCTCTTCCCAACTCGGTGTTTGATGACTTCACATTTAGTGGTTCATAATTGGTCATAGTAGGAATATCTATTATGCCAGAGAAATTAGCAAATGACATGTCACTTTTTTTCTTTGCTTTTTCTTTTCCCTGGAGAAGGGATGGTTAAAGATTTGCCAGCACACCACACCACTGACTGCAGTCTGCCAGCTTTTCGTCTTCCTGCTTCTAGGCTCAACTCCCAGCTCTTTGTCTTGTACAACTTACCATGCTTAATTTTCCTACATGGGGAAAGATGAGCATGGTAAAGGAAGGAAGTTAGATGAACATGGTAAAAATCTATAGTTTTTGCCTCAGTAGTAGACAAGTTAGCATCTCTGGGTCTTCATTATTTTATCCTTAAAATAGGACACTGTTCTCTTTTTTGTTCTACCTAACAAGATTTTAAAATTAAAATCACAATGTGCTAGTGTTTGTGAAAGCTCCTTGGAAAATGCTATATACATATACATTTTTTAGTAGTAAACAGTTGCTTCACTTTTTTATTTTTGGGGGTTAAGTTTACAAAAGCTCATAACCAACAAGATGGAGTTTATATCCTAAATTTCTGTCCCCAATTTTCCACAGCCTAACTGCTACCTATATTTCCAAGTTTACTTCCAATGCTTATATCTGGCACTGGGATGGTGCAGGGTGGGTGCGACATCACCTTCTCGATGGTGCCACTGCACATCCTGCATTATCATGGTTCTTTTTCAACTGCTGTATTCAGATAGTTCCCAACTATTTTCATTCTTGTTCTCCAAGAAAAATGACCAATGAGTCAGACAAGGCAATAAAGACAAAACCTAATTATCATCTTTTTTGTTAAAGCTCTTGTTAAGGTGCAAGTAATGCAAGAAAATAGAAAAAAGTGACATTAAACCATTGTTACTCCTTGATATCTTAGCAAGAAATGATTGATGAAATTACTTAGCCTTCAAGTTGGGCCCTGATTCAGTTAACTTTTTTTTTTTTTTTTTTTTTTTTTTTAAAGATTTTATTTATTTATTTTTAGAGAGGGGAAGGGAGGGAGAAGGAGAGAGAGAGAAACATTAATGTGTGGTTGCCTCTCATGTGGTCCCCACTGGGGACCTGGCCTGCAATCCAGGCATGTGCCCTGACTGGGAATCGAACCTGCGATGCTTTGGTTCGCAGCCCGCGCTCAATCCACTGAGCTACGCCAGCCAGGGCCATCAGTTAACTTTTAAGGAAGGACAAGTTGTAGAGACATCAGGAACATAGGGCAGGGGACGACTGAAGAATTTGGAGACCAAGGAAGTATAAACAAGAAACTGCACACATTTGAATTTTTGGTAGCTAAAAAGCAGTTTGATATATTACCAAAGTCCCAGTGACACAAAATTTTAGAAATCTCTGAAGGAAAAAAAAATGCTAAGGGAAAGGGTATGTGTTTGGGGGTCACTACTTCCCAGTTCAATTATTTTCTTCTATAAATGACATTTCATTCAATTTTCATTTGGAAATTTCTCTTTGTACATGATTTCTTTGTTTCATAATTCTCCTCCTCCTCCCTCCTCTTTCTTTTCCTTCTTTTTTAGTTTTACTTATCTTCGTGAAGATTATTCTGCCTTTCCATAATAGTTAGAAAAAATGTACTTGGAAATAGCTGGGGTATCCTGCCTAATTATTTACCATACTGGCTTCATTAGTTTCTGTCATAAATTGTTATTTATGATGTGGGGTAAGGAGACAAAAAAATAAAGTTATGATCCCCATTCTCAAGTAATAATGCGGATGTGATAATTACGTAAACAAATTGATACAAATTACTCACTAACCCTCCCGCTATATACAGTCAATTTATTAAACAAATAGCCCATTGCTGAGTGCTGAGTGTCATGTGCTGCAGTAACAAAATTATATGAGGGTGCTGATTGAGAGTTTATCTTCTTATCATTCATGGATCATTTCATATTTGAAGTGGTAGAGACTGGACTTTAGCAATTACAGAAAGCTATAAACTCCAAGTGTCTGCTTATTTGAGAGCTGTGTGTTTTTTTGAAGAATACCTTTAATATAGAATATTTAGCACTTTGTTTTCTTTTATTCTAGGAAGGATTCTACCATCATTCTTGATTCTTTCTGACAAAGCAACAGTCCTATTAGTTCAGAGGTACTAGTGTTTTATACGAATGTGTCCTGTAAGATATGAAGCCCTGGTATTTATATAAAACTTGACTTATTCATATTTACATCTCCATCCTTCTCCACATACCAGATTTGAAGTGTATCAGATTACAAGTCTATATCAAAGACCAAATCAAGTATGTATTTCTTTCTGCTCTTCTCTTTGTTTTAGCTGGACTAGACCAATTTTGAAGAAAGGGTACAGACAGCGGCTGGAATTGTCAGACATCTACCAAATCCCTTCAGCTGATTCTGCTGATAATCTCTCTGAAATATTAGAGAGGTATGTTCATTACATTGTTTATTCATTGTAATTGAGAGAGAAATTAATGTTATTAATTACTTACAGAACTGACATATCAGAGGGCTTAATCTGTAAAATAGCATGTTTAAAATAGGAGCATATACCTGGACAGATGGTTCAGTTGGTTGAATGTCATCCCATACCCCAAAAGGTTGAGGGTTCAATTCCTGCTCAGGGCACATATCTAGTTTGTGGGTTCAGGTTCACATCCCAGTCAGGGCAGTTATGGGATCACATTGATATTTCTTTCCCTCCCTCTGTCTCTCTCTCCCTCTCTTTCTTCCTCTTCTTTTCTCTCTAAAATCAATCAAATATGATCCTCAGGTGAGGATTAAAATAAAAAAAATAGGAGCATCTTATGTTCTTGCTGAAGTCTTGACCAGTTAGGAATTAAACAGTGAAAGGATGAAAGAAAAATAGCATTTTCTTCAGATACGACTTTTTCTGAAAAATACATATTTGAGTTCTGAGAAGTTATCTGTCTTTAAAGAATATTAGGTACATTTTGCGAAGACTGAAATAACAGCTATGTGAAGCAAATTATGTACAGGGTCCTGCAAAAGTAAGACTTGCTTGAATGTGGTTGATAGGGTATGTGAATGTCTCATACAAGATGGACAGTAATTTGAATATTTCACCTAAAATTTCATATGCTGTGCTTGAGTATGATATTGTTATGTTACAGAATTACATGCTTATAATTTTTCAATAACAGATTTTATAATAAAAAAGAGGCATTATTTGTGCTGGACCCTGTATATTTGCCTCTAAAATTCTAATACTTGATTATAATGAAATCTTAAGGTAATGGCTATTAAATAGCAAATAAATATAAAAGTTTCATAATTTTGATTACATATTGAATGCCAGGTACAGTGTCTCTTCTCAGCCACTGTGGTAGAAAAGCAGTATTATCTCCATCTTACAAAAGAGCAAACTGAGGCTCAGAGAGCTGATGTAATTTTCAGCTAATGACTGATTCTAACTCAAGGTCTGGGTTCCTGGCCTCCCCAGGAACAGTGTTTCCCATTGCAAGACGTCCCCTTGTCTAAGAGTATTGGTTAGAAGCCTTTGATTGCCAGTGAAGGAAGTCCAATTAACTATCTTAAGTAAATAAAAAGAAGGAATTAGTTGGCTTATGTAGCCTAACTGTATGAAGTCCTAGATAGAGAACTGACTTTAGAGACTTAATGAAACTAAGGGCTCAAATGTCACGTCATGACATACACCTTGTGTTGGTTTTGTTTTCTCAAATGAGCTTCCTCCATGCAGACTACAGAGAACAGAGCCCTTTCTTTTTGGCCAAATGTGAAAAATTCCAATGACCCTTGAGTCACATGTTCACTTCTTGGGCCAACCACAGTCAATGAATGAGCTCGATGGGGTCTTGTGGCAGCAGCACAATTTGGATACCAAATGAAAGGGAGAGGTGAGAGGGAGTTGGCAATAAATAAATAAATAAATAAATAAATAAATAAATACTAATAAATTATTGTGCCAAAATAAAGTTGAGTAGACTTGAAATTAGTTTATTTTCTTTAAGGTAATTTTATTCTTTTGACATTTTTAAGGCAAACTAAGACATTCAAGTTATTTTTCTTGATTTTAATCAAAGAATTAGGCCAGTAGGAGTAGCAAATACACATTTCCAAGATCAAGGACCAATTCCTATATCTCTGCTAACTTCCCTTAGACTACAAATTGTTCAACTCTCACCCATAAAAAAAATTTTCCCAACCTTGCCTTTCCCTCAGATCACTACCCCATTCTTTTTCTTTTTTTTCTTTTCATGACTAATATGTCTCTGCTCTCCTTGTCTCTTCCCTTCTTTACCTTCTACTTACTTCTCCGCTCCCTAAAATATGGTTTCCATGTCTACCATGTTCCTAAAACCACAGGGTCACCAGAGGCCTCTAAATTATCAAATATAATGACCTCTTCCTACAGGACTTCAGTGTTGAACACTTCTTTCCACCTTGAAACCATTTCTTTGACTCTTCCTTTGAAGGAGAAGCTAAATCTGCCTTCATATTTGCCTTATTGTGAGTCACTGAATTATATGGATGGGAGGCAAACCCCATGTGTGTGAGTGAAAGAGTGGGGAAGAGTAGGGAAGCAGACAAATGGGATAGGGTAATTAAGCATTATAGATAGTAAGCTTCTGAGGGAAGCCATTGCTCATGCAAAGACTACCAAGCTTGCCCTCAAATCTCAGCTGTGTGTTCTTTCTTTGAAGTAACTTAGAACCACCTGTAATGATTGTAGATTGAAGATTATGGGAATAGCTGTTGATCAAATGCAAAGCCTTTATCTAGTTATTTATTTAGTTCTTGCTTATGGTTCATGAAACTTTTTATGTCTGTACAGTTTAAAAATGAGTTGAAAGTAGCATTTAGAGATATATTTTATTCACTTGGGAAGAGAAAGAGGGCTGTTACTAAGAGAAAGTAGTGACAATGACAAATAAATATAGTCAGCTGATAAACCTACAGCATTTAAAAGAAAACAAAATATTTATTTATGTATCAACCATTTTCATAGTATTTAATTTATATTCCTACTAGAAAACACAAAATTTTATTCTGTTTTAATCTTCCTAAGTCTTACTTTGGAGTACCTATAGTTGTTGAAAATAAAGTTTGATGATACTTGTTTCATACCCCTACATTTTAAAATAAAGTCTAGCAAGTTTTTCCAATGTTAAGCCACAGAAAACTCCATTTGACTTTTTATCTTGTTATTGATTTCATAGTTAAATTATATAAAATCTATTACAGTTCTAAAAAGGCAAAAATCAAGAGGAGAAGGGCAAATACATTCAATATTTGTTTACTTCCCACCTTGTTCCAAGCACAGCAATGTGTATTCATAAGTCATACTTATTTGTCTACATTTTTTATTGCTGTTAAGAAGTCTGGAACCTTTCTTGAACAAAAATATTGTGACCTTTTCATGAGGTCAACTCTCTGAAACTGACATACGGTGGAGAACTGAATTCTGCCAAATATCTGATAAGCATTGGTGTTAGAATGTCTCCCCCAAATTTCATCTCTTTAGTTAATCTGCTTGGATATACTTGTGTGAATAAAGCTATTTTAAGCAAAATAAACCCAAATAATTGCACAATTACCTTATTAGTTCAACTTTTTATTCCTTTGCAGAGAATGGGACAGAGAGCTGGCATCAAAGAAAAATCCCAAACTCATTAATGCCCTTCGGAGATGCTTTTTCTGGAGATTTATGTTCTATGGAATCTTATTATATTTAGGGGTAAGGATCTCATTTGTAAATTTATTATGGCTAAGACAATTATTAAGTTAAATTCATCCAATTACATGAATGTTCATAATATTTTGAAATCATATCTGCCTGCTAAATTGTTTTAAGGAAAAATAATAAAATTAAAAATTGTGGCAGTGAGGTACTCTTGTTTTCTTAGTCTCCCACATCTTTATCAGTGTGAAGAGAGCACCATGCCTGAAAACCCCAGACTTTGTGGTGTTTAAGTGCCATCTGGGGCATATCTGTGGCTCTGATCATTACTCCATCACCAGAGCCTCATTTTGAATCCTTGGGTATAATCTAGAAAAGGCAATGGCAAGTTGAAAACTTATCTAGTCTTCATAGAAAAGTTGTGCACAAATTTTCTTTGGTATGTGAAGTACCATTTGGATGCACTTGTATTCATGTAAATCTTCATGCTCTGCAGAGTTAGCAGTGCCCTGGTATCTCCAAAGAGATGCCATACAAGTTGCATGGTGTTAAGAATCTATAGTTCAAACATACCAAGAAAAAAACATTAAAAAATTTATGTTGACAAAGATGACCATATTTATGTCCTGCATGTTTTGTTCTACTCTAAGGAATCTCCTGGAAAAGTTCTTCTGGCTTTTTACTATCTGTCCATCTGTCTGTCTATCTATCAATCATCTATCAATCTATTCCTAAAAAAAATCTGCCACAGTTTGGGGGTGAAAATATTTTGTATATGAATATAAATAAGATAGCTGAAGAATTAATTAGCTCTTAAGATATCTTTAAGATGATTTTTCTCAATGAAAGTACTTGAGCTTTGGAAGACAATTTTATACATAGTTTCTGGCTCTATTGACTTAATTTTTAAAAATATGTTTTGTTGATTGCTTTAATGACTATATTGTATACATTTAAATTAGTGTATAAAAATACAGTTCACTCCAGTCATTATATAAGAATGTAACATTCCAACAATAAATCATTGTTGGATTGAAGTAAATGATACTTCAAGCAAGTGTTATGTTGTGACTATGGTTGCGGTGAAACTAAACATTTTTCCTAGTCATGTTCTCTGTCACTTGCTGGCCTAATAATTAACATAAACACAATTGAATAGAAGCTGGAAGAGAGGCCTAGTTATCAAGCCCCTTTATTCTCTGCCTGACTTGTGAAGTAATTTATCCACCAACCTAGAAGTTTCCTGTGGAAAAAAAGTACTCACCTAAATGTGAAAGTTTAGATGATGCACAAATATATTGAAGTTATTTTTTGGCCTGGCGTACACAGACCCCAAAATAAACATAATATAGTTTAATATTTATTGTGCCTAATCTGTTCCAGGGTCAGGTTAGCATTCAAGCCTTTTATGCAGATCACTTTAACTTGATTGTCCTTGAATGTCCATAGAGCAGACATTATTATACAGAAAAGGAAATTGAGTGTCAGGAAAATTATATAACTCTACCAGAGTCATGCATATGGTAAATTTGAGTGATAGCCAGATGCATTTAACCCCAAAACCTATGAACCTGCCACGACATTAGATAATACTTGCTACATAACTATATTTATAATGGCTGTATTTAGGCTGTTGGCAGAATGGTGACTCTAGTAACTAGTCTTGGGTCTTCTGAGTTTCTTTGCACTTTCTCAGGAGACACAGGTTGTCAGAAGCTTGAAGGTTGAGGATTCTTCCTGGGTCATCTCAGGGGCATAACTGTGGAGAGTTCATAGCAGAAAGCAGAATAGGGGAACCAACTAAAATCCTTTTGCTTATACTTGGGAAGAAACTGTGTGAAATTCACCCAAGAGCCAGTAGTGCTCAGGGTCAAACCTATAAACAAAATTAAGGAGCAGAAGAATGGAGACGATGTGGAGGACTAACTTATTCTTAAACTTGAGTTTAAAACATCTCAGGAATCTTAAGTCCTTTTACGGGTGTCAGTGAGGGGAGAGGTGCTCCCGAGCTAACCTGAGCTACAGGTCTGCAACTGGCAGCATGTTTATTTGCGCCAGCTCAATGGTCACTGATAACCATCAGAATATTGGTGAAAAGAACCTATGGCATAGCAGCTGAAATATATATGGTAAGAAGTTATAGAGAGGAAAATTAACACTGGCAATGGCACAAGTGTAGTGAGGCTGTAGGTTTTTCACTCTTGTCACAGGGAAAAGGCCTCGCTGAAGCCATGCAGTTTTAAGTAGTGAAAGTGCCGAAAACTAAGTCTTAAAGAATTTAGATAACTGTTGAGGTGGTTAAAATGAGGGCCGCCTTTCAGGGCATCTGATCTCTTAACCCTATTTTTTTGTTCTTATTGGTTATAGGAAGAAAAGAAGGGGAGAAAATGTAGCTATTTTAATAAGACCTCTATTCTTTTAAACAAATTACACCAGTGCCTCACTATTTACATATTTTTTTGTTTGTTCCTTCTTTCCACTGAGTGTGACATCTTGGTAATTAAGTTCCTTGAAATGAACAAGGATTCTTGAAGTTGCTGTAACACTGCTCTTGGTAATAGGTAGACATACATCTAAAATGTCCTGTACATTCTTCATTTGTCTAAGTTGGGATAATTATGGTATAGTGATTGATTGGTTTTAGGACTGATATGAACAGTACTGTAAAATTTGCTGTTGACCATGAAAGGTTAAGAAAAAAGGAAACATCATCATGAAGGAGCTTGTCTCTGTGCAGTATTCATGTAATTTTAAATCATATTAGCTATGGCCTCTCATCATTAATATACTTATTTTGTTCCATTTGACTCAACAGCCAGATTCAACATTGTCTTTAACATTTAAGACTCCTGGCATAGAAGAGAAACTGACTGTTGAAAAACTGAGTATGAGAGTCAATTAAGGATAGACAGAGGGAAGCCAAGTGGATGGAAGTGTGCAAGCAGGTTATTGAGAGAATATGGTTATCACAACACATTTATTATGATAAGAAATTTACAAACATTCACTCAAAAGTATTCTTGATTCCTACGCAGCTCTGGGTATATTTCCATCATCATATTATAATATATGTCAGAACAACTTGGGTCAAATTACTTCATTCATTAAACCCTACAAAGTTTAAGGACATAAAGGAGAATAAGTCCTAGTACTCATGTTGCTAGAGTTCTCAAGTCTCATAGTCTATATTGCAAAGGAAAACGTGCCTTATGTTCTGACAAACACATTGGGTAGGTGTTAGGATTTAAGCATACTTCTAAAGAAGGGAGAGTGTTTGGGGGAGTTTTGCACTCAGTCTCTGGTTTAGGCACTTGGACTTATGTCCCTTTCACCTAAGTATATCTACCTCTAGCAAATCTTCTAGATGCCTGTCATGTAAGATTTATTTTTCAGATTCTTCTCCCATCCCCACGTCCCCCATATCTAGCTGCTTCTCTAGCCCCAGCAATGACTTACATGTTTCATTCACCCTACATTCTGAAAATACCCACTACTATATATAACCCCATCTCTAACACACAAGCTGCACTTTCTAGTGGTACCCACTGGATTCTACACTTTCCACCAGTTCCTGTGACAAAAAGGTTTGGAAATTTATGGTATTCAGCTTTTTTTGAAACATAAGGAATTTTTACTTCAATCTGCAGAATAACTAATAGCTCCACTCCAGATAGTGTGATTTAATTGGTCTTGAATGGGCCCTGGGATAATAAACAGTAGTCTCTGAAAAAGTCCACAGGTGATTGTGATTCAGGTAGATAAGCACCAATGTTATCACTGAATGCATTTAACTTTTTCTAGGATCTAAGGTGAGGGGATTTTGGGGTGGGACATATAGGGAGGGTTTTTTAGTTTGATTATTTCTTAATGATAACACTTATTAATATTTAGTAATGTCTTAATACTGAAAAATGTAAAAGATAAGAATTAATATTAACTATTTTAATGAAAAAGGCAAATGTTTATATGCATACCAGAACCCTTCCCCCCATCTAGCTAACTTGCAGAACCTAATTCAGAAAGTTTCAGGTAGACCCTGAAATCCTGTATTTCTAAAAGCTCCCAGATGAAGGTGCTGTTTGCTGCTTGCACCTCACTTTGAGTAACAAGGCCTGACAGGGTCATGGAAGAACCCAAAGCCTAGTTAGAAGAAATAGTTGTGAAAAGAGAAGTAGGCAGATATGACCAATGAACCTCTGAATGAAAGTGACAGCAACTCCACTGAGACTAAAAGTTGGTTAAGGGTTTGTGGAAAGAATCAATGTTAATTATTAACTTCTGTGTCTCCCTCTAGCACTTCCTTGCCACTAATATAGAATAATATTGCATGTAAACTGTAATTGAAAAAAATCAAGCAAAAAATGAAAATGAAGAAAATTATTAGAAACAAAAATTCACCAAGATTCAATAGAAAAAAAAAGATGCATTCATACCAAAAAAAGAAAGAAAGAAAGAAAGAAATGAAAAGATAATGACTATTTTGCAAAGAAGCAGATAGATGACAGGGTACAAGGAGAGGGCAAATATATACCTAAAGGGACTCTGTTTCTTTTCCAAGACTGCACCAGGGGGGAGATGTTCCATCTCTTCCTGGAGAAACATTGTTATACAGGTTGATTAGGTTTCAACAGTACTATCTATACAGAAAGATGCTCCAACAGCATTTAATATTATGTGCACTAAGACTTCCAGCCAAGATGGAGGCATAGTGTATCTACACTGTGCCTCCTCACACAACCAAAAGGACAACAACAAATTTAAAAACAAAAAC
Source organism: Trachops cirrhosus (assembly GCA_028533065.1). Taxonomy (NCBI): domain Eukaryota; kingdom Metazoa; phylum Chordata; class Mammalia; order Chiroptera; family Phyllostomidae; genus Trachops; species Trachops cirrhosus. The sequence goes on from CM052549.1 coordinate 58,032,379, forward strand.
CAACCAGAGGTGACAGATAATCGAACTGTATGGAAGTCCCATAAGCAAGGAGTTAAAGAAGATATATTCATCCAGACTGGTAGAAGGGGCAGAGACAGGCAGCCAGGAGAAGAGGATCCAAGGCAAGGCCTTGAGGACCAGGGTGGATGAGGCAGTGGCTGGCAGACTGGGTGAAGCAGTGGCTGGTGGACTGGAGGCCCCACATTTGCATCTAGGTAAACCAGGAGGAACAAATGGGGAGTGAGACAGACCACACAACCCAGGGTTCCAGCCTCAAACCTCTGACTGAAGAAACCTGTAGGGCTTGTGGCAGTGGAAAAACTCCCATTCTCACAGGACAGTTCATTGGAGAGACCCACAGGGTCCTAGAATGTACACAAACCCACCCACCCAGGAATCAGCACCAGAAGGGCCCAATTTCCTTGTGGGTAGCAGAGGAAGTGACTGAAAGCCCACTGAGAGCCAAGCAAGAGGCATTGTTCCCTCCCTGTCAAGAGGGGAACAGCACCACAACACAGCTATGTGGGTTGCCTCACCCTGGTGAATACCTAAGGCTCTGCCCCTTACTACATAACAGACATGTCAAGACCAAAAATGGCCCAAATGAAAAAACAGATCAAAGCTCCAGAAAAAATACAAATATGCAATGAAGAGATAGCTAACATATCAGATGCAGAGTTCAAAACACTGGTAATCAAGATGCTTACAGAAATGGTTGAGTACAGTTGCAAAATAGAGGAAAAAGTGAAAGCTATGCAAAGTGATATAAAAGAAAATGCACAGCGAACCAACATTGAAGGGAAGGAAACCAGGACTGAAATCAATGGTTTGGACCAGAAGGAAGAAATAAACATTCAACCATAACAGAATGAAGATACAGGACTTCAAAAAAATGAGGAGAGGCTTAGGAACCTCTGGGACAACTTTGAAAGTTCCAACATCCGAATCATAAGGCTGCCAGAAGGACAAGAAGAAGAGCAAGAAATTGAAAGCTTATCTGAAAATACAATGAAAGAGAACTTCCCCATCTGGCAAAGGATATAGACTTCTAGGAAGTCCAGGAAGCTCAGAGTCCCAAAGGAGTTGGACTCAAGGAAGCACACACCAAGGCACATCATAATTAACTTACTCAAGATTAAAGATAAAGAGAGTCTTAAAAGCAGCCAGAGAAAAGGAGACAGTTACCTACAAAGGAGTTCCCATAAGACTATCAGCAGATTTCTCAAAAGAAACCTTGCAGGCAAGAAGTGGCTATAAAGAAGTATTCCAAGTCATGAAAGGCAAGGACCTACATCTGAGATTACTCTATTCAGCAAAGCTGTCATTTAGAATGGAAGGGCAGACAAAGTGTTTCCCAGCCAAGGACAAGTTAGAGGATTTCATCATCACCAAGCCCTTATTGTATGAAATATTAAAGGAACTTATCTAAGAAAAAGAAGATCAACAATGTGAACAGTAAAATGACAACAAACTCGCAACTATCAACCGAACCTAAAAAAACAAAAACAAATGAACTAAGCTATCAATAGAACAGAACACAATCACAGAAATGGAGATCATATGGAGGGTTGTCAACAGGGAGGGTGAGGGGGGTTAATGGGGGAAAAGGTACAGGGAATAAGAAGCATAAATGGTAGATACAAAATAGACAAGGGGAGGTTAAGAATAGTATGGGAAATGTAGAAGCCAAAGAACTTATATGTACAACCCATGGACATGAACTAAGGTGGGGATGTGGGTCGAAGGGGGGTGAAGGACAGAGGGGAATAAAGGGGGGGAAATGAGACAACTGTAATAGCATAATCAAAAATATATTTAAAAAAACAGTATGTGTACTTTTGAAGACTAATCTAGAAATCCAGTACCATGTTCAGTGGAAAATTGCATCTGTAAGGAAAATGCATCTGATGTTCTTCCATGTGACAATTAGAAAACAAATGATCTGTAGGTTAGGAATTATCTCTGATCGTGTACTTACAACTTAAATTTGATACAAGGTGGCCCAGTTCTCTCCTTCCTTGTAGGAACATGGTTCACCTTTAGTTCTTATAGCTAACCAGTATCCAATCATGACTCATGAACAGGATGGGGTTAAATAAAGTAAAATATATGTGATGCACTTGCGGACATGTTTTTCTCAAAGGTGAGCATTTTTTCCCTCAAATCTTTCTTGGGTATGATCATGCTTTGATGTCAGAACCTGTTTTATTATCTTTGGACAAATCAAAGAACTTTTCTAGACCTCAGTTTCCTTAACTATACAATTCAAGAGATGACAGTAAGGTCTCTATATAGTCTCTATAATCTCTTCCACTTTTTAAACTGTGTGTCTATGATATGGGTACTAGCAAAATGGTATTTATCTTAAATTTTAGTGATATTAACTTATAATTCGATTTGATAGGTTGATGTTGATCAATCACAATGCTTGCATTGATGCTCAGCTGAGAGAGAGCAAGTTGTGTATTAACATTTTTGTTTTGATTTAGATTTCTGAATAAGAAATGGACTTTGGAGTCAAAATGTCTGATTTGAATCTCACCTTTTTCATTCACTAGCTGTGTGACACTGGGCAAATTATTTAAACTCTCATTGTCACAGTTCCTTTCATTGTAAAGTGGAGATAATAGCATATATTTCATAGAGTTATTGTGAGATTAAATGAGTTGAGCAGGTAGAGTGGATCCTGGTATATAGCAAGTACTTCATAAATGTTAACTGTTATTAGATCTTTAAGTAGAATGTCTATCTACCTGCACAAATACTAATATTATTAACATTTACTTTAATTTTTATAGGGCACAGGAAAATATTTTGCTAATATTTAAAACTGGTACCTAGATACTAAGTTTTACCTCAGAAATTAAAATTAATATTTTAGCCCATCTTCCATTATTCTATCTTCTGGGTTAAACCTATTATTGCTGCTATATAAACAGGTCCAAGAACATTTTATTATAAAACATTAAGAGTATAGCTTAGATTTCTATTGAAGATATTGCTGGTAATTGTTAATGAATCAATATACTAAAAGGAAAATACCAAAAGTAAAACACTAAAAACATAATTCAAAGGCAGACAGGTATCATGATACCACTTTTGAGTCTGTACTTGTAACATATATATTTGTAAAAACTACAGATAGTTGTGTCAATGAATAAGTTTTATTTTCTATGCTGAATACATACGGTGTCAGATGGGTACTAGATTTTGGTGGGGTGATGACGTTGTAAGTTATATAAATGCCCAAGCACTGGGTTGTACACCTGAAAGTAATATAATATTGTATGCCGACTATAATTGACAGATAATTATTAAAAAGTAAATCTAATTTTAAAAATGAGTATTCAGTTTCTCCATTATTGTTGTATAATTTAGCTTTTATCCATTGAATTAAAGTGCTATATTTTATTGTATATCAAATTATTAGGTGCTCTCAGATGTGTTCTGGAACTTTCCAGATAAGTCAGTCTATTTCTGTCTCATGCCACATTATTATAGTTGTATAATATGCTTTGATACTTAGTAAAGTGAACTTTCTCACACACTGTTTCTGTTTTTCAAATGTTTTTTATTAGTCTCTCATTTTTTTCCAATTGAAATTTAGAATAATTTTATACATTGATTCTACAAATATATATATATGCTGAATGGACACCCTGTGCTAGTTATTGAGCATGATGTCAGGATTGCTTTAAGAACCAAGATAGACAGTCTCTGCTTTTAAGTGCTAAAAGTTCACTTCTAAAAATGAATGCTGATGAAGATTGCATTAAACTTATACAATAACTCGGGGGAGAATGTAATCTTTGCAACAATTGGCTTTACTTTTTAGAAAGTTTTGAAGTTCTTTATTGGAGACTTTTAAAATATATCATAGTAATGTGTTATAAAATATATTTTAGGTATATATTAATGATTGGTATTTACAATGGATTTTGTAATATTTTTGCTATAAATGGGGTACTTATTTAATTGATTATTATAGTGGGCATATGCTAATCTATTTCCTAGTATAAGTATTTCTTAATTCTCTACCTGTTAATCTCTTGATTTACTAAAACTTGTTCTATATACAATCACATTCTATGCTGATAATGATAATGCTTTCATTTCTCTTTTCCTAGAGTCAAACTTCAGTTGTTTTTCTTTTTGAGCTGTATTAACAAAAAGTTCCACAAAAAAATGTTTAATTGTACTAACTGCTAGTTTTGCTATTGTTTGTGTATATCTGACTTTAAAGTTAATGCTTCTAGAGTTTTATTAATTGTGGTGTTGATTGTTGTTTTGAAGGAGCAGTTTTCTCAAGTTAATAAATATCTTTATATTTGAGTTTATTTGAACATTATCAGAAACAAGTATTGAAGTTTATTATACAGTATTCCTTTATAGTTGTTATTGAGATAACCATAGCTTCTTAATTTCTCAATATTAAAACAACTTCTGAATATTTCTCAAATGTCTTAGTATTCCCAATATTAAGATGTATAAAATATATTTAAAATGAGTTATGATGATGATTATTTTACTGACTACACACAATAGAAAATAATGCCAGTTTAGAAGTTCTTCAATTAATCATTCTACTTGTATTAGAAACAAGTATGCTTTGGGTTTGGAATTGTAATTTTTAAGGTCAAGTTATCTTGGGATTATTTCACTTACTGTAACTGCAAGCCTGAACCAAGGTTTCTATTTTTGTCTGAAATTTCTTTCCTGGTCTGAATAATCAGTGGACTTCCCTGTCCTACTTATGCAGGTAGAACAGAAATGGTTAGAGGATTTAAATTCATCCACAGTGATTTAAGCTCTGGTCTGGAGGATCCCATGAGAGAACAGATATTATTTCCCAGGAGTTATTTTCACGCTTCTTAATTTTTCTCTGGGAGACTCATCTAAACTGAGACTCAGGAGTATTCCCACCAGGAATGCAATCACTTGTGTTGTTCTCTAAGTACATGGTCTTCTGAACTCTCTTTGTTCAGACCTGCATCCCTCTGAGAAGAAAACATCTGTAGTGGTGGCAGGGTGTGGGCTAGGCCTGTTGCCCAAGAAATCCTCAGCATCCGCCACGGGACTCTGTAGACTCAGATCATATAATCAGAGATGTTAGCAATGCAGGGGACCTTCAAAATCAGCTTGCTCCACCACTCACTTTATCAGTGAGGAAACCATCCAGAGAAGGGAAGTAAGTAACTATGATGACAAAGAGTAGATAACATGCTGGGATAAGAATGTGGGTTTCATGATACTTTTCATTTCAGTCATGCTGGCTGAAAAATTTGTATTTGTCTTGTACTATCTAGGTGAACCATAAAGTGAATTCCATCTTTATTTGTGTCTGATAAAATTAACAAAATATTTTATGAAATATTCAAATAAATTTATGTTCCTTCTCATTACATTCAAGCCTCAGTCTGCCTTACTGGGAAATTTCTTGTGTTTCTGAAAATAATCTGAGCAATGGTGTATACACAGCTTTCACATGCCAAGAATGTAGGACTGCCTTGACTGGTGCATGGCTCAGTTGGTTGAGCGTCATCCCACAAAGGGACCAACTGGCACAGTCACCAGTTAGATTCCCAGTTGGGGCACGTGACTGGGTTGTGGACCCGTATCTGGTTGGGGTGTGCGCTAGAGGCAAAGATTGATGTTCTCTCCCTATCTTTCTCTTTCCTGCCCATTCTCTAAAATAAATAAATAAATACATAAAATCTAAAACAAAGGAATGTAGGGCTATGTTTATTTCAGTCATTACAGGGATGATTTTTAGATTAAGCTTGGTATCAGTTACCATTGTTTTCCCTTCCAAATAAAAAAAATCTGTTTATATCTGTTAATGGTTCCATTGTAAATATTAGAAAACATGTTGCCTAAAACAATGTAGGGAAAACTAAAAGGGCGAGGGCTTGGAGTGCTGATTTTGTCCTTGAATATTAATAGTTCCATGTTGTGGTGAGGTTTTTGTTTGATGTTTTCAGATGATCCTATTATTGGAATTTTGTTTACCAAAAATAAATTGAACTTTTCTATGAACATATACTCTTTGAGAGTAGTACTACCTGTGTTTTTGTGGAATAACCATGGTTGTTCAAGGGATAAATGTGTCCTCTTTTGCTTAGGGCAAGATTATAACTAACTAATTCAGTAATGATAATGTGTAGAATAGATGTGTAAATCCGATTAACTCACATTTCATTTATTTTGTTATAAACTGCAACTGAATAACAATTCAGCAAATGGGTCTATTGTGATAGAGGTGACAGGTTATAGAAAAAAATATAATGGTGATACAATGGCAGGGAGTTGAAATACAAACATATTAAAAATAATGTTAAGAATTTTATATATGACATGGCTCTTTGTGTAGCCATTTTAAGTTTTCCTTTAAAGGTAAAACTTCCTGTGTTGAAACTGTTAGTGTATTTTATGAAAGAGAAATAAAATTTCATTTCTCTTTTTGTCGTCTTTTGCAGGAAGTCACTAAAGCAGTCCAGCCTCTCTTACTGGGAAGAATCATAGCTTCCTATGATCCAGATAACAAGGTGGAACGCTCCATCGCGATTTACCTAGGCATAGGATTATGCCTTCTCTTTATCCTGAGGACACTGCTTCTGCACCCAGCCATTTTTGGCCTTCACCACATTGGAATGCAAATGAGGATAGCTATGTTTAGTTTGATCTACAAGAAGGTAATACTTCTGTACGCAGTCTCCATGCTACATGTAGTAGCATCATGTTGTAAATGCTGTGCTGGTATAAATTAGGGATGAATGCTGAAATCCATTTCATAGGTCGGTGAGATAAATTAGAGTAATATTAGTGTTTCTAATTGTGTTTGATAACTTAATTCACTTTAATAATTTTTGAACAGCTTCTATAAACTGCATATGATATAGTTTCATTTTTGTTTTTTTCACTAGTCATGTCATCATTGTTTGGAATCCGTGGTTCCCCATTAAAATAGTTCTTATCATCTGCATAAATTATTGACAAAATATTGTCTTAGGGTAGGATGCAGGTATCCTTATGTTCAAACTGTAAGAGTATAGTATTAATGTAATCGTTAATGATAATCCAAGCAATGAAAGTTTTCACCTTAACTAGTTGCAACACAGGGGTGTATTCATCTATCTACTGCCTTACTTTGAGTTGGACTTTTGTCAACATGTGAGTTTGAAAATTTAAAAAAAATTTAGAATAGCACATGGATGGCAACTGTAAGAACTTGTTTTCTGTGTGTACTGTTTAGACAAGAACCCAACTTGCTGAAGCATGATTTGGGTATATTCAGATTAAGATTTAGCTACCTTGCAAACATAATTTAAGATCATTTCAGTAACATGTGTTTTCACCAACCTGATTCTAAATTAAGTGTTACTGATTAAATCTACCAAATCATTTTATTGGGTTGGCCAAAAAGTCCATTTAGTTTTCTCTATAAAATAAAAAGACACATTTTTTATTTTCGCCAATAACTATTGATTTGGATATTTTGAGTATGTCAGCTATCTCCTGTGTGGTAGAACATTGGTTGTTCTCAATTAATGTCTCAGTTTGATTGCTATCAACTTCAATTGTTCTACCCAATTGTGGAGCATCATCCAGTGAGAAATCTCTAGCACCAAACTTTGCAGACCACTTTTGACATGTTCAATCAGTCATATACTTCTCCATACACTGCACAAATCTTTTTTTGTGTGTTTCAGTCGTGTTTCTACCTGTCTTGAAATACTAAAGCATAATATACCAAAAATGTTGCATATTTTCTTTCATCTTCAATATTTAAATGACTATACAAAAATTCACCAATTTTGTTTTTTTTAAATGCATGCTATTATACAGATGTCATAATACAATCTAACAAAATTGCTTTGAATGAAGTTAAAGACAACTAAGTGCTACTAGAGCCATCTTACAGAAAAAACAAACACACTTTTTGGCCAACCTCAAACAGAAAGCTATTTTGGTTGAATCATTTGGATACTGCTTTACCTTTATTCTGTCTTTTCTTCTCCCAATGTAAAAACTTTATACACTTGGTTTATAAGGGTCATGGATCTGGTATTCCTTCTAGCAAATAACCCATAATACTTCCATAATATACATGCAAGGTCAGTTGTGTTGTAAAACTTGGTAACCACACTTTATTGTTCAAAGAAGCTTTTTATGGAGGCACAAGAGAAAAATGGAGTCCACAATTTAATTAAATCACCTCAGCTGCAGTCTCATCAGTTCTCAATTACTAGGAAAGCATGGGTGATAAATCAACAAAAATTTTATATTGATTCAGAAATTTTATATAAGTGAAGAAATTAGGTATTATTCAGAAGGTAGAATCCACACAACAAGCATATTAAAGAAAGTAAAATCCAGTTTAAAAATTATTTATAAAAGTGCTTATTATTATAGTATAAATAATAGTTATGATCTACATGACAAGCTTCTAAGTGATTTAGAGATGCTATCTCACTTGATCTTCTCCCTAGACTATCAATAAAAGATTTCAAAAAACTAAGACCCAAGAAAATATAAAACATTGTATAAAAATTTATTTAAATTTTCTAAAATGGATAAATCATATTCCTTGAAGTAAATGGTTTTCCAATATTAGGGAAAATAAAATAGCACTGAAATAATGTAGTAAGACAAACTGTGTTATACAGGAGGAGAGGAATGAAATAGTTTTGGGCTGAAGGAAGGAGAGATGAAAGAGCAGGTTAGTTTGTAAATAAGTCTATACATAACATTTAGCACAAATACAACAATATATGGTACTTTCAGATCCACAGCACATTCATGAAAAGTTAGAAGCTGTTGTCTCTATCCTTCTTTCTAATTGTTAACTATCTGTTCTTACCTAATTTGCTTTACCTGTCTAGCTACACTTGTTGGCCTTCATTGGCATCATCACCAAAGAATGCAATTGCATCTCCACATGGCTGTGTTTTGGTTCCTAAAGTAAACTGGTACCTTAGCAAACCAGTTTCATTCATGTGGCAGGCAACCACTGATTCTTTCTACGATATTCCAAATTTTGTAATAGGGCACCATTTTGCTTTGTTCCCAAATCTGCAACTATGATGCATTCAAATTATATTTTAAATAATGAATCTAAGTACAAACTAAATTAAGCTTTGCCTCTGAATGTCAAGAAAATAGAAGTAACTAAAATGAAGAAATATTCACTGAGTGTTTACCGTGCTTGACATGGAGCCCTGTGGAGAACTTAATCACCTAAGACTGAGTCTCTTACTAGGTCATGTGTGATCCAGCTCAGTGGATTTTCCCCTTGTATACTAATAGTGTTTTGGGATTAGTGACCTTGATTCTTTCTTCACCTGTGCTTATCTAAACGCTATTCATTTTTCTGTACCTACCTTAAGTTCTACTTCTTTAATAAAATCTTTCTAGAATTTGTAACCAGATATGTGAACTTCCTCTTAACTATCCTATTATATTCTACTCCCTTTAACTCATTTATCATATCATATTTAGTTATATTTTAAAAGCCTTAATAATAATCCCTGATGCCTAAATAAAGCGAATTACATCTACTAAGTGCTCAATACATATGTGAGGGATTCAGTTAAAACAAATATTAAACAGATACTCTCAGATCAAAGCCATCTAATGGTAAATCAATACTTATTAAATTTTGCTGGCAAAGTATGACTGTAACCTTTCACCAATATAATTAATTTTTCTACTAAACAGTTATATTTTGCATGTATGAATATATATTTCTTTGTAAAATTTAAGGATTTTATATCAGTAATGTGATCTTTCACAAAATTATTAATTATTCATAATATACTTTGACTTTAACAGTAATTTTGCTTAATAGAGTTGCTGTAGGACTGCATTCAGAATTTAAGGCCATGGTTTTAATTTCAAACTGCCCTTGGTTTTATGTTTTGTAAAAACAAAACAAACCCTTTCTCTCTATATGTATAGCTATATCTATCTATATCTATATCTATGTCTATGTCTATAGATATAAATATATATATACAATATCATTTCCATTTTGGAGGTGCAAAAATACTTAAAAAATTAACTAGTGGCATAAAGAATAATATTTGTTGTGAAGAACAATATTTATAGATCTGAGGAGATATAAAACCAAATGAATATAAAGTAATTTTCATTATCTTTACTTAAAAATACATGCATTCCTCAGTTGTATTATTATATTACTTATGGATATATTTGTCTTCTGTTTGTCAACATCATCTAACTTCTCATTTTTCCTTTTAGACTTTAAAGCTGTCAAGCCGTGTTCTAGATAAAATCAGTATCGGACAACTTGTTAGTCTCCTTTCCAACAACCTGAACAAATTTGATGAAGTATGAACTTAATGGTTTAACTTTTTATGCAATATTGTTATAACTCATACAACCCTGAAGTTCTTCCTGGATTAGATAATGGTAATAAGTGGTTAAGTAGAACACATCTTTACCTTCCTTGTTTTTGAAAACTGAGAAAGGTAAGTTGTGTAGTGAAGTGCCATTTTGGGGTCTCGTGAACCCACACAATTCAAAGGCACCTCAGCTTGCTGGGTATTTGATGAGGTTTTTCAAAATTCAATCCTTTTCTGATCTTGTTTTCTTTTAATACTTTAAATCACTTCAGTTGAATATGATACTTTGAGCAATCTTTTGTCATTGCTATCTTGTGTCATAAATAAATGCAAGGTACTTGAGGAAAATATATATTTTTATTTATCTTTGCATTTTCAGTATTTAACATAGTATTGAGCTCTCAACAGCCACTAAATAAATTACTGTTAAATTGAGCATGCATTCATTCTGAATATATTGTCAGATAGAGTTTTGCCTTGTAGAGACTGGGCTCTGGACAGTCTTTTGTTCTCTCACATAGCTCTTGCTTTATTCAAATAGAAGTTATTTAAAATAAATTTTTTGACATGACACTTAAGAGATCCAATCTCAATTTTACTGGAGAAAAATACATAAAAATGCAGTAACTTGAAATTTGTTCTTTGGGAATTCCTAGTCTACGTGTAGAAGGTTTAAGCACATTGCTGTGTGTTTTATGTAATGAATATCTAGATTTCAGTGTGCTCAGAATCATGAGGTATTTCTATGAGTTCGCTCTGCTCAATTCATTCATCTATGCTATATGTTTGATTTTGGAGTGGGGAGGGGGATAAAATATCACTATGTTTCACTGTGATTTTATTTTCCAGGGACTTGCATTGGCACATTTTGTGTGGATCGCTCCTTTGCAAGTGACACTACTGATGGGGTTGCTCTGGGAACTGTTACAAGCCTCTGCCTTCTGTGGACTTGCTCTACTCATAGTCCTCGCCCTTTTTCAAGCTTGGTTAGGGAGAATGATGATGAAGTACAGGTAGCACTCTATTTACATAGTTTCAAAGGGTTTTAAATTATGTTTTCAACAAGCCCATGGTAAAAAACCCAGGACTGCTCTGCACTGAATTATGATCTACTTCCTAGGTGTCACTAAAAAGGAACGAATATTTATTTATTTATTTATTTATTTATTTATTTATACCACATGCTTTCACTTATATGTGGAATTTTGTGAACAAATTAAACAAATAAGCAAAAGAGAAACAGACTCATAGCTTCAGAAAGCAGACTGACAGCTGTCAGAGGGGTGGGGGCTTGGGGATTTGGTGAAAAAGATGAGGGGATTAAGCAAAGAAAAAAAAGCCTCATAAACACAGATAATAGTATGGTGACTGCCAGAGGGAAAGGGGCTACGGGCAGGTAGGAGAGGGTAAAGGGAGGATGAATGGTGACAGGAGACTTGACTGTGGGTGGTGAACACACAATCAGGGAGTTATTTTAATGGTACAAATAATAATTCCTATGTCAATGGGATATTTTTTACTTATAAATTTGTAGAATTGCTTTATAAATATGTTACTATCCAGTTCATTTTTGTAGATCATAAGATTTAAATACAGTGGATAAAACATTGATGTGAGTGGGAGGAGATGCATAGATTTTGGGTACAGTGTGTAATAAGCTTTTCCCAGCCTGGTTCATGGATCATCACACCAGAACCTTAGTTACTACTTTTTACAGAATGACTCAGTGAATGATATCAGTCATTGCTTATATAGAAGACTTTTAGAGTTTGTCAGCTAGAGCATGATAAAAATACACAAATTTTGGAGTTAGATAGCTGTTGGCTTGAATCCCTGGGTGTACGCTTATTAGTTATGTGACCTGAATAAGCCACTTAGCCCCACTGAGTCTCTGGTTTTCTATCTATTTTCTTTTAAAAAAATTAATTGATTTTAGAGAGAGAAGAAGGGAAAAAGAGAGAGAGAGGGAGAAACATTGATTTGTTGTTCCACTTATTTATGCATTGGTTGATTCTGTATGTGCCCTGAGCAGGGATCAAAACCACAGCCTTGATGTATTGGGACAATGTTCTAACTGACAGAACTACTTGGCCAGGGCTGGTTCTTCATCTTTAAAACAGAAGTAACCACCACTTCTAAAATGGCTTAAGAATTAGAGATAGTGTATGGAATGTATCTAGTGAAATGTCTGGCACATAAGAGGCATTTACTAAGTGGTAGCAACTTTTGTTACCACCTATTTGATAATAATGTTCATCTGTTTAATAAAAGAAATGTTGCTTCTTAAAGACTTGAGCAGTTCTTAATGGATAATTTGAAGTTGTTTTTACTGTGATTGATTGATTGATTTACAGAGATCAGAGAGCTGGGAAAATCAATGAAAGACTCGCGATCACCTCAGAAATGATTGAAAATATCCAGTCTGTTAAGGCATACTGCTGGGAGGAAGCAATGGAAAAAATTATTGAAAATCTAAGGAAGTAAGTAATTTAGATAATTTCAGTATATTGGTCAGGTACTGGTTAATACTTCGAAAATGAGTCACAGTGGATTTCCAGCTCATATTTCAAGTTTCTGGCAATCAAACAATTGTACTGAGTTATCACAATATTCATGTGTTAAGTGGCATAAAGTCATTTTCATGGGTTATAGTTTTAGTTTGTCAGGTGTGTTATTTTTTACTAGAAGACTATTTTTATACCTCATGAAAGAATATCTTATATATGTTTATAGCTGCCTAATATACTTATTTGACTAAAACAATGGTCATGATGCTGAAGGCTGATTGAAACCTTAAATAGAACTGCTGGAGAGATAAATATACAACTCTGAACCAAATAAGTGATTGTCTGTTATTATATATGCTTCAATCTTTGCATTATGGCTCATGAAAAATGAAAAAAAACCCTTCATTTGGTTAAAATATGTTTGTTCTTCCTACTTAGGAATACTAACACAGGGTAATATCTGTAAATTGTATTTCTATATAAAGCTTCCACTTGAGATTTCAGTTCAAGTATGAAAACCACCTTTTGAGGTAGAATCAGTATTTGGCACCTATCTCTGGTCTTGTTTCACCTCAGATAACCTTTCTGATCACTGATCAGTAAAGATTATATCCAGCAAAAAAGTACAGTGCAGACTGAGATGAGATTACTGATATAATTTGGGCAAAATATAAACTAGGGTAGGCGTAATATCATTTCTCTTTAGTCAAGTTCCATATTCTACAAAGTGCATTAAAAAAGGTTCTAGGAGACTCAGTGGGAATAAATATACTGTTAGAGAGCAAATTTTTCAGGACGGGTAACATAGGACAAGTTTCACAGAGAAAATATACTAAAAAGAAGAGCACCCTTTTGGATAATGTGACTGTGGGTTATCAGGAATATGGGCTGCTGATTCCAGTAGACAGTAATGCTAACTGAGCTGCAGGTGTGTGATTGGAACAACAAAGGAAATGCTGAAATGTTAAGTCCTTTGCCATGTAAATAGAAAGAATAAAAGAATATTTATTTCCCAAACATTATTGCTCACCTGTTTTTATTATGCCTTTCAAGACAAATCCAGGAAAGGAATTTTGTTTTCTTTCCAGAAACATCCTTAAAGATCTTGGGGAATTGTTTTATTAACATTGGTTTTCTCATTAGCAAGTATTTTCCATCACACTTGTCCCCTTGGTCACTTGTATGCCTGTAAGCACAGACATACATAGCAAGAGTGATGAGGGGTTTTCTCAGGCCTCAAGGTAAAAACCTGGTCAGGTTGTTCTGCTTGCTGACTTTTCTTGACTTTTTTTCTCTGTTTCTCCAAAAGATGAAATTCATCCCTCCTACTCTGAATTTCTGTTCAACCAGTACTAATAGCAAATGTTTGGTTGTAATTGTGTAATCCAGTTCCTTAATCTGGCATGAAACTGTTACCTGAAATGGCTGTAAAGTGCTGACGTAAATATGGGAAAGCAAGAATTGCTTCTACTCCAAAGAACAAATATAAAATTCTGGAAGAGATTGGAGGGATGCACTTCAAAGGGGTGGTTTACCTTGGCTTGGGCCACTGTTCACCTGTGCAAAAGGCTGTACAAAGCTCCCTGATAATTTACTCCTTTATTATTCTTGGTAATAAAATGATTTTCAATTTTTTTATAAGAAACTGATAAAATACTTTTATGACTCATAAAGTGTTAGTGACTTTATAATGGAGAGTACTGCTTTGTTGGTGATTCTTATAAATGTTCTTGAATCCATTAATCTTTTCCTATAGTACTACTTCTCCCATTTTCCTCAACTGTTTCTAATACATTTCAACAACAATTTTGACAGATTTGTTAACTTTCTTTGTAAATAGTGTTTTCTAGCATTTTATTGATATCAGTGTAGCCACTATTATTCTTTTTCTGATGAAGATTAAAGACAACACAGTAAGGTTCAAATGCCAGGTCCCATGCTGTAATATCATTGATCTTGGCAACAAATTCACAAGGATGTTGTTATGTTTCCCTTCTGTGGATGAAGATTATATCGCACCAGAGGGAAGAACAACCTGCTTCAGATGGCATAGGTGTGACTGGCACAGCCAGGAGTAAAGCCCCAGTGAGATTCCAAAATCCTAATCTCTCTTCAAAGCCAAATAATTGATACAAGTAAACATTAGATTATAGATCACAATCTAGGCTGGGCACATTGAACTACATTTTCGTCTTCAGAATGCTCGTTTACATTTTTTAAACTTAAAAAGAAAAATATTTCCTTTGAATTCTAATTAAGAATGAGAACCTTTTTGAGTTATACAGGTGTGTGGAAGTAGCACCCAAATGCCAGGCACACCTATTTCTCCCTCCCACCAGGACCCTCTACTTACCTGAGTCACCACTGCTCTTTCCTTTACAAGAGCTGAATAGGAGGATCATAAGCAATTCAAGTTTCTGTGGTCCAGGAAGAATGGGACAGAGATTGAGGGCCTCATTGTCCTCTACTCTCACCAGCTTCTGCACTCTCTGTTTTGTGCCTTTTGGACCATGTAAACCTTTCCTATGTGCTAAAAAGAAAATAGTTCTCATTTTCAATTTGGACTAGAAGATTAGAATTATAATGTAATTTGCAACTATATTAAAATGAAAGACAAAGAGGATGTGGCATCTTCCTCACAGTTTTTCAAGAACCACATGCAACAGAATCTTTTGCACAGGTACTTTTTTTTTTTAACCTACTGCAAGCTTGATCAGTATCTCTGAGAGTTGGCTCTGCATTTTAAAAAGTTTCTCAGATGATTTTTACCTATACTAACATTTAAGAACCACTCCTCTGTAGATTGTATATTTTTGGTGTTCTCCAAAGCCAAGCTGGAATTTCTAAAATGCTAAGAATCTATTAGGAAATCACAGTCCTCATTTCCATATTAAATGCTTAAAATGTCAACCAACCAACAAAAAAATTATCAAAGTCTCACTAATCAATAATAAAGTGATAAAGATATAAAAATAATGTAATAATTGGGGTTATTAATTATAGCTTAAAAACAATATATACAGTTATTATGGTCAAGATACTGGTACATTCATTTCTATTCCTCTTTCAAATAAGGTAACTGAGGCCCAGAGAGGATAAATAACTTGCCCAAGGTCACAAAGCCTTGAGAGTCTGTGTTCAGATTTTGCATTCCAAGATGCGTCATATTTGAACAGTAAATAAGCATTCCAAATCTTATTATTTTGTTTTATAGAACAGAACTAAAACTGACCCAGAAGGCAGCCTATGTAAGATACTTGAATAGCTCAGCCTTCTTCTACTCAGGGTTCTTTGTGGTGATGTTTTCTGTGCTTCCCTATGCATTGAACAAAGGAATCATCCTTCGAAAAATATTCACAACCATCTCATTCTGCATCGTTCTGCGCATGGCAGTCACTCGGCAATTCCCCTGGGCTGTACAAACTTGGTATGACTCTATCGGAGCAATAAACAAAATACAGGTAATGTACCATAAGTGGACATTGTATACAATAATTTTAGAACAATTTAGAACTTCACTAGTGAGCAAACTGTTTAGAGATAAATTTTTGGTGTTGGGTCTGTGTGATGTGCAAGAGTTCCTTGCTTCACATTGGTATATGCTCTGTTGAGCCCAAGTAATGAAAGCCTCATGAAATAAAATGAAAGCCTGTGAGATTCTCTTAAATCAAAGAAATTACAGAAAATATTGTTTCTGTATTCTGGAGAATTTTATTCAACTTATTAATCAATAGATCAGTTGTAATATATTTGGAAAATTGCACAAAGATGGTGGCAGATTCAGTGGGAAGTTAACAACTTTCCAGCTAATGCTAGGAATATTCATCTTAAACTTTTCCAAGTATTTCCCTGGACAAGGAATGATGGACAAGAATGGCTTTTATATAACATTAATTTCCTTAAAATCCCAGCAATGCTGATGCAGCTGCTAGCTCTGAAGTGAAGTTCTAAAGTCCTCAAGTGATGAGATTCAATTTATACAATTTATACAATTGAATCACTACTATGAATTTTTATGCGCTTATAATTTTTTTAATCCTTATCAGAGGGCATGCTTATTGATTTTAGAAAGAGGGGGAGGAAGGGAGAGAGAGAGTGAAGAGGGAAACATATGTGAGAGAGAGAAACATTGATCTGTTGCCTCTGGTATGTGCTCTGACCGGGGCCAAACCCACACCTAGGCATGTGCCCTGACCAGGAATCGAACCCACAACTTTTGGTTTATGGGATGATGCTCCAACTGAACCACACCAGCCAGGGTAGTGCTTATAATTTTTATAATTAATATGTAGATCAGAGTGTTGTATTATACTTTTAAAATACTATTTTTTAAATCCTTTCCTAAGGATACATTTTACTGATTTTAAAGAGAGAGGAAGGGAGAGAAAGAAACATTGATATGAGCAGAAACATTGATATGAGAGAAACATTGATATTGATGTCGATGGGTTGCCTCCCATATGCTCCCAGACTGGGGATTGAACCACAGCCTAGGCATGTGCCCTGATAGGGGATCGAACCTGCAGACTTTTGGTATATGGAACAACATCCCAACCAACTGAACCACCTGGCCAGGGATTAAAATAATATTTTAAAATTTAACCTAGAAAATAAATCATGTGACATAAATAAGAATGAGGGTGAAGGTGAGCCACTTTTAAGTTGTTCTGCCAATATATATAACCTGGGCCAGAGTTTGCAAGTGGTGGCTCGTGGACCTGCTTTTGGCCCCTAGACCTGTTTTATTTCACCTTTACTTAAAGAAAGTTAAATTAGTTGACAGCATTCCTCCATTAGAGAGGGCCTGCCCTCTCCAGTTCATTACAATTTCTACTCAGCTGCCTTCCTCAATTTTATCATTTTATAAATATGAGGGGGGACCCCCCAACACCCAGGAATTTATTTATAAAAAATTGTGTATTTATTCTTACAAGTTGAAACTTAAGTCACCTTCAAAATATTCTCCATTTGATACAATACACCTATTGAGACTTTTCCACTGCTCAGAACAGTTTTTGAACTCATTGATTTTTATGCCTTTTAGTGCTTCTGCCATTTTTTGTTTTACCTCTACCACATTCACAAAACATTTTCCTCTGAGGACTTTTTTCATCTGGGGAAACATAAAAAAAATCACTTGAGACAAGATCAGGTGAATGGAGATATGGGACATGGGGGTCATGCCTTTTTGTAGTCAAAAACTGCCGAACACTCAGCATGGTGTGCACAGGTGTGCTTGTACACCTTCACCCATTGTGAAATGGACAAATGCATTGAAAGTGTTAAAAAAAATAATTCACTGAAGCTGAACACAGCTTCTCACAACAATGCCAGCTGGTACACTGATACAGATGGATTCCTAGAACATTCACCTAGCTGGGAAGCCTACACTATGAGGAGCCTGCCCTCCAGAAGATAATTCCAGGGGTTTTTTGGGGTACCCCTTGTGAGTTTGAGATCTGCAATTTATTGATGAATGTAGCTCAAAACCATAACAAGTCTTGGACTAATCTTATTTCTTCTCTTAACCCATCACAGCTGTGTGTGTGTGTGTGGGTGTGTGTGTGTGTGTGGAGAGAGAGAGAGAGAGAGAGAGAGAGAGAGAACAGACATGCAGACCAGAAATAAGAAAATGAGAGTCACAGAGACAGAAAGAGCCACTGAACAGGAACACAGAGATAGAGAAATATCTTGAAAATAAATTGGAGAAAAAGAGAGAAACTCAAATAGAGGTAGTGAGATAGAAGGGTAGAGAAGAAAGGGGAAAAGTGAGGCAAGGACCAGGCTTTTCTCATTACCTCCTATGGTGAAGGCTTCAGCATGCACAGACTTAATTAATTCTTCCTTGTGCTCCTATCTTCCCTCAGAACACTGAAGTAGAGTTTCTAATAAGACTCTTTTAGAATCAAGGTTTCATCCCCACTTAAAATCAGCTCTATCAGATCTTCACACCTTCACTTAACCCAGAGAAGTGATGCTAATGATGTCTCTAATAAAGTAGGGGGTGCTGCTATAAAGATAAAGATACTAGTTTTCTCTCTGTCCTAATTAAGGCAAATTGGTGGCTAATGCAGAGGTGTTTTATAAATTCTTCACTAAGGTTAACATGTATAGTACAAGGAAGTATGTTAAAATTTAATGTGTAAAACCAAATTTATATAATATTACAGGTTTAAAGAGTGCATTTCTAGTATGATGACTCCTAGTGCTTGGCAAGTTTACTTTAGAAATTATTTTTAAATTATTTATTACAAAATTCATAAAATCTAAATATGAGATACAGCACTATTAGAGTATGAAATAGGTGTAATAGTGCATTAGTGTTTGTTATTCCGGTTCTATATTATGTTTTTGCTTTCTTTTTATAAACAGGATTTCTTACAAAAGCAAGAGTTTAAGACATTGGAATATAATTTAACAACCACAGAAGTAGTGATGGAGAATGTAACAGCCTTCTGGGATGAGGTAAGAATTTTAAAAACATTGTTTGCTCTATATACTTAAGCATTTTCTTTGTGAATCTGATTTTCATACTAATGGACAATGAGAATTATGTTAGAACTGGTAGAGCTGGAGGTGAACCACTCCAGTTATTTTATACATTAAGAAGTAGAGCCCCAGGAATATTAAATACAGTATGGAAGCCTCTTCATTTTGTTCTAAGTCATGTAACTTATTTCACATAACGTATTAGAAAGTAATACCCAGCTCATTGGTTTTGGATCCAGGTAGAGCTGAATTTGAATCCTGGTTCTGCTCTTTACTCTCTATGTAATCTAGATAGAGTTATTGTCTTTGGGGAGCCTCTGGTTCTTCATCTGTAATGTGGGTATATTAATATTTACCTTGCAGATTGTGTAAAGTGTTCAGTGCACATAATAGTTTCTCAATAAATGCTACCACATCTGATCTCAAGTTCTAGTCCAAGTGCTTTACATATACCAGTCAACATAAAGATGTATGAGAGATCTACTAATTTATGATTTTCAATGATTTTTACTTATTTTCATTCACTATTAAAATCCTCATATTTCTCAAAGTCAGAAAATACATTATCAATTATTTTCAGCCTCTAAAAAGCAATATCTGATTATTGAGAAACCCTACTGAGTTCCCATTTCCTTATCACTGATAGCTGCTGAGTAAAGGTAGGAGTTATGAAACCAATGGCTTATTTCTCCATATTACACAATATCTTAACCTTGTTTTATTTATTTAAGTAACTTGATCACCAGTCTTCACTTTATTTCATGTTTTAAGATATGGGTAGAGAATAATTCTTTATTGAAATAGCAAAATTGTCTGTGGAAAAGTGGATCAGATTGATTTTACCTCTTTGTTTTTTGGGAATTTCAAATGTACTTATAGGTATGAAAGAAAAATATATTTGACATTTTTACAACTACTTTCAGACAGTTGTTTTCCTACACTGGTGCAAAAGTTATCCTTTTCACTCTCCTTCTATTTAATGAAATAGGTACCGTGCTTGAGCCCTTATGTGCCAGGCACTAAAAAAAACACTGTATATGTGTTGTCTCATTTAATTCTCATTGCATCCCTATGACCTAAGTAATATTAATATTTGCATTTCACTGACAAGGAAAGGGAGACTTAGAAAAGTTAAGGGACCTGGCTAGGTCCCTGGTAATAGGTCCCTAGGTTCACACCTGGCAATACCTGAAACAGGATTTTGGACCCAAATGTCACAATCTACAATGCTTCCACTGAGCCCCTGACTCCTGTCTGCTGTATCCTCACCTTCCAGTTTTTTGGCTGTCACCTATCAAAACCCAGACACTCCTGATGGTATTTACTAAGGATAACAGTGCTTGTGAAACCTCTGCCATCATCTGTGAGACTTCAACATCCACATGAGCAATCCTTCCAATAGTATTCTTAGAACTTACATTTTACAGTGACTTCTTCAGAAGCTTCCTCTCATAATTGTATCCTGAGCTTTGAGAGCACCTACTTACTCCACTATGGCAATTGTGTCACACCCTGAAGTCTCTTTTTCAGTCTAGAATTTACTAACCCTTCAGCTCACTCAGTCTCTTAATTCCATCTCTACAGCCATTCAATTTCATCAAGATTTCTAGTCTCTTTAATTCTCCTTTTTGGACTCCTCTTGGTTTAACCTCTGCTTATTCTAAGACCAGTCATTTCAGTTCTTCTCCCAGCAGTACTCTTAATTACCCTTTCCATGTGCTGACTCCTATTTTAAAAAACATTCACTTCATCAGCTTTGGTGAAGAAGGTGCTATCTGGAAAAATCACATATTCTAGTCAATTTTATGTTTTATATAATTAATGTCTCAACTTCAGCTGGGCCTGTAAACCTTCTTGGGAAATCTTTGTTTGTCTCTAGTTAATTTTCTTTACCATTTCCCTAAAAGCTATTCCTGATTTTTACCACTGTCCTGAACCACCCACACCACCTCTCCTAGGATCTGCTCGCCCCCATCATATGGCCTTGCCTTCCACAATACATAGAGAAAATAGAGGCATCATCATGGATAAATGCTTCCAACTTCTCTCTTCACCCTTGGAATCATCCTTTTGTTCTTTCTTCTTGTCTAAGAGAAATACGTATGCTTCCTTGTTTCATCTTCTTAGAACAGGGGTCAGTGATTATTCTCTCTCTACAAGCTTCAACATCTCTTTTCAACTGACACCTTCTCACATTTAAATATTTTAAGTTAATATTTTTTTCTGACTTTTTTCCACCCAGTCTCATTCTCTAAGACATCACTTTCCTTCCCTTTACTGTCAAACTTGTTCTCACTTCTCAATCTTCATGGATGTCTCCTCACTGCAATCTGTCTTCTGCCCTCAACAGTCTATTAGAACTGTTCTTTTCTTCTTGAATTTATCACTAAACTTTAGTGAACTCCTCTTTCCACATTATTTTAATCCTCAGACCATGACTTCTAGGCTACTCTGCCAGCCATTTCAATAGTGATGGGCCACTGGGTTCCCACCTAAGTCTCCTTCTAACATTTAATGCTCTCTGTGGGTGACCTCACCCAGGCGCAGTTGATGACAAGATGCTAATGACTCTTTGGAAATTCCACTTGTCAAAATTTATACTAAAAAAAAAGCATGTGCTCCACATGTATAGCAAAATACATGTATACAGTTTATCCATACTCTTAGATACTACCCATACTCTTGGATACTATCATATTTAGTTTTAAATATGAACTAAAACATATTTAAAAGAACATTTAATGGCATATGAAAAATTTTTCACTTATTGTGAGAAAAGCAGTCACAAACATTAGGTATAATTTTTATTACTGCAAAAATTGTATGTATGATTTTATGTATGATATACATTTATATTATAGGTAAGAATAGAGGGATATCAGTTGAAATGTTAAACATGGTTTTCTCCTCAGTAGCAGTGCTATAAGTAATTTTGTTTGTTTTTCTTTCTGCTTTTCTATGTTTTTCAAATTTCCTGAAATTAGTATCTTCTGTAATCAGAAATTAAAGTTATTATTAACAATAACCTGCCATTAGTCCTTTTGTCTTCTTAGATAAAACTCCTCCTAAGCATTGCACACATCTGATACTGCACACAATACTAAGCACATTTGTCATCTTGCCATATATATCATCCCTGAGACACAGTTTGTACTTCTTTTTATTGTTGTGCAAGTACAGTTGTCTCCATTTTTGTGCTACCACTTTCCCCCACCCCACCCACCCCCACCTTCCATCCTCAATCCTTCACCCCTTTAGCTTTGTCCGTAGGTCCTTTATACATGTTCTTTGACCACCCTTCCCCTTCATTCCCCCATTATCTCACTCTCCCCTCCCTTCTGGTTACTGTCCCTTTGTTCTATACTGTCCCAATGTCTCTGGTTATATTTTGCTTGCTTGTTTGTTTTGTTGATTAGGTTCCACTGATAGGTGAGATGATATGGTATTTGTCTTTCACCACATGTCTTATTTCACTTAGCATAATGCTCTCCAGTTCCATCCATGCTGCTGCAAAGGGTAGGAGCTCCTTCTTTCTTTGTACTGCATAGTATTCCATTGTGTAAATGTACCATAGTTTTTTGATTCACTCATTTACTGATGGGCACCTAAGTTGCTTCCAGCACTTGGCTATTGTAAATTGTGCTGATATGAACTTAGAGGTACATAGGTTCTTTTGAGTTGTGGTTTCAGTATTCTTAGGGTATAATCTCGGCAGTGGAACTGCCAGGTCAAACAGCAGTTCCATTTTTAGTTCTTTGAGGAAATTCCATACTGTTTTCCACATGGCAGCATTCCCATCAACAATGTACTAGGGTTCCCTTTTTTCCACAACCTTACCAGCACTTACTGTTTGTTGATTTGTTTATGATGGCCACTCTGACCAGTGTGAAGTGGCATCTCATTGTGGTTTTAATTTCCATCTCTCTGATGGCTAGTGATTGAGCATCCTTCATATGTCTCTGGGTCCTCTGTATGTCCTCCTTGGAGAAGTATCTATTTAGGTCTTTTGCCCACTTTTTAATTGGATTGTTTGTCTTCCTAGAATAGAGTCATGTGAGTTCTATATATATTTTGGAAATTAGACCCTTGTCTGAGATATCATTTGCAAATATATTTTCCCACATGGTCAGTTCCCTTTTTATTTTGCTGATGTTTTCTTTAGCTGTGCAGAAGCTTATTATTTTGATGAAGTCCCATTTGTTTATTCTTTCCTTTATGTCCCTTGCTCTAGGGGACATATTGGTGAAAATATTGCTGTGTGGAATATCTGAGATTTCCCTGCCTATGTTGTCCTCTAGGATTTCATGGCATCAGGACTTATATTTAAGTCTTTTATCCATCTTGAATTTATTTTTGTGTATGGTGTAAGTTGGTGGTTGAGTTTCATTTTTTTTCATGTGGCTGTCTAGATCTCCCAACACCATTTGTTGAAGAGGCTATTTTTCCTCCATTTTATACTTCGGCCCCCTTTGCTGAGTATTAATTAACCATAGAGACAATGTTTATTTCTAGACTTTCTATTCTGTTCTGTTGATTTATATGTCTGTTCTTATGCCAGTACCAGACTGTTTTGATTACCATGGCCTTGTAATATAGTTTGAGGTCAGATATGGTGATTCCTCCTAATTTATTCTTTCTAAAAATTGCTGTGTCTATTCAGGGTCATTAATGATTCAATATAAATTTTTGAAATGTTTGTTCTATATCTCTGAAATATGTCATTGGTATTTTAATAGGTATTGCATTGAATCTATAAATTGCTTTGGGTAATACGGACATTTTGATGATGTTCATTCTTCCAATCCATGAATATGATATGCTTCCATTTATTTGTGCCTCCTTAATTTCTTTCTTCAGTGTTGTGTAGTTTTCTGATACAGGTTATTTTACTTCCTTGGTTAGGATTATTCCTAGGTACTTTATTTTTCTTGTTGCTATAGCAAATGAGATTTTTTATTCTGATTTCTGTTTCTGATATTTCATTGTTTGTGCACAAAAATGCTTCCAATTTCTGAATATTGACTTTGTACCCTGCTATGGCTTTGCCAAATTCACTTATTAGGTCAAGTAGTTTTTTGGTGGAGTCTATAGGATATTCAATGTACAGTATCATGTCATCTGCAAACAATGACAGTTTTACTTCCTCCTTTATAATTTGGATGACTTTTATATCTTCTTGGTCTGATCGCTCTGGCTAGGACTTCTAAAACTCTTTTGAATACAAGTGGTGAAAGCAGATACCCTTGTCTTGTTCCTGATCTTAGTGGGAAAGCTTTTAGATTTTGCCTGTTGAATGTGATGTTGGCTGTAGGTTTTTCTTCTTTGGCTTTTATTATGTTGAGGAATGCTCCCTCTATTCCCACCTTGCTGAGTGTTTTTATCATAAATGGGTGCTATACCTTATCAAATGCTTTTCCCACTTCTATTAATATGATCATGTGATTTTCTCTTTCCTTTTGTTTATGTGATGTATTACATTTATTGTAGCCATCCTTACATCCCTGGGATGAATCCCAATTGATCATGGTGTATGATCTTTTTGAGTTATTGCTAGATTCGGTTTGCCAATGTTTTGTTGAATATTTCAACATCTATATTCATCAGCAATATTGGCCCATAGTTTTCTTTCTTAGTTGTATATTTGTCTGATTTTGGGATTAGGATGATGCTGACCACATAAAAAGAGTTTGGGTGTCTTCCTTCTTCTTAGATTTTTTGGAATAGTCTGAGAGGATAGGAGTTAGCTCTTCCTTAAATGTTTTGTAAAATTCTCCTGTGAAACCATCCGATCCAGGGCTTTTGTGTGATGGGAGTTTTTTAATTACTGCTTCAATTTCACTAGCTGTTATCACTCTGTTTGGGTTTTCTGCTTTTTCTTGATTTAGTTTGTGAATATTATATTTTTCTAGAAATTTGTCCATTTCACCCAAATTTTCAAATTTCTTGACATATAGTTCTTAGTAATTTTGTACAACCCTTTGTATTTCTGTGGTATGAATTGTAATTGGTCCTCTTTCATTTCTGATTTTATTTATTTAGGTCCTCTCCCTTTTTTTCTTGATGAATATTGTTAAAGAATTGTCAATTTTGTTTATCTTTTCAAAGAATGAGCTCCTGGATTTATTGATCCTTTGAACTGTTCTTTTAGCCTCTATCTATGTCATTTAATTCTGCTGTGATCTTGATTATTTCCTTCCTTTTACTTGCTCTGGGCTTTGTTTGTTGTTGTTCCACCAGTTCTTGTAGGTGTAGGGTTAGGTTTGAAATGTTTCTATCTTTTTTAGGTAGGCCTGTATTGCTATGAACTTCCCTCTGAAGACTGCCTTCACTGTGTCCCATAGGTTTTGGGCTGTTGTGTGTTCATTTTCATTTGTTCCACAAATGTTTTTATTTATTCCTTGATCTTATTATTAAACCACTTATTGTTTATTAGCATGCTGTTCAGTCTCCATGAGATTGAATATTTTTGAGTTTTTCCCTTGAGGTTGGTTTCTAGTTTTAAGCCCTTGTGGCCTGGTAAAATGTTTGATATGATTTCAATTTTCTTGGATTTGTTGAGACTTGTGTATTATCATGTGGTCTATATTTGAAAATGTTCCATGTGCATTTGAAAAGAATGTGTATTTTGCTTCTTTGGGAAATCAGGTTCTATATATATATCAGTTAAATTAATTTGATCTAATGTGTCATTCAGGTCCACAATATCCTTGTTCACATTTTGTTCAGAAGATCTGTCCATTGTTGACAGTGGGGTGTTAAAGTTCCCTACTATAAGTATGTTGCTATCTATATCTTTCTTGAAGTCCTCCAAAATTTTCCTTATGTATATGGATGCTTGCATATTGGGCACCTATATTTTTACAGTATTTATGTCTTGATGGATTCTTGCCTTGGGTATTATGAAGTGTGGGTATTATGGCCTTTGTTTTGAGGTCTGTTTTGTCTGATATAAGTATTACTACCTGGCCTTTTTTTCCTGTCCATTTACTTCAAATATTTTTTCCAACCCTTCGCTTTCAGTCTGTGTAGGTCTTTTGTTCTGAGATGGGTCTCTTACAGGCAGCATATGTGTGGGTCATGTTTTCTTATCCATTGAGCTACCTTATGCCTATTGATTGGAGTATTTAATCCATTTACATTGAGGGTTATTAATGATAAATACTTATTCATTTTTCCTCTTTGTACCCTACCTACAACCGATGAGTGAAGAGTGATAAAGGTGGAGAGAGTACATGGGTATTTTAAGAGTGGGATAGAAGGATGTGAGATGACCATTGACAAGAAAATTTGTTCTGTGTCTAGACGGGGGAGAAATTATAAGAGTGCAGAATGGAAACAAGTTGTAGCAAGAGAGAAAACAAAATTTGAAATGAAAATAATGAAAGGAAAGAAGAAGGTAAAATGCGGTAAGAGAAGGGAGGGGCAAAATATGTAAATTGAAATAAACTCTAGTATAAAATGTAGTGACTTAATATGTACAAAGTTGCTGGATGAGAAATGAATGTTAAAAAGCTATGCAGGGAAGAAAATATCACAAATCATGGAGAAGACCACAGTGGACTTTGTCTCTGTAGCCTCTAGTATTTACCAGTGTTTTTTTTTTCATTCTGGATCTGCCTCTGGTGATGTCAGATGTTGACCCTGTCTGACCTTAGGCAGCCAGTTTGAGACTTTCAGGGATCTACTATCTATGGCTGTCTCCTTCGGTTGGTAAACTAGTCAGTCTGCACACAGCAGTCAGGTTTATGTACTGTAGGGCAGGGCAGAATCCGTCCTGGGGTTGGGGTTATCATTTCCCCTCAGGCTGCTGCTGCTCAGAGGGGCGTGATCTGCCTAAGCACAGTGGCTGTTGCCATATGGGGGATGATTTAGCACGAGGATCCCAGTGCCTACTGTCTCAGTTCTCTCCCTAAGGTTTCTGTCCCTAGTTTCTCCCCAGGGGTCTCCAGCCCACTGTGCCCCTGCCTTTGCCAGAGCTCAGGTTAAATGGCTGCAAATGAAAATTTGTGCATTGGGCCTTTAAATGGCCCTTTGCATCACCAGCTATCCATCTCTGGCAGAGAGTAACACTGCCGCTTTTCTCTGCTGGTTGTTATCTGTGTAGTTTTTGGGCTTTGGTGCTCTAGGCTGGGAATCCTAGCTTAGGGTTTAGACCCCATTCTTCTCAGGAGGATCCAACTTGTTGCTTAATTATCCCCCCAGTGCTGCTGCCTGTGGGTGCCCAGCCAGCCCTCTTGAGTCTCCACCTCACTCTATACCAGTCAGGTTGTGCTGAAGCTGATTCTTCTGTCTGTCCGAGGTTATAAGGCTTCTCTCTCACTATTGCTCAGTTGTTTGTTCCAGGTGATTTCTCCACAATTTAATTGTAATTCCAGATTGGTCCTGGAAGAGGTTCATGTGATTTCTATTCACTTGTCCACTATCTTCCTCCTAATTTGTTCTTTTGAGCCTAAATCATTGTGTGTGCAGATCCATCTTCCTAGAATACATACACTATTTCTTGGTTTTGTGAAATCCCACTTATATCCTTTACAGCCTCGTGTGTATATCATTTACTTGATCAAGCTCCAGCCTGAGTTAGTTTCTGTCTGTAATGTACTCCTATAGGACTTGGTATGATTTTCAGTTGTAGCACTAAGTACATTGCAAAATTAACATTTATATTCATATGTTATTCTCCAATGTTGGATTCTTGAAGTGGTCTTTAATACAGAGACGATGCTCACCAAGCTTAATCTATTTGATAGTTAAATGATTATGGGAATAGCAAATGCCTTTTAATCATTTATAAACACTTAATTGCCTCCTTGGAATTTTTTTATTTTATTATTTTTAGAGAAGGAAAATGAAGGAGAAAAAGAGGGAAAGAAACATCAATGTGTGAGAGAGACATCAGTTGGTTGCCTCCCTCACATGTCCCAAGTGGGCACTGGGCCTGTAGTCCAAGCATGTGCCCTGACTGGTAATTGAACTGGGGACACTTCGATCTGCAGGAAGATGCCCAACCCAGTGAGCCACACTGGTCAGGGCCAACTCCCTACTTCTTACAAGCTCTGCTTTTATTAGCCATCTATATCATAAGAACTCAAAGCAGTGGTTATTTATTTACTTATTTATTTATTCATTCATTTATTTATTCATTTATTAAAGAGAGGGGAAGGGAGAGAAAAAGAGAGGGAGAGAACACAATGTGAGAGAGAAACATGGATTGATTGCCTGTCATATGTGGGAACCAACCCTGCAATCCAGGCACGTGGCCCTGACCTGGAACTGAACAGGCAACCTTTCACTTTGCAGTGTGATGCCCCACCAACTGAGCCACACTGGTCAGGGCAGCAATCTTCAAATTTAAAACGATTTTACAAAACTGTGTTCCTCTGACACATTTTTAAGTTGACATAAATTTTTCAACCTAAGTTTAAGCAGTGGCAAAAGATATAATTCTGGTTTATTGTATATCTGTTAAATGGATTTTTGTCAAAACTTAGGAGCCACTTTCTCAGTTTATTAAATTTATATAAAATAAATGAATTTATGTAGTCATTTCTCATTGTCAAGCCAATCGGCTTCCTTTACCTTACCTTTTGCAACAGTGTGGAGCAACGTGGAGACTATTAT
Organism: Trachops cirrhosus; assembly: GCA_028533065.1. Taxonomy (NCBI): domain Eukaryota; kingdom Metazoa; phylum Chordata; class Mammalia; order Chiroptera; family Phyllostomidae; genus Trachops; species Trachops cirrhosus. Next base: position 58,061,357 of record CM052549.1, read on the forward strand.
GCTAAGTGAAATAAGCTAGTCAATGAAAGACAAACACCACATGATCTCACTTATATATGGAATCTAATGAACTAAATAAACTGATGAAAATAAGAACAAAGGCCTGGATACATGGAATGAACTGATAGCTGTAAGAGGGGAAGGGGGAGGGAGGACTGGAGGAAAGAAGGTGAATGGATTAGCCAACAAACATACATGCATGACCCATAGACACAGACAACTGTGTGGTGATGGCCAGAGGGAAGGGAAGTTGGGAGCCAGGCAAAGGGGGTGAAAATGGGGACATCTGTAATAGTGTCAACAATGAAAATAAAGTAAAAAAAAGAAAATGTGTAACTTTACAATTAAAATGCAAATAGTTAATATATATTAATTAATTTATTGAAAATTAAGTAATCAAATAAGTAATTAAAGTTCCTTGTCCTTCAACTCTTTTCTGAAATCAATTGTAACCTGGGTAAGACACGATTGATTGCCTTCTTGGGTAAATGGGATTTATTCAAATCATCTGACAATGTTTTCACATTTATGTTTAGTAATAAGCACTTCAAGAAACAATTTCAGCTTTTCAGAGGAAGATACTACCAACATGACAGAGTAGAAGTCAGATTTGGGTTGTAATTCAACTCTGGCCTATTAGTTATCTGACTCTAAATCACAGTCTACAGCTTTGGAAGAAAGGAATTATCAATTCTTACATTATATATTATTATTATGCTGAGGATTAAATAATAATGTTTATGTATCCAGCCTATAGGAAAAGATGAATATATAAATACTTATATTTACATATGTAGGTAGGTATATTTAATTTAATTTGATGATGAGCAACAATCTATGAAATTAAAACCATGTTTTATTAAATGCTGTAATTATAATTTTTCAAATGTTTTGGATCATGTGCTCTGGAAATCATGGGCTACATAATTACGTGCTACAATGTATGGATAATGGTCCATGTGCTTTTCACACTTGTCATACATAAGATAAATAACTATTGAAGATATTTGGAAAGCCTATTTTTTATTTTCTATGGTTTTTTTTATAGGGATTTGGGGAATTATTTGAGAATGCAAAACAAAACAATAAAAATAGAAACATTTCCAATAGTGATAACAACCTCTTCTTCAGTAACTTCTCACTTCTTGGTACTCCCGTCCTGAAAGATATCAATTTCCAAATAGAAAGAGGACAGTTGTTGGCGATTGCTGGATCTACTGGAGCAGGCAAGGTAGTCTCTTTTATTATTCCTCACCATTAAGATCTTAATTTGGCATGCATTTCTTTTTTCCTTTTTTTTTGTTTGTCTGTAGTGTAAAAAGATATTTTAGAGAAATTCTTATATTGGTATTAGGAGAATGCTTACATATATAAATGCTTACAATATAAATGATTCCACTGATAACATCCTGTAGCCCTTATTTCTTAATATTATATCCAGTGACGCTTTCTACCAATCTTTAAATTTTGTATAGCACTCAGCATTGTGTCTCATACATGGTGGGCATTCATTAACTTTATTGAACAAATGAACCATCCATATTATGAGTCTATGGCATATACATTTTTTCAGAACTGGTCCAAGGAAATCATGGTTCAGATTTTACCTCTGTAACCACCTAGTCAAAAGGTCCCCATTTTGTTGATATTAGAATTTTAGAGAATGGACTCAGATTTGCTTATGATTTATTAAGAGAACAATTACTGAGTGGGATAGTTTTTTTAAAGGAAATACACAGGAATGTTAATTTATTCAGTGCTGGTCATCCTGCCTGCCTACCCCCACCCCAAACACACCCACTCCATCTAACTTTTTCTCGTAAGTTAGAACGTAAAAACAGCTAAAGGCTTAAACTTCATTGTCAGGAGAAGAGAAGACTTTATAGTGATCTTCAAGGATATGAGCTATCATTCAGATAATGATAAAACACTTATTCTCTTTAGGAAATAAATTTAAAGCACATGAAGGAATCAAATTAGAGATGCAAATCAGAGCTGCAAATTTATTAAACATCTTTGAGAAAATTGTGTGTCTTTTTTCTAATCTACATTAAGTATCTTTCATTTAGGAAATGTCCTTAAATTATTTTAATTAAGCAATATTGGTATAAGAATCTGCACCACTGGGTGCTGAAGGCTGGCTTGCCACATCTTCCCCAGGGTGTGGGAATTTTCAGTTCTTCTGTTATCCCCATCACAACTGAAACAGGTCTGTGGCCTTGCTGACAACCCCAACACCACATAGTCTCCATCCTTCATCCTGACCATGCTCTGGTACTAAGCTTTAGCTTGGTTATAAAAACTCAGAATTAGATGTCTAGAATAAGCTGTTAGCTTCTGCTTTTGCTTATTTTTTAAATAAAATACATTGTCTTCAAAGTTTAATTAATATTTTTGTATTTTATATATATTTATATATTTAATGATATTTTCATTTAACTTCATATCCCTCAAAATACCAAAATATTGATTACTATATATAAATATATAAATTACATATTTATTTTTGTATATGTATGTATAAGTATGTATATTTATGTGTTTTTAATATAAAATAATATAATTAAATGATATTGATACATTATATTAAATTATAAAGGCTCAATAATTTTAAAAAGTGAATTACTGGTACATAAATAAATAGATGAATGAGTGGAATAGAATTAAAGTTACCAAAATAGATCCAAATGCATAAAGGAATTCATATTTGGTAAAAGTAGCATCTAAAATCAGTGAGGAAAAATGGATTATTCAATAAATGGTGTTGGACAACTGGACAGCCACTTGAAGGCAAACAAAAAATTGTATCCAAATCTCACATCATAAGCCTGATGAATTTGAAATAGGTCAAACAATAAGTACAAAAATAAGATGATAGAATGCTTAAAGAAAACATCAGAGGATGCATAAATGAAAAGGAAAAAACCACAACCATGGAGGAAAAAAGCCTTTCTATGACTGAAAGTCCAGAAGCCATAAAATAAAAGATAAATTAAACCACATTTAAAAAAAAAAAGTGTATATGGAAGACAAAAGGAAAAAATGTCACACTGAGGTAAATATGTGTAATTTATATTGCACAAAGGACTGATCTCTCTCTAAATAAAGTGAACCTAAAATTAAAAAAAACTATACAAACAATCAGTTAGAAAAATGTATAAGTATGTGAATAGATATTACACCAAAAATGAAAATAGAAGTGGTCTTTAACATATGAAAATATATTGTATTTTATTCACCATAATAAGAGATTATGTAAATACATTTTGATAGAGCTACTTTGAGAATAGATTGTAGGAAATCAAGGGCAGAAGCAAGGGGATGAGTTAAAAGGCTATTGTGCTAATCCAGGCAAAGGACAGTGTTGGCCGAATCCTGGTAGTAATCGAAGTAATAGATTCAGGACATGCTTCCAAGAAAGATACAATGGGTTAGAGAGATTGAGTATGGCATCTGAGAAAAATGGAACACTCAAGGGTAAGTCCAAGGTTTTTGGACTGAGTAACTGGAAGGATGAAGGTTCCATTTATTGAGAATGTTATGGGAGAAACAGGTTTCGGTTACAGATTGATTTTGGAATGTTAAGTTTAAGATACCTATTTGACATCCAAACAGAGATGTTATTTGGATAAATCTGGTTTCAAGGAAGTGGGGGCTAGCAGCGTGAAAGATATGGGGCTAGGTGAGATTCCAAGGGATAGAATGTTGATAAGAAGAGAAAGCAGCCAAGGTACGATCCCAAGGGCATTCTAACTTTTAGAGGTTAGGGATGTAAATTTTTTTCCAGTGGTTATATTTATAACAATAATTTTATGTTGCATCTTTGGTCTTCTACTTTTCAGTTCACTGCAAGTGTACCCAAAACAGGAACTGCTTAATAAATTTTGAATTGAATGAATTAATATATAATCTTTCAAAATCAGAATACCTCTATTTAGCATGACATTTGGAAGCAAGAACATTTGGAGAATGATTTGATCAAATAATTTAACTTAATAACAATGGTTTTATTTCTAGACCTCACTTCTAATGATGCTCATGGGAGAACTGGAGCCTTCTGAGGGTAAAATTAAGCACAGTGGAAGAATTTCATTCTGCTCTCAGTTTTCATGGATCATGCCTGGCACCATTAAAGAAAACATTATCTTTGGTGTTTGCTATGATGAGTATAGATATAGGAGTGTCATCAAAGCATGCCAGCTGGAAGAGGTAAGTAATGAGGTGAAGATTTTCTGATTATACATATGAAACCTTCAAACTACCTAAATTATATATTGAGATTCCTATTTAATCAGTCAGTCTACATATATTAATCATGTTTTCACAAAAACATAAAGAAGGTATACTTTATTTTTAAAATGATGAACTTATTTGGTTAGAATAAAAACTCTTTATGAAATGGTAAGAATTTTGTTCACTCATTTGTGAGAAAATGTCTTAAACTGATATTTATATGGCATGCATTTTGAAACAGATATTTCCAAATTACATAAGAGGATTTTAATAATTTTAAGAACACCATAGTCTAATGGAATGAGTGCTGCCCTGCCAGTAGAGAATCAGAGGTAAACTTGTGATTTTATCTTGTTGTTTGACCTTCAACATATAACTATATCATCTCTAGTGACTGTAATTGTCTGAAATGGTAGTTAAATGAAGATGATGCTGTTGACTTATTTCACAATATTGGGAAATAGGCTAATTATTTGGAAATACATGAACTATTTCAAATGAAGTCAGTATATGGATCTTGTGCTGATACACAAATTATATGGTGGAAACTTCAATAATTACTGATGTAATTATAGGGAATATATCATTATGAGGTTTTCAGAAGTATTTCCTGAATAGTGATCTTCATTCAAAATCACTTGTTTGATAGATGGCATTTAACAGTAGTAGATTCCTTTCAGTTACTTTTAATGAAAAAAATTGCAGTGGGAATAAAATAAAGCAGAATACAGTGTATGGAAAGTAGAACATGGCTAATTGTGTAATAGATAGAAACTGCAATTTTTCCAAAAGAGGGCTACATGCTTGTGTAAATGGCTCTCTGTATATATGTGGACTCATTCAACAGTTTTTAAAAAGTTCTATTCTCTTGTTTTCCATACAACCTGAAAATATAATGAAAATAAAAACTATCCTGAAAAAATATTGGATTAACTTTGAAGAAGATATTCTTCATTCCTCAAAAGCCCTTCTCTCAGGAAGAGTGTTTCACAACCTGGGGAACTCAGTAGAATCTCAGTTGGAACACTCAGTAGATTTGTCATAAAAAGTCTGAGTGTTCCTAGAGGACACAGATATTTGTGTGTGAGAGTACTGAAATATAGGTGTGGTAGTGCCTTGCAAAATAAATCATGGGATTTATTTATTAGTGGAAAGGTGTTGGAAGGTTTCTGGTAGGCTTATATTTTCCTTTGAATATAGCTTTTCCTATAGAAATAATATTATTGTGGTGGTTTGATTCTCCCAAATTAGCCTATAAAATTATATTCAACCCAAATATGGCATAGTTAAAATACTAGTAATAAATTCAGAGCTAACGGTCCCTTATTCATATAATGAGCATATAGTCAATTCTGAATACTGTGCTAGGTCTTGGAAATGCCAAGTTGAATAAAACATGGGCCATTTTCTAAAAGGTTCATGTTTCTAAAACACAGTGACCTGTGTTTTAATGAATAATTGTGTGGTATGTGAATTATATTTTCATAAAGCTGTTAAAATAAGGGAAAAAATGATATGAGGAAGAACATATTATTGTTTTTTTTCTGACTCCATGGTCAGCTTTAACATGATTTTTAAAGTGTTTTTTATTATTTTCACAGGGTTGAACAACTATCAGCACATTTTCAATCACTTTAAAAGAAACCCCATTAGCAATTAAGTTTTATTTCTTTATACCTCCTTCACCAGCCTTAAGCAACTTTGAGTTTCTAAAATTTTTCTATTATGGATATTTCATGTAAATAGAATCATGTAATGTATAGTCTTTTGTGCCTAATTAAACTTTTAAACTAGAAGAAGACAATATCTTTATGTTGAAAACATTTATTGAGACTTGATGTATTTTATGAAAATATAAATAAAACAAGGTCCATATACTTCAGAGGTTCATGATCAGTAGGAGAAAGAAACATATCAATAAAAAATGTAATCTAGTAGAAAAAGAAAGAGGCGTTTCTATAGGAGTAAGAGGAGAAAGCATGGGAATCAATCTGGTTTTGTCTAATGTAAAGAATCACTTCCAGAGAAAGCAGAAGGCTAGTGACTATGGAATTCCAGTGGTGACAAGGGTGAAAATTATGGTCTTGTAGGAACTTTTTTATTAAGAGCATTAGAGATTCCAGTAGAAAGATGATTGAGTTAATGGGAAAAAGTGGGAGATTGATGAGTGAATGGTCACTGTTTTATTGACAAAAGAAAATGAAATAATAAATACAAGTGCCTAACACAGCATCTGATATAATTTAGCCACTCAGTACCTATTAGCTCATTTCTACTACCTTTGTTTACTAGTATTTTAATTTTATTTTTCAATTGCAGTTTACATTCAATATTATTTTGTATTAGTTTCAGGTATATAATATAGTGATTAGACAATTATATACGTCACAGTGTTTCCCTGATATTTCCAATACCTACCAGGTACCATACATAGTTATTACAATATTATTCACTATATGCCATGTGCTATACTTTACATCCCCGTGACTATTATGTAACTGATATTTTGTACTTCTTCACCTTTTTCACCAGGTCCCCCCATCCCTCTTCCCTCTGACAATCATCAGTTTGTTCTACTGTCTTTTGAGGTGGAGAATACTGCTAGAGAGCATGACATAAGATAAATGTGACTGAGAGTTAGTTCTTGTTAGTAAGTGTCTACTATGGAAACAAGCTGGAGGTTGGTGTAATTAAGAAGGAGAACCATGAAGTTAAAAAGTAATGAAAAACCATCAAAATGAAATTTGATGTTGACAAAGTAGTTATAAGAGAAAGCTGTGAAAGTGGTCATCTATAAATATGGTAGTTGGTCTTCATGATCCAATCAAAAGTTGGAGTATTCTGTGAAAGAAAACAGATGACATTGATTCTGAAGGTTTAGAACGTAGGCACATTGGTTCCAGGCTCCAGAAATGGTGGTGGATTGGGAGGTGATTCCAGTGCTTATGTCCCTTTCAGACCCCAAATAGTATTGTGCAACTACCTTACACCAGACACTGTTCACTGTGATGAGAATAAGGTGGGTACAAGATGAAAAACTTTTTTATCCCTTTCCTCACAGAACTTATAGGCTAATTAGGGGAAAACATACAAAAAGAAACCACGTCAATATAACATAGCAAGTATTGGGTCAGAGGTACTCTCAGGGCAGTATGAAAGCCCAGTTGAGGGCTTTTAGCTTGTGGGGACAGTTCTGGGAAGCTTTCTGTAAGAAATTGATATCTGGAAGGATGAGTAAAGATGGAAAATGTATTCTGATCAGGGAAAATGTATGAGCAGAAAAATGGGACATTAAACTACTCTTTTAGTACAGGGGACCACAAGCCTTTTGATAGGATTATAGTGTGATTGGGGACAGTGACTGGGGAGGGATGAAGCTGGAAGGCCATGTTTTGGGAGCCTTGTCTAACAGTCTCAGAAATTTAGTCTTGAGTAGCTTTAATTAGAAGTATGATTCAATCAGCTTTGCATTTTAGATATATCACTTTGGTTGTAATATGAGGAGCAGAATTACGGTGGACGTGATTTAAAGCTTCATAGGATAGCAGAAAGAACATAGATTTTGAAATCTGACAGAGCCGGGTTACTAAAGAAAGTTATTTACCCTTGCTGAGTGCTGAGTTTTATCCTCTGCAATATGGGAACCCTACTTTGTAGGGTTTTCTATATGTTTCTGGCACATGGAAAAATATTCATATTAGTAGTAATGGTAGTACTGTTTGCTATTCTGACTAGAAGGAGGGACACTAATAGCTATTTCAGTTATCCAGATAATGGTCATGATAAACAAGAAGAGACAAAAGATAAGCAGAGGAATTGTGAGAATATTAGGAAAATCATCTTTATGTACTTAATATTTGCATTTGTAAGAAAGAGCATCAGGAAAAAAATGGGCCTCCTTCAGGGAAGAATGAGTATTTTTCTCAAGAAAATAGAAGAGGAGAGAAATGAGTTTAAGATTAAGGATTCCTTCCTTGCACAACAGGAATTGGAAACAGGACAGGTAGACATGCTATGAGCTTAGGAAGGTAGGACATGGAGCTGAATTACATAGAACTGAGATACCTCACCAAGGGAGAAAGATCATAGGTCTCACTAACACAGTGCCAATGGAGAACCCCACCAAGTGGGCTTTAACCAAAAATTATTAATAATAATGATAACTTCCATTTTTTGATGTGAAATAAAACACTTAACATTTCATTTCTAACACTCTGTCTTGCTGACTTTTGCAAGGCCTTTTAGTCATCTTATGATAGCCAAAACATTCAGGATTTCCTAAAATTCCTTGTACTTTAAACTGGCAAATGTAGTGAGTACAGAATACATTAGTATATTCTGTTTGCTCCTCTTTCATGAACATTTCCTGTATGTTGTTATCTATCAAACTACATGGTAAATTTCTTGAGAACAGCAATTCTAAAAAATTTATATTGGTATACTTTACCTAGCACATTGATATGCAGAAGGGTAAATTCTTACTTGATGGCTGTTTCAGAAATATTTTGAAGTAGGCATGTCAGTTGCAAGAATTTCGTGAAAAAAATGTTCTTCTCTGAGGCTTACAGTCTAAGAGTTTGAGGAGACATTACATGACAGCATATTATTGCTGGGAGTGACAAATAAAAGTAATCAAAAGTGCCAATTATGTTTTAGTCAAAATGAAGTTTCCTCTATTCTCAGTGACTTTAGAGTTGCCAATTTTTGTACTTTTGTTGTTATTGTTAAACAGGTGTTCACACCTTTGAAAAAGGCCAGTGAGAACCTTCCAAAATGAAAATTTTATTTTTTTAAGTGAGGAGGAGCTCTGAACATAAGAACATGAAACACCTACAGCTATTGCCAGCAGAGAATCCCTTACTTTCTTTCTCTATGAGGCCCCTGACACCAAATACAAACATTCATGACTCAATATGTTTTCATTTTGACTGCCAAAGTTGATCTGTTTTTTTAATGTACTACATCTAGACTTGGAACTGGAGATGAGAATGGAATATTTTCTTCCTAATTTTTGTGTTTCTCTTCAGCTCTAATATCTACAAAGCACTTGTGTATGCAGTGATACTTGGTGTTACAGGAGCAGGCTGGTAGGTGTAAATTTGCTTGGAGAGGAAAAAGCACACACAACATATTTCACATAGTTTTCTGATTTCAGTTTGTTGAAAACTATTCACTCAGTGGAATAGCTCAAAGGCTTTATCTCAGGGAAGGGCATGGAAAGAGTTGTGTTCTGACAGAATAACTTGTAATGTGGAAATGTGAGTGAGAAAGTTCAGATTGTTGACCTTCAGGCCTCCTCTTTTAGGAGCATCTCTATGTCTTGCTTATATATCCTATTTTGAATCTAGATCATAGTAGAGAGGATTCCTAGGCAAACTGATAATTATTTTTAAAATACCATTTTTATTCCCATGATCATTAGCTTATCCTCTTTTTTCTTGCTTTCCAAGTGCCCAAACTATCTTAGAGTCCTCTTGAATATTTCCAATTGTTGAAACTAGTACTGGAGACTTTGCCAGTTTAAAAAGAATAATTAATATAATTGGGCCCTCATTAACTTATTTCTTAAGGAGATTATAATCATATTTCCTTATTGAAGGAGTGACAGACTCCACTGCCCGCTTGCTTTTTTTATTCCCAGAAAACCACCTCTTTTGTATCCACCAATTCCTAATCTCACCACATAGCCCCACAGCTGACAGCATGAGAATTCTAGGCAGGCCAGTGTTTACTTAATGAGTAATTGAACTGTCTTTATTCAGTGAGTCACTCTCTTATGAAACTACCTGGGTTTGGAGAAGTAATTGGCTTTTATAGTGTTCATGATAGGAGGTGGGGAGAGGGGTGTGAGAAGAGGTCAGGGGCTTAGGATATGCAATTGGTTTAAAAAATGTTAAGATCCTTTTGTAAACATAAAACGTGTTACATTAAGTATTTGTCATGACAGTCATTACATATGAATTGTAATAAAACCATTTACTGTGTAAGGTGAAGAAGTAAAATTTCTATGTTGTCTATTTCACCATTGCCTGACAGTTTTCATATTTAAGACACTGGAAGAAAAAATTGGGAGGGAAGTTGGCAAGAATTTACTAAAAGAAAAATACTTGGGAGGGCTATTGGAAAGAAGTATGACAACTTGGGAGGAAAGTAAGCAATGAAATGAGTTGACAACTGTTCTGGAAAATAAATTCCATCATACAGATACCACAGTACTAATTAAATTAAAATTAGTGACCTCTGGATTTCCAGATCTGGCCCAAACTAACCTGTATTGAACAGAGGTTTAACCTTTAGATGGTCAATATATTGTACCATTGTAGGAGAATTCAGGAATGTTCCATTGGGAGATCTGTAAAAAAAAAGGTATCACAGGAATTAACATTTGCATTCAATAGTAGTAAGACATAGTAGACTCTGAAACAGATATTTGAAACACATTTAACTGTGTTTCCTAAACCAGAATAAACCACACTAAGTGACTGTACCTTGATCCACTCATAATTTGCTCCTGATAGGTAATTGAGTTTGAAAGCACTGACATTTATTTACTGTAATATGAAGCAAGTGCATTTATTCTATAAGACTACTGAACTGGAACCAAACAGGAATAGCATGGCATATCCTGAACAAAACTGTTATTTCACTTCATTTGAACCTTGGAACTTAAGAGATAGTAGCTAACATCTATTGAGAGAGCACATGTCAGCACTGTTGTGCTAAGCACTCTACATACATTGCTACATTGAATTCTCACTTTCTACTTATCTAGTGACAAATTTGCCTAGAGTTTGCAGTCAAAATGAAAATGTGCTAAATTCTAAAAGTATGAACTAGGTTTTAGGAATTAAAATTACAACTCTGGAACTAATTATTAGCTTAACAAATGAAAGTTCTTACATCCCTAAAACCAAATTTGCCCTAAAACTCTCTTAGTAAGATTTGGGCAAGTCAACAGAACTGTAGTATAAAAATTTAATTTTAACTAGATCTAGCTATTTCATGAACAGATAATGAAATTAAGATATTGAAGGCACACTTTAATCTCGAAACAAACAAACAAACAAAAGCACTGTTTTCCAAAGGTAAAAGGCATCACACATATCCCTCTGGAAGAACTGGGATTCTGAATCTGTTTTTCTTGGACTTTCCCACCTCCTAGTAATGACTAACTAAACAAGGTCAAGAGAAGATTCTACACTTATATTTCAATAGAACCTTAGACCTTTAATAGAATGTTACAACTTAGTAATGTTCATAAAGACCTTTGTAGGAAGAGAAACTTGTTTTCCTCTGAAAATTCTGAGTGCAAGTATTCTCCAGACAAAATAATCTTTGGAATGGCAATTGTATTATCATTAATATGTTACAAAACCAAGTTTACAATACCTAATTTTTATTTAGAAGGTTTAGTTACTCTTGAATCAAATTTAATACATTTTAAAAAATTTCAATAAGTATTTGTTGAGTTCCAACTATGGACACAGTACTGTGTTAGGCACTGTCTGCTGTCTGCAAGTATAACAAGGATCCCCATCTGCAATGAACTTTGGTTTACAGATGTTTGTGAGTAAAAGGTATTTAAATATATTTACTTAAGAAATATTAGTGATTGCAAACATTGAACTAGGGACTGTACCAAACTCTGGGAATTATTAATAAGCAAGACAAGATCCCTGTCCTCGTTGAGCTTTCATTCTAGTGGAGATGAACAAGTAAAAACCAATACAGCTTGATAAGTCTTATGATATTGGTCAATATAGGATCCTTATCTGAGTACAGAGAAGTGGCACTTAATTTGGTCTTAGAGAGTCAAGCAAGGTATTCCTGGAAGAAGTGACATCTAGATGAGAGATGATGAATGAGTAAGTGTCATTTGAATGAAGAACAGGGAGAACATTCCAGAAAGAAAACAGAATGTACAAGGTCTGGGGCCAACAGAGAACATTGTATATTTTAGGAGTTACAGCTTCATGTGGCTGGGATGGGGAATAAAATGAGCCTAGAGCCAAGAAACAACATTGCACTTTGGGGGGAGCTCAAGGTTTGCAGCAAGGCTGGGCTCTGGAAAGGAAGGGGTATATGGTGAAAGCTGAACTGGGAGAGGACAGTCAGATTGTGGTTTCTGTCTCCCCACATGCCATCAATGAAAAAACAGCCAAAAGATGCAGAAAGGCAGAAGTGTTACACTTCACTTTCATGTTTCATACACCTGGTAAAATCCAATCCTCATATAGTATTCTAGCTGCAGAGGAGTCAGGGAATCATGGTGCTAAGTGAGAGCACAGGACAGTACCATGGGAGGAGAGCAACTGGGTCCACTGTACCTTTACTTTATTGGGGAGATGCCATAATCAAAACAGTATCTTAGGTAGATTCATCTAGTGTAATATGCAAAGTAGAGGGGGATAAGGTAGATGTTGTGGTTAGAGGTTTAGCAAATTCTTTAAATCTTAAAGAATAAGAAGTGAATGTTTAAGAGTCTTTTTTAAGATCACCTGTGTCACAATCAGTGAGATCAGCAATAAAATCCATTCCCTATCTTTTTTTCTATATACATTTAGAGATGTTGCCTCTTAGAAAATAAACTCTATCGTAGACTCTAATGACTTACCCTTTGATCATTGCTGACTTCAAGTTAGAACTTCAGGATAGTTAATCTCACTGTTATTGCAACAGTATTATTAAACCATCAAGATTATTTGTAGAGAAGGTAATGATAACAAAGACTTGTGAACTAATGGCTTTGAAAATTCCATGACTTACTTAGAAAAGTATTTTCAGGATATTTATTTTTATGTAAATGATATATCAAGCTACCACAATTCTAAATAAGTGTATCTTAGCGAAGTCATCTAATCTTAAAATTTAAAGAAGTCAGGAAATTTCTTCCCAGTTCTTCTTGCAAATTATCATTTCCTTTTCCTCTCCCCTTGGTGCAGAATCTCTTCTTCATGCCTCAAAACCTCAAATTTAAAATATGGAAATCCAAGAGAGTGGGTAGTCAGCACAGGGGAGGAAGCCTGCTTAGGTCAAGTTAAGCCATTGGTGTTGAGAAAATAAGGATCATGGTAGGATTACTTCAGAGATGATGAGTGAGTGAGTATTGAAGCATATCTCCTAAGGAACTGAATTACAAAGCAGAAAACTAGTTAATAAGGACCTTGGAGGTATGTTAGCAACTCCAGAGCAGGATAACACGGGTATGTGCCAGTGAAATACTAAGAACAGAGTACTTTTTCATGGATTGGATTTCTCCCAGCCTCTTGGGTGGGTAGACCTAGCAGAAAGAGTTAAGGAGTTAGCAGCTTCCTAAATGTCAATTCTTAGACCAATTGAATCAAAATCATCTAGTGAGCTTTTAAAAACTAGACTTTTAAGGGTTATTTTAGAGAATTTGAAATCTAGAGTCCAGAAATCTATAGTTGAGTGGGTTTAATATAGAGCCAGGATAAGATAAATAAGATTTTTTTTATTTGTTTCAAGTCTCTTTTTCGACTTTCCTTCCTTGGGAACATTTATCCAAAGACACTTTAAATTACTGAATTTTATAGTTCTTCCTTTAGAAATGCTCAAGTTATTAGTTTTGAAATACAAATACAGACCTACACATATACAGAAATAAACACTAAAGAGGCATAAGGATATTACCAGAAATATATATATTCTCACAAATTCATGAATAAAATTATATGTGTATATATATATATGAATAATAATGTTTCATGTTGGTGTCAAAAACTGTAACATTCATTATAATAGTGCTTTTTGTTCTTTTGAGTCCAAATAAAATTATATTGGAATTTGAGTTTCCTGCTATAGATTTGGGTCAGTACTAAAGCTCAGTGAAGGAATAGCTTTTATTTTCCAAGCTGATGATAAGTTCTCACATATTATGCTTTCTAGCAATGATGAATCTTTATGCAATATATCTATATAGTTATTTGTAATCAAGTTTGACATAGGGTCAACAAATTATCTTTATTAATTAACAGAACTCCATTTTTAACTTATGAATTCATTCATGTATCCTCCCTGCTGTAGAAATTAACCTCTATTGATATATATTGTAGAGAGGTACACAAAATTTTTAAGATAACACATCCAAATTTACAACAGCTATATGCAAAAATGGTTCATTCATTTTTTTAATTTTTATTTTAGTTTATTCAGTACAGTTTCTTTCCTTTATTCCCATTCCAGCCCACCCACCCATCCCTCCCCTCCTCCCTCCCATTTCCAACCCCCCCCCCAGTTTTGTCCATGTGTCCTCTGTATTTGTTCCTGTAAACCCTTCCCTTCTCCCCTGAAATTCCCTCCCCTCTCTCCTCTGGGCACTGACAACCTGTCCTCTGTTTTAATGTTTTTTTGTTATATTTTACTTGTTTCTTTTTTTTTTTTTTGGTTAATTCATTCTTTATCTCTTTCCAGTACTCTCTTGGCTTTCTCGCATTCTCTCCTTCTGTT
>CM052549.1:58084269-58145914 GCA_028533065.1 Trachops cirrhosus
CTCTTCTAGAAATAAAGATTTTAAGCAAAATGGATGTAGGTTTATATATGTATAAAATGGTATTATTCCAGGAAGCACCTTTCCAAGAATGTAGTTAAATTTAATACATAAGATACTATTTTTACAATCCTGTGACTGTGATGAGTAACTTCTTACCAATATAAACTTTGCTAGCTTTGCTAGTATATTAGAGTACACTCTAGAATTATGCCTCTTTCTATACAATATATAATGTTTTAATACCTAAAAGAAATTGGTCGTTCTTAGGTGGTTCTATTCTGGTTCTAGAGGGAAAATTTTTTGAGGAGGGTCAATTTATCCAATTCTTAGGTTTGTTGTTTGTGGGGGAGTATTGCCTGCAGAGTCCCCCCATCTGCCGCGGATGAGAATAAGTCTCCCGAGACATGATATGCTTGGGGAGGAAAGGTGGCCGTACTCTCAAAGGAGAAGGACAAATTGATTAGCTCCAGCTTGAGCTCCACCAGCAGCTCAATGACATCAAACGCCTAACTGAACAAAAAGTGTTCCAGACCCTCCACAATAATCTACAATGGCTGAACCCTAAACACTGGTTCGATGGACTGAGTTTACGAGTCTGGGTCATGGCAGCCCTTGGGTGCCTCCTTGTCTTAATCCTTATTTGTGCTTTATGATGTATATAGAGGTTGTTTTCTCGTGATTGCATTTGGGAACAGCAAATAGTAGGTTTCACAGGCTTAACAACTGCAATTGATTTCATGAACAAAAAAGGGGGAGATGTTGGGAAACACCCTGCCTGGTTTCAGAAGCTGTCACCCCACCATGGCTAAGGCTGAGTGAGCAACCGAGGGACCATAAACCACTAAGGAGACAAAGCTTATCTCCCTGGCAGGGGTGCTGCCTCTGCCCCTTTTACTTCACCCTGCCTGGCCCCCAGTGCATGATTGGTTAGCCAGTGATGGGTAAGATTCCTCAAGGAAAGGGACGACCTAAGACAGTCATGGTCACAGGGGCCCTCGGGGAAGGACTTGGTGGGTTATAGCAAAAGGGGGTGATGGACCCTTGCCCCTTAGCTTTGACATAGCCTGAGTCTTCATTCTGCCTGCAAGAAGTCTCCTAATCTCTTGGCTGCCTTACTTCCTCTGCCTGACTTAAGCCTGAAACATTGACAGAGGGAGGTGCAGCCCTATGCTGGAAAGGGAGGGTTCCCTGGGGTGATTAGGCCTAAGAAAGAATACATAAAATACTGTGAAACCTGCTTTGCTAAGAATGCTCTCAATTTTCTGATAAGGGTACGAGTGGGATATGAGTTTGTTTCCCAAATTTTTGTAGCCCTTTAGCTAACAGACCCTGACTCAGAATAAGCCCTCATAGTTCTTTGTATGTCGTCTATTGTTTGATCCTTACTGTCTGACAATGATTAATGAGATTTACCTGTATTCCTGTGCAAAATGAACCCAATAAAAGCCTATTGAGGAAAAGGGTTTTGGCCTTTCTACTTTGAGAGATTGGCCACTTTTCCTCCTCGAGCAGATCATGTCTTGGTAGACTTATTCCCATCTTCAGCGGACAGGGGGCTCTGCAGGCAAAGCTCCCCCACAGTTGTTGTTGTTGATTTGACAAATCAGATTAGTCTCATTTTAAGCTTTTGAGAACTAAATCAGTGATCAACTTAAAAGGGAATTCAATAGAAAATGTACAGAACAAAAAAGCTTGGACATTTTAGAAGCTACATAGAAATATAGTCCTCTATACCCTATCCTCCAGGAATCTTTTGTTTTTAAAGTATATTTTATTGATTATGCTATTACAGTTTTCCCAATGATTCCCCCTTTATCCCCCCTCCACCCTGCACCCCCTGACCCTCCAGCATTCCCCCCATTTAGTTCATGTCCATGGGTTGTACATATAAGTTCTTTGGCTTCTCTGTTTCCTATACCATTCTTAACCTCTCCCCATCTATTTTATGGCTACTGTTTATGCTTCTGATTCCCTGTATATCCCCTGATTCTTCCCCTCCCCTTCCCCACTGAAAACCATCCATGTGCTGTTCATTTCTCTGATTCTGTTCCTGTTCTATTTTTGCTTAGTTTTTGTTGTTTGTTTGTTTTTTTAGGTTTAGTTGTTGATAGTTGTGAATTTTTTGTCATTTTACTATTCATAATTTTTATCTTCTTCAATTTCTTAGATAAGTCCCTTTAACATTTCATATGATAAGGACTTGGTGATGATGAACTCCTTTAACTTGACCTTATCTGATAAACACTTTATCTGCCCTTCCATTCTAAATGAAAGCTTTGCTGGATAGAGTAATCTTGGATGTAGGTCCTTGTCTTTCATGACTTCAAAGATTTCTTTCTAGTCCCTTCTTACCTATAAGGTTTCTTTTGAGAAATAGCCTTATGGGCACTCCTTTGTAGGTAACTGTCTCCTTCCCTCTTGCTGCTTTTAAGATTCTCTCTTTATCTTTAATCTTAGGTAACTTAATGATTATCTGCCTTAGTGTGTTCCTCTGTGGGTCCAATTTCTTTGGGACTCTTTGGGCTTCCTGAACTTCCTGGAAGTCTATTTCCTTTGCCAGATTGGGGAAGTTTTCCTTCATTATGTTTTCAAATAAGTTTCCAACTTCTTGCTCTTCCTCTTCTCCTTCTGGCATTCCTATGATTTGGATATTAGAACATTTAAAGTTGTCCCAGAAGTTCTTAAGCCTCTCCTCACTTTTTTGAATTCTTGTGTCATCATTCTGTTCCAGTTGGATGTTTATTTCTTCCTTTTGATTTGAGTCCCAGTTTCCTTCCCATCATTGTTCATTCCCTGAATATTTTGTTTTATTTCACTTTGGGTAGCCTTCATTTGTTACTTCATTTTGGGACCAAGCTCAGTCAGTTCTGTGAGCAACCTGATTACCAGTGTTTTGAATTCCTCCTCAGGTAGGTTGGCCATCTCCTCATTGCTTAGCTCTTTTTCTGGATTTTTGGTCTGTTCTTTCATTTGGGCCATATTTCTTTTTCTTAGTGCACCTGTACATTGTAAGGGGCAGAGCCTTAGGTATTCTTTAGGGCAGGGCAACCCTCTTTGCTGTGTTATGCCACTGTCTGTCGGGGAGGGGTCAGAGAAAGCACAATGTGGCTTGCTTGCTTGGCTCTAGCCCCACTTTTCCACAAACTCACGTGTGAGACTGGCAGTTTCTCCCACTGTGGCAACCCCTACCATAGTCTACAGCTAGCTTGAGTCTTTTTTTTTATATTTGGTAACTTTTATTTTTTTTTATTTTTCTTTTTTTAAGGATTTTTTTAAATTTTAGTTTATTCAGTAGCTTGAGTCTTTAGTTTCCTGTTCAGTCAGTCCTGCCAAGCTCATGCAGTGTGCTGCCTTGCTGCGGGTCCTCTCAGCCAGCCCAGCCCACACAGTCTGCCACCTTTGAGCAGGCCTTTTCCACCCTCCTGGCTGTCCATCTCCCTTCTACTGGTCTGGGTGAATGTTTCTTTAATTCCTTGGTTGTCGGAGTTCCATGCAGTTTGATTTTCTGGCACTTCTGGTTGTTTATTGTTTTTAGATGGGTTGTTATCTTCCTTCTGGTTGTGTGAGAAAGTGAAGGGTTTCTACCTATACCTCCATCTTGGCTGGAACTCTCCCCGCCAGGAATCTTAAAGGTCATCTAACAATTCTCCATTTTCTAGATGAATGAACTAAAAGCCAGAGGATAACCAGTTTGCTCAAACGTAAACATTTATTTAATAGAGATAGTTAATTTCATTTGAGGTCTGGTAACATTCAACTTTATAATATGTCATACTATAATAATTCAATAATACAGTATTTCATGCCATAATAACTCAAGAGGCACCAAATTAATTTGTATTAGGTGTTTACTTTTAGAATTATTTTAAGTATAGTAACTACATTATATATAGAGGTTTTATATGAGAATGTGATAATAAAATGAAATATTTATTACAATAAAGTATTTATAAAATTGATATCTTATTTATATCTTTTTATATTCTTAAAGCTGTGTCTGTAAATTGATGGCTAACAAAACTAGGATTTTGGTCACTTCTAAAATGGAACACTTAAAGAAAGCTGACAAAATATTAATTTTACATGAAGGTAGCAGCTATTTTTATGGGACATTTTCAGAATTACAAAATCTACGGCCTGACTTCCACTCAAAGCTTATGGGATATGATTCTTTCGACCAGTTTAGTGCAGAAAGAAGAAATTCAATCTTAACTGAGACTTTACGGCGTTTCTCATTAGAAGGAGATGCTGTCATCCCCCGGAATGAAACAAAAAAACAGTCTTTTAAACAGACTGGAGAGTTTGGTGAAAAAAGGAAGAACTCTATTCTCAATCCAATCAATTCTGCAAAAAAATTTTCAATAGTACAAAAGACTCCATTACAAATGAATGGCATTGAAGAAGATTCAGAAGAGCCTCCTGAGAGAAGACTGTCCTTAGTTCCAGATTCTGAGCAGGGAGAGGCTATCCTGCCACGAAGCAATGTGATTAACACTGGTCCCACATTTCAGAAACGAAGGAGGCAATCTGTTCTGAACCTGATGACACACTCCTCGGTGAACCAATGTCAAATCATTCACCAAAAGACAGCAGCATCTACAGGAAAAATGTCACTGGCCCCTCAGGGGGACAATGAATATGGATATATAGCTGAAATGGATATATATTCAAGACGTTTATCTCAAGGTAGTGGCTTGGAAATAAGTGAAGAAATTAATGAAGAAGATTTAAAGGTGTGTATAACTTATTAGTGTTTTTTTGCCACAGAGTACAACTGAGTGGAATACAATATATAATATGTTACAAAACTTACTCCAATTATGGATTTAGCATGAGGTTTATCTTAAGACTCTGAAAGTGCAAAGTTCATAATTATATGCAACTTCAAAATGTAAAAGAATCAACTATTTACTTTTGCAAAATACATATCTTTTCCCATAAAACTTATGTCAAAGCAAGGGCTAGTGTTGGGTTTACTGGGCGAGTGAAAATCATTATTATAAATTAGAAAAATTATAAATTATTAAAAGTCATTACACAACTGCTTATTACCACCTTAAAACCTCTCTAGGAAGAGGTGGAGTATAAACAAACATGTAAACAGATAAAGCAGTCATTTAGAGCCCAAGAAATATTTCTGTATGTAAGGTATATAAGCATCTAGTTTTTCAATAGGACTACACATTCTGGTTTTTTATTCCGGTTTATATGTCAATCTTACCTGATCTTAGTGTGAGCTTTTTTATCTTCTAAATTTGTTTTATATATTGGGTTTTTAGACAGGTTTATTTTAAATAGGGTGTGTGAAACTCAACATATATTAGCACCAGCCTTCAGATAGAAAGTTATTTACATTAAGTTTTATAGAAGAAAAAACTTCTATTTTTAAAATAGGAAGCAATATAAGTGGAAAGGATTTGTTTAATTTTTACTCGAAAAATTATTTGTGTGCCTTGGATGAAACAGTGTTGTAATGAATTGATATGTTTAATGGTACAGATCAATTAAGAGTAGTATGACTTTTGGCAATCACATGTCATTTAACATCTCTGGGCTGAGTTTTCCTCCTTTGTAAAATGAAAGAACATGATATGTTATCTCTAAAATAAATACTTTCAGCCCTGGCTGGTGTAGCTCAGTGGATTGAGCGCAGGCTGTGAACCAAAGGGTCGCCTGTTCGATGACCAGTCAGGGCACATGCCTGGGTTGCAGGCCAGGTCCCCAGTGGGGGCCATGTGAGAGTCAACCACACAGTGATGTTTCTCTCCCTCCTTTTCTCCCTCCCTTCCCGTCTCTCTAAAAATAAATAAATAAAATCTTTAAAAAAATAAGATAAATACTTTCAGTATTCATATAGTTTTAAAAAGGTTTCCTAAAGGATAACTTATTTATGTGGTCTTAATATCAGTCTGAATGAATTTCTCAAACCTGAGCCTTATAAATTTAGTTGTAAAGAGTGATTTCTTTGATTAATACCTAGCTATTATTTATTGATTGCTTCTACTGCCAGGCAGCATATACTTAGTCCCTATTACTATCCTAGAATATACATATCATCCTCAGTTATACATAAGGTAAGTAAAGTTTAGAGAAGTTCAACTGCCCAAATTAAAGAAGCTTCTAGGAAGTCAATGTGGAATCCAGATTCAAAGCCATGTTTATTGTTCTCCAGAAATCTTCATACCTAACTAGTGTGCTATGTCCCAATTTCACAGGACTCCTTCTTTGAAGTTTTACTGCTTCTTCTGTGAATTTTGTTGACTTCATAAGAAACAAAATATCCTTTCCCTTTGGACTACCTAGAATCACTTTTTCAAATTTTTGAAATGCATCTACATTTGACAAAAACTTCTAGGGGAATACACTGAGGAATAGAATTCTGTAGTTCAAATCATAGCTGGAAAGACAGATAAACCTAGTTCAGGGATGTCAAACTCATTTTCACCAGGGGCCACATCAGCCTCGTGGTTGCCTTCAAAGGGCTGAAATAATTTTAGGAGTGTAACTACTCCTTAACAGTTAAGGAATTGAGATTAAATTCAGCCCTTCAAAGGCAACCACAAGGCTGATGTGGCCCCTGGTGAAAATGAGTTTGACGCCCCTGTCCTAGGCTATTTAGGAATTTACAAACATCTTTTGGCCCCAGGTCTATTTGGAGATTTCCACAGCTAGCAAAATTTCAAATTGTACTTATCCATAGACCCCCCTAAGAAATAAGTTAAATCAAGTAGAGTTCTGGGAAGCTTCATTGTGATGGTACTGTTCATTTGATGAAAGATGTGACACTGATAAGTATTAAAATGGTAAAATTGCCCCAAAACAATAGTTACATAATCAGTGATATGCTTTCAGAATTTTGAAGAATTACAGTGCTTCTTGTTTGAAAAGCTATGTTGCTCCAGTGGGCATACTGGCTGTGGAGTGACACCACATGTGTCATTCATAATGGTTTATATTTATATTAAATTCACTTAGCTTCAAAAAGTAATATTTTCTTATTTTCACACATTCAAAATAAAACCACATAGGTGAAAGTGTATAGTCTCATCATAATAACCATGCATGCTTTTTTTCAGGAGTGCTTTTTTGATGACATGGATAGCATACCAGCTGTGACTACATGGAACACGTACCTTAGATATGTTACGGTCCACAAGAGCTTAAGTTTTGTGCTGATTTGGTGTTTAGTTATTTTTCTTGCTGAGGTAAATATTTTCTGGTGTAAAATATTACTTTGATTTAAAGTCAAAATAATAATAGTTTGGAAGGATATATGCATATATAAGGGACTCCCCCCAAAACTCATATATATTATAAAAATTGTGTATTTATTTTTATATGGTTAAACTTCAGTCACTCTCAAAGTACTCTCCATTTGATGCAGTACACCTATTGAGGCATTTTTTGCATTGCTTAAAAAAGTTTTTGAACTCATTGATTTCGATGTCTTTTAGTACTTCTGCTGTTTTTTTTGTTTCACGTCTTCCCATATTGGCAAAACGTTTTCCTTTGATGATTTTTTCATCTGGGGAAACAAACAAAAAAATCACACCAGTTGGGATGAATAGGGAGGATGGAGCATGAGGGTCATGCCATTTTTTGTTAAAAACTGCCCAATACTCAACACAGTGTGGGCAGGTGTGCTTGTAAATCACCCATCAATGAAATTGGCAAATGCATTGAAAGAGGCTTCAAAAAAAATTCACTGAAGTGGAATGCAGCCTCTCACAACAATGCCAGCTGGTACACTGATGCAGATGGGTTCCTGGAACACTCACCTGGGGGTGAGGGCACCAGTACTACAAGGGGTCTACCCTCCAGAAGATAAATCTGGACAATGTAAAGGTATGTCCTTATACATGTATACACATATAAATGTATATACGTAAAAATAAGTATATATGTATATATGTAACTTTACATTATAAAATGGTATGTATAGTTTTATATAGTTTTTCTACAAGTTTATATACTATATAAAATACTTAAACACATATATTCTATATGAAGAGTTATTACTAGAGATATTCAAAACCTCGATGTAGAATGCCTTTATATGGATTGAAATTAAACACTGAAAATCATTCTGTATCAAATTCTAAATTCATTTGACTCTAGATATTAGATTACT
The DNA here is from genome assembly GCA_028533065.1 of Trachops cirrhosus. Taxonomy (NCBI): domain Eukaryota; kingdom Metazoa; phylum Chordata; class Mammalia; order Chiroptera; family Phyllostomidae; genus Trachops; species Trachops cirrhosus. Next base: position 58,092,401 of record CM052549.1, read on the forward strand.
AAACATGCAAGTGATGAATCACCACCTTTAAATGACTTTCTTCAAAAATGAAGTAAACATATATTAATGGCTTAGTAATGATTGTAAACAACCCTTTTAGAGATTTGAATTACCCAGTTGCTTCCAGAATATTTTTGTTCAAAGCCATCATGGTGTCTTTGCCATGTCCCTGCTGTCCTTCATATCAGCAGGCTTAGAAAAAAGGGGAGGTACAAATGGCACAGTGGGCCCCAAGATCAGTTCCACATCAACATAAGAGGTTCCTGAAGCTGGTTGATGGATGAGGCTTTTCTCTAGATCAGGAGCAGCCACCTAAATGTTGAAAGGGGCCTGACAGATGGGCGCAGTGGCTTTGAAGCTGAACAGAAAGCGCTTAACTGTCAGTCATCTAAGGGGGCAGTTGTAACTCAGCACCAGCCAAGGAGTTGTTATGAGGGCATTTGGGATCAGTTTTGCAAAATCTTCTTATTTATGAAGATAAAATGGAAACTCAGATTTTTGTGTAAAATTTTCCCACTTTTAAATGTGGGTAGTCAATTAAATAAAAACAAATAAACACTACATGGGCACAACAAAACACATCTGTAGAATGGATTCCACCTGTGAATGACTACTTACTCTAGATATTTATTCCAGAGGACACTGTTGGATGTGTCCTAATATACAACCTAAATCTAACATGAAGGCCCAGAATTTCTGCCTTCCAGGAAGAAATGAGCCAGGAGAAGAGCTGCCTTTCCTGAGGCTACATAAATACATATATAACTGAAACCAAGCTGATTATTACACATTTCTCCTGTTATTAAGCTGGTTGTAACCTCATTTAAGAAGCCTATGTAAGCCCTGGCCAGTGTAGCTCAGCTGGTTAGAGCATCTTCCTTAACCAAAAGGTTGAATGTTTGATTCTAGTCAGGGCATATACCTATCTCCATTGCTGGTCTGTGTTCTGGTGAGTGCCAGTCTGTTCTAGATATGTAAGATCCCTAAGCTGGGCATGTATAGGAGGCAACTGATTGATGCTTCTCTCTCTCACAGTGATGATTCTATCTAAAAGCAAAAAAAAAGTCCTCCAGTAATGATAAAAAAAGTCTACATAAAATATCATCACTCCTCTGTGACCATATTAGTGTTAAATATGTAAAGGTATGTCCTAAAAAGTTACACATACTACTTCACCTCTAAACCATTGGTTTCCATTTGATCTTTGGGTTCTGATACCTCTTTTGCCATACTACTATTTTAAATTAATAAACCAAATGAAGGCTTAATGTAATATATAATAAAGCATAGTGCCAACTCTGGAATCACACTAACCTGGCTGTGAATTCTAACTCCATCTTATTAACACTATGAAACTCAGTCAGTTAGTTATCCTCCTTGAGCTTTGGCTTCCTTATCTATAAAGTGGAGGTTTTAAGAATACCAGCTTCAGAGGCCATTTTTGTGGGTTAAAAGACGTGATGATGATAAAGCACTTAATGGAGAGCTTGGCACATATTGAGCAATGCTTGTTCTCATTAATAGAGTAAGGCCATATTACCATTTTAAAGCTCAAAATAGTTTTAGGTGAACAAGTCCATAACACAGACATAATGAAAATTTCAATAACTCATTTTACACTTTAACAAAAATATGGGATTATATAATTTAACACTTCACATGAGTAATAAAAGTTGCATTGAAATGTATTTTAAATTTCCCTGGTTAATATATGCCATTCTTGCCAAATGACCAACATTAATGGGAACAAAACCCAGTCGTGTGCTACATTTAATCTCAAACCAGCCCTTAGTAATTGTTAATGTTTCAAACCTTTGCATTAAAAGATCACATTTCTTGATTGCTTTCTATTTATAGTGTTATGTAAGAAAAGCAGCCCTATCTGAATGTGGTAGTGATTTATGTTAATTTACAGGACCTTTTGCCCCATGCAACTCCATAGAGTTAAACTTACATATCTTTTAAAATGGTGTAAAATTAATGAATTTGTGATTGAGCATTGAGTTTCTGCATATGTGTATAATATTAGCTCACTTAATCAAGATGACAATGCTCCTTTGTCTTTAGGCTAGAAACTAAATTACAACAGAGCATGAAAATGCTGTATAACTATCCATTATTTTTGAGCTCTCAAAAATTATTACAAAAATTTCTTTCTAATGGATAAGACAATTGGTAATGTCATTTTCTAGGCAAGAATTAAAATACTAAATGGTAAACCTTTTGATCCAATATTTTAGAAGCATTGCCAATTAACAGGCTCTCAAAATTTTGAATAACAAAAATTTTAGTAGGCAAATAGTAATTGTTTTAATTATGTGCACAGTTATGCAGCTAAACCGACTACTCACTGATGTTCACAATTCTGTTGCTTTTTTTGAATCAAAATTTACATAGTTTTTATTTTTGATTAAGCTCCTTTTTTATCCTCACACAAGGATATGTTTATTAATTTGAGAGAGAGAGGAAAGGGGAGGGGCGAGAGAGAGAGAGAAAGAGAAAAAGAGATGTCAGAGAGGAAACATCAAACAGTTGCCTCCCATGTGTGCCCTGACCCAGGGATTGAACCCTCAGCTTTTTGGCATATGGGATGATACTCCAATTTACTGAGTTACCTGACCAGGACAAACACCTATCTTTTTTCCTTTTTCTTTTTAAATTATATGTTATTGTTAATGCTATTACAGCTGTCACAATTTTTTGCCCTTTGCCCACCTCCACTGAACTGCTCCCTAATCCCTCAGGCAATCCCCACACCATTGTCTTTGTCCATGGGTCATGCATGTATGTTCTTTGACTACTCTATTCCCTGTGCTGTACTTTACATCCTTATGACTGTTCTGTAACTACTAATTGGGACTTCTTAATCCCGTCACCTTTTTTGCCTATCTTCCTAACGACTTTCCCATCTGGCAATCGTCAAAACATTTTCTGTGTCTATGCTTCTGTTTCTGTTCTACTTGTTTATTTTGTTTTTTAAATTTAATTGTTGATAGATATGTATTTATTGAAATTTTATTGTTCATATTTTTTATCTTCTTCTTAAAGAAGACCCTTTAACATTTAATTTAATAATGGTTTGGTGGTGATGAATTTCTTTAGCTCCTTCTTGTCTGGAAAGCACTTTATCTGTCCTTCAGTTCTCCTGGATAGAGTAATCTTGATTGTAGGTCCTTGCTTTTTATCACTTTGAATATTTATTGTCAATCCCTTCTAGCCTGCAAAGTTTCTTTTGAGAAATCAGCTGACAATCTTATGGGAAGCCCCCTGTAGGTAACTAACTGCCTTTATTTTGCTGCTTTTAAGATTCTCTCTTTATTCTTAACCTTTGGCATTTTAATTATGATAATGTTGTGGTGTGGGCTTTTTGGGTTAATCTTCTTTGGGGCTCTCTGTGTTTCCTGGACTTGTATGTCTATTTCCTTCACCAGATTAGGGAAATTTTTTGTCATTATTTTTTCAAATAGGTTTTCAATTTCTTGCACTTTCTCTCCTACTTCTGGTACCCCCATGATATGAATATCAGTATGCTTGAAGTTGTCCCAGAGGCTCCTGACACTATCCTCATTTTTTTTTGTATTTTTTTCTTCTTGTTCTGATTGGGTGTGTTTTGCTTCCTTAAATTCCAGATTGCTGATTTGATTCTACTGTTGATTTGCTGTAAATTGTTCTTTATTTGAATTAGTGTATCCTTCATATCTGACTGAATCTTTTTTGTGCTGTTGAGATTCTCACTAAATTTACTGAGCATCCTTATAACCAATGGTTCGAACTTCGCGTCTAGTAGATTGCTTGTCTCCATTTTGTTTCTGGAGTTTTGTTCTGTTCTTTCATTTGGGCCATTTGTTTTGTCTTCTCATTTTGGCAGCCCCTCTGTGTTGTTTGTATGTATTAGGTAGAGCTGCTATATCTCCTAGGCTTGGTAGAATGGCCTAATGTAGTAGGTGTCCTATAGGGTGCAGTGACACATCTGCCCTGTCACCCAAGCTGGGTACTCAAGGTACACCTATCATATGGGCTATGAACACCCTACTCGTATAGTTGTGCCTTGGTTGATGTTGACACATCCAAAGTCAGCCACCTCTTGTGTTCTTCATGGGGCTACCCGGCATAGGCTACAAAGCAATCTGCAGATGGCTGCTACTTGAGCTGGGCTTGGAGTGGCACAGGTGAGGCCAAGCTGTGACCAAGGCCTGCTGCTGCTAGTGACAGGTCTGGGGCCTCTCAGTAAGAAGTATGGGGCTCACTGGGGCCAGATCCTGTTTGTTTGAGAGAATTGAGGAAAATCTGAAGAATGGGCCAAAAATAAGCCATTCATAAGGAAAAGCCACTGTAAACAGCTTGGGTGGTTCCAAAATTGGATTGGGTGAGTCCTTAGGAACACCCATGTGGCACAAACCATGTGAGCCAGGTTAATGGAATCTCACATATGGTGCCCATCTGCCAGCTCTGTAGGGGGAGGACTCAGAAAAGGAACAGTGGCCTCAGCCAGCACTTCTGTGTGAGAGAAAGCTGTCCCCTAGCATTTGCCCTAATGCTGAACAATTCAGTTCCTCTCTGTACGTCTCTGGTACCTTTTAGTCTGCTGCCCCCATTCTGGAACTCAATAGGGAATGAGTCTGAGTAAGTTCATGGGTGGGCCCTTTAAGAGGAACTGCCTGGGATTGCAGAAGTTTCTGTCTTCCACAACCTCAACCTCCACTGGTTTTTATGGCCAGAAGTTACGGGAACTTCTTTTCCTGGCATTGGATACCTGGGCTGGGGAGGCTGGTGTGGAGCTGGAACCCCTGCTCCTGAGAGATCCCTTCTGATTTTTATGTGGGTGTGGCACTAGCTCATTTCATGCCTCTGCCCATCCTACCAGTCTTTATGTGGCTTCTTTTTTAATTCTGTAATTGTAGGACTTCCTTTCAGCTTGATTTCTGGTAGCTCTGAATGATGGTGGTTTTGTAGTTCAGTTGTAATTTTGAAATGGTTGTGCAAGGGGATGAGGCTTATGTATCTTTGATGCCATCTTTTAAAAAAGATTTTATCTATTTATTTTTAGAGAGATGGGAAGGAAGGGAGAAATAGAGGGAGAGAAATATTGATGTGAGTGAGAGACATTGGTCGGTTGCCTCTCTCATGCCCTTAGTGGGGGACCTGGCCTGCAACCCAGGCATGTGCCATGATGGAGAATCAAACTGGTGGCCTTTTGGTTCTCTGGCTAGCACTCAATCTACTGAGCCATGCCAGCTATCATCATGTCACCATTGTTACCCTCCTTTCTTGATACCAGTGTTCCCTTTTCTCATTATTAAAATGTCTCATCATTGCTTTGCATTATGATGTAGTTGCTAATCCAGAAAGATAGTTTAGTTCTTTTAAATCTTGTTTCGTGCCTCATGTTCATCATGGTCAGAGATCCTAAGAAAGGTTAAAATATATTTCTTCCTTGGTTAAAGTGATTTATCCATTTTTAGTTTTCATAGGGGTTGTACTTCAGTTTTGATTTTATGATTACATTCAGTAGGTCATTATGCTCCTCTTTTACAGTAATGAATACATAGCCTTTTCAGTGTTTTCAAACTGTTTCACTGAAAAAAGTAGTTTTGTTCTATTTGGTACTACTTATCATTAGTATGTCATTTTGATGTGGGTCAGTCCACCATTGTATTTTTGTACCTCTTCTCATACTATAAGATAGTATCTTCTGTAAGTTCTTAGATATTAGCACCAAGGATATAGGTTATAAAATGTCTTATTATCTTTGTCTTTCTAGTGTTCTTACCTGGCCATACATTGTTGGCTAGATAGAGAAAAAATGCAAATAATAGATTAGGAGGCAGTTTCCTGGTTCCTTTTACACTTGAAGGTAGTCTTGTTGACTGGAGTTTCAAGAAAATCCTGTTTAATGCTTTCATTCTATGATTTTTTAAGAAATATGCAGAGAACTGCTGTATCCTATTCTTTTGTGATTTTTTTCTGTCTGCTAATGAGGAATCCCCGGGTGGCTTGGACATGTAATATGTACCCATAATACCATGGGTATTATGGGTATTCTGCTGCTATTGATGGACAGTAATCTTTTTAAGGCAGCTTTACTTAGCATGGTTCTAAGTTTTAGGACATGATTTGACCTGAGAAGCATTAAAATCTTGTATTAAGCCATGACAGACTATCACTTTATACTATTTCCTATCATTCATTCAGCTATTAATTCACTCAACACATTCTTTTAGTTCCCTCAATATGGTAGCATGATTCTGCATACTTTTTGTACAGTGAAGAACTAAACAGAACATACAAGTGGAATACATGAATGTACTTATGTTTATAATGTAGAAGAACATGTATAATGCTGTGCTGCTTTGGTAAACTTCAAAGTGTGAATGGTGTTGTATTTTTAATTTTTATTTTTTTATTTTTTATTGTTTTTCAAGTACAGTTGTCTCCATTTTCCCTCCCCGCTCCCCTCACCTCCCACCCTCAATCCTTCCCTTCTTTGGCTTTGTCCATGGGTCTTTTATACATGTTGCTTGATACCCTTCTCCTTCTTTCCCCCTATCCCCCTACCCACTCGCCTCTGGTTACTATCAGTCAGTCTTTATTTTAATGTCTCTGATTATATTTTTCTTTCTTGTTTGTTTTGTTGATTAGGTTCCATTTATAGGTGAGATTATATGGTATATTTGTCTTTCACTGCCTGGCTTATTTCACTTAGCATAATGCTCTCTATTTTCATCCAGGCTGTTGAGAAGGGTGGAAGCTCCTTCTTTCCTTCTGCTGTGTAGTATTCCATTGTATAAATGTAGTACTACAGTTTTTTGACCCATTCATTTACAGATGGGCATTTAGGTTGCTTCCAACACTTAGCTATTGTAAATTGTGCTGCTATGAACACTGGGGTTCATAGGTTCTTTTGAATTTGTGTTTCAGGATTCTTAGGGCATAATCCCAGCAGTGGAATTGCTGGGTCAAAAGGCAGTTCCATTTTTAGTTTTCTGGACAAATTCCATACTGTTTTCCACAATAGCTTCAGCAGTCTATAGTGTTTTAATAGGTCTTCATTTAACACAGATCTCATTTTGATTTGAGAGATAGTTCTGAGTTCTGTACATGTACAAAGCTTGTAGGATAAATTGGTTTTGGTTCTATATCTTTATATAACATGTCATCTGCTCCTTCCAATGTGTTTTCTGTATGATCATTGTGTACTTTCTCTCTGTTGACATTTGTAAGTATATTTTAAAGTATTCTCTTGTCTATTGCTTTATTTAGATTGACTCTATGCTGACTGTTTACCAGGTTTTATGCTAGATACTGAGGATACAGTGTGAACAAGCACAAATGACTCTTTCTGCTCTTATGAAGCACATTCTGAAGGAGGAGATAGATGATAACTACATTTTGATGGAAATAATTAAATAACATGATAATCTCCAAAGGGAAATAAATTGCTTTATTATGAAGGTGGGAAAAGGAGGGTAGACAGGTAGGACTTTCTGAGGGAAAGACATTCACTTACACCCAAATGATAAGAAGACTCAGACATAAAATGTCTGAGGTAAATGCAAAGCTCTTTGAAGAGTCTGATGAATTATGGAAACTGAAAAGAGGCTAGTGTAATTGGGGGGTAGGAGAGAGAAGCAAGTATCATTTAGTGATATAGATAATGTATACCAGAACTGGATTCCCAGGACCTCTGGCTATATTAAACAGCTTGGATTTTATTTTAAATGCAATAGGAAGTCTTTAAACTCAGAGGCTTCAGGCAGGATGTGATGTAATCTTTTTCATGGTCTAAAAATATCACTCTGCTATATGGAAAATGGATTGGATGTGGGCATGAGGAGAGGCAGGGACATCTGTTGTGTCTAGAAGGGATTGGTGTTATTAACTAGGCTTAACATGAAGAGCATTGAGGACCTTAGTCATATTTAGAGATCTCTGCACATATTCCACAGTGAAATATTTAAGTGTGTCTTCTCTGTAGTCATGTAAAGTTCTTCCCAATAAAATGCTGGATGACCATTATAACTTGTTTGCTTGTATTCATATTTTTGAGCCTTTTATAAACCAGGTCTTATGACATTGCCTCTGGCAGTTTTCTTCTTTTTCAAACCTATTTTCTTTAGTTGTGAATATCAGACCTGTATCTGGCCAGGGTTCCTCACAGGTCCTGGATAGGTTCTTGCTCTAGGTCTACATTACATCTTATTTTTGAAACCATACTATTAGGGTTTCACTAGATACATGATTAACTTTCATCTATCATGTCTCCTAAGATGTTTAATAATTCATTTAGCAAATAAGTTTTTCAAATATAAACACATGACTTTTTCCATATGTATATACCATGATATTCTACACTCACATACATTTTATTTTAATCACGTAGATAAATTACCTACATAATTTTAATTCTGACCTAACTTCTGAATATTGGTTTTTATTTTTCATCTTGGTTCCATTCATAAAGTTCATGAATCATCATCTTGACCATCATGGAGAATGCCATCATGAGATTCCTGATGCCTAACAGTTTGCTTATATAATAAATACTCTCTCTATGCCCCTATATAATAGTTATTATAATCTATGCATGCACTTTTCAATACATTAGCCACCAGCCACATGTGACCATATAAGTTAAGAGAAATTAATTAAAATGAAATGCAATTTTTAATTAGCTTCCTTATTCATATACACTAACTACATATCAAGTGGTCAACGATACTGAACCAGCACGTATATATAACATTTCTATTATTGTTTAAATTTCTATTGGACAGTGCTAGTCTATACTGTATTGTTTTTTGTATGACATGAAATGATGTTTAAAACCATGAAAAAACTGAAAATAAAGACCTCTTTGTTTTAACCATCCAGGACTGTCACTCTATCATAAACTGTAGGAACTTTTATAATCTGAAAACATTTTGGAAATGAAGTAGTAGAACTTGCTACCTCAATTGTTTCTGTATGATCCAAATATTTTGGCTAAATTCATTATGTCAGGTGCTTGGAAAGGTTTTTGTTTCAGTAAATAAAAACTGTTTGGGTTGCAGGTTCCATGTCTCTATCCACAAGAGCCAGGAAAAATTTTGTATTGTGGTGGTTATACTTGGAAAACTGCTTTGGTTATTCCATAGTAAATGTTAAATATAAAATATTTATTTCTGGGACTTATTCACATCCAGAGAATGTTGGTAATGCCAGTATTATTGATACTCCTTCAACTGGAATAAAGAGGGACTATAATAACCAAAGAGTGACTCAGAAATATACCTTTATCTAGGTTTTTGAGTATATTGATTAGTCTTAAGAAATAGAAAAACATATGTCAGGAAAAAAGACTTTTGACATGAATTATTGATGAGTTTCATGTCATTCTGAATTTACTTGAATTTCAAGGAAACAAGGATAGTTTTTCTATTTATAAATATGGTACATGAAGGCTATGTGTACAATGAAGAAAAGTGGGAAAGCAAGATTGATGCCTTAGATTTTTCCTCATTATAGTCCTATCTGATATATGAATTTAACTAAAAGAGACATACCTGTTTCAAGTACAGGACATTATAATGTAATTTCTTTATTAATACTAAATGTCCTTTATAAATTTTATATAGTACTATTGAATAAGTTAAATTTGAGTATTAAATAAGACTTATAGACTTATACCAAGCATATTTGTTTCTTTTCTCTTTTTTTGCTGTGTTCATTTTCAATTTATTTTGCTCACAATTTCTTGTTTTTCATTTGAATTTTTGGTATAGTTATTATTGGGCAAATTGTATCATTTCAGTCATTTCTAGTATTACAATTGTGGGGCATCAACAGAAGATTTTTTTTCCCACAGGGTTTAGGAGAATAAAAAGCCAAGTTGATCTAGAACAGAATAAAGATCATTGAAATACCAAAGGAAGTAAACAAACTTATAGATGGTAATTTTTTTTGTTTAGCTATGGCATAAAGCATTTGTCCTTTAGCCAAAAGTTTTCACCTAAGAAAGCCCAAATAGTGCCAATAGTGTTTGTTTTAACCTCAATGCCCCTCATCTTTATTCATAAACTGTGAATTTTTGTACTATTGACATTTTATCTGATTTTCATAAATATTAATCTCATTTTTTTCCCAATAACCTTACTCTCTTACTCTTACTCTTCCAATAATCTTACTCTATGAGACACTCTTACTTAGTCTCATAGATATTAGTCCCTCATAATCATTTCCTAACAAATGGAATTATTTATCTGGTTATACATAGCCAGATAAGCTATCTGTCAGCAGGCTGAGATTTAAATAAACTTTACAAGAAATAAAGTTTATTTAAAATATTTAAGTATGAACTTAGCTCTCCTGTAGAGCAATGAATACTTCCTATTGAATTAAAGAAATGACCAAGTATTTAATTCAGTGAAATCTGAATCCCATTAACTTATCACGTTCTCACCCCAATAATGGTTCTTAGAACAATTACTGCAGCTGCTGGACCCAGGAAAGAAAAGGAAAATGAAATTGTGCATGTTTTGATGTTGGTCATGGTGGAATTACAGGTGGGTGTGGGAATAATAGGAAAATATGGTGGAAAAAAAATCAAGTGTGTATTGATTGTTCCTTTCTAGGTGGCTGCTTCTTTGGTTGTGTTGTGGCTACTTAAAGAGTGAGTATTCCCTGTCCTATGTGGGTGTATTTTGTTTCTATTGATTATTTGGGTCTTAATAAATATTGTAACATCCACTGTACTTCATTTCTCCACAATATCATAGAAGTGAAAAATCAAATTCTTTTGTTTAGAATTGTGACCATGTGTAGATCCTGCAGCTCTTCACTAATTTCTAAAGAATTCCATTGTGTTTAATTTTCATAAGATGTAGTGAAAATATTTAAAACAATATTATATATTAGAATTTTCTCTGCATACTTAATAAAAATCAAGTTTATCTTTTTCAATGGTGAGAAAGCTCAGTCTACTTTCTGGCAAAAGTATGTCCTTGAGATTAAAGGCCTAAGCCCTGCTAATAGAAATATGTTGTATTTCTTTAGACTCAACTTCAGTTTCATTTACAGTATATTGGAAATTCAATGGGAAGATTTGGTTGCTGAATAACAATTTCCCTTTGCTTTACAGAAGACCGCCTCAAGAACAAGGGAATAGTACTGGGAGTGCAAATAGCAGCTATGCATTGATCATCACCAGCACCAGCCACTTTTATGTCTTTTACATTTACGTGGGAGTAGCCGACACTTTGCTTGCTCTGGGATTCATCCGAGGTTTACCGCTGGTGCATTCTCTAATCACAGTGTCAAAAATTTTACACCACAAAATGTTACATTCTGTTCTTCATGCACCTATGTCAACCCTCAACATGTTAAAAGCAGGTACTTAACTAGAGATACAAAATGAAGCTGTTGATCCACCATCCAGGAGGCCTGTGATTTAGTTGGTTTTCTAGTAGTAGCTTTACACAGAGGCATCTGCACCTTTATTGAGCTTCCTTATGACAGGCATGTAGATTTTTTGGAACCTATAAACTGTCCAATATTGTTGTTTTTTGTATTTCTCTATCAGTTAATTTGAGTAGCTCAGTTTGTGCTCATAACATTGCAATAGCAGCAGCAAGCCCTTATGGGTCGGTTATTCACCATTCAGATGTTTGGTCTAACCCCTTCAAGGCATCCTGAGTATATTGCCAATGTGTAGTATTGTTTAAAAGAGAAGATTTGAAGCAATCAAGGAAAATATAAAATTCTTTTACTGATAAAGTCTTTTGATGGAGTAAAATAATCTTGTTTCCTATAACTGTTCAAAGGTGATCATACAAATTTGTTTCAGGTTTTTTTTCTTTTCACTTTTTTGGTGGGGAAAGGGTTGGTGGTGGTTGAAATCCCAAATGTATTTTAAAAGCATTTTTATACCATCATAGAGGTTGGTAAAAGGGTAGAAGCTTTCAGTTATAAGATGAATAAGGCCTGAGAAATTAATGTATAACTTGACTATAACTGATTACACTTTATTGTATAATTGAAGTTTACTAAGAGAATAAAACTTAAATGAAAGGTGATGGATATGTAATTCAATGGAAGGAGTGCTTTCACAATGTATACATATATCAAACCACTATGTTGTCCACTTGGAATAACTCACAATTTTATTTGTCAGTTATACCTCAGTAAATTAAGTCACAGGTAATAAGAATAGTGAAATAAAGGGGCCAAAGATTTAAAAAACTAAGGGTAATAAGATACATTGAAATTAATCAATTTAATTAATTCCCCTTTAGACAAATTCACATTTAGAGTTGAATAAGGAGTTCCCCAAGTTTTATTCTTATAGCAGTTTGTTGGGCACTTCTTTGTGTGGCACTAAGCTAGGGGCTGGAATGAAAAGATGAGTAAGGCACAGTTCTTGTCCTGGAAGAACTCACAGACAAGGGAGAGAAGGGAGACACAGAAGCATTTGATTAGAAGGCAAAGAAAAAGTTCAAGATTGATTTTAGAATAATTTGTATCCACAAATCTCAAAATAAGAAATATCCATGGATTTTTTTTTTTGGCTAACATTTCATTGTTAGTTCGCAGGAAGATCTTTATATTTATTCTGAAGCCCTTTTGGGCTGCTAAAGCCTTGACTCATTTGTATATACCCATCACCACTCTCTGTTTTAGAGCTAAGAAATTTTAGGCCTAGAGGGGAATATGTCAGATTTACTTGATCCAGTGATTTCATTTTTTTTTATGGAAAAACTGAGGCCCAAATAAGTTAGAGGATTTGTCAAAGTTGCCAGCAGTCAGGAATGGGCAATGAGACATAATGGAAAGAGTACAGTAATTGTTTAGTCCTGGTTTGTCCCTATATGAATGATGATCATGGGCAAAGTTGCTCTCCTGAGCCTGAACCTTGCCTTTGCATCTGTAAAGTGGTGACCTCAGAGGGTCATTGTGAGATCTTCTTTCCTGTTTCATGGCCAGCATGAAATAAATGTCAGTTCCCTATTGTTTCCTTCTGTGGGGCCCTATTCCCACAGGGGATGCCCTTTCCATTCCCCTGTTTATGTTTCAGAGCTCCTCATTCCCTTGAACACTATACATAGTGGTTCAGAATCTTCTCTCTTTCATATTTAAATGGTTATCATTCATTTTATTTTCTTATAAATCTTACTTTGCAAGCTTTAATGTGCTTTGTGGGATGATTCTGAAACATCTCTGTTTTTGCATTTTTCGTTATTTATGCTCATGAGAACTGAAATAGCAAGAAGACCTTACAACATCTAGATGTCCTTTTCCCACCTCTACCTTCACCTACAAGGATGATGCTTTATGTTAAAAAAACATTGCTGTTACTGATATATGGCCCATTTTTCTCATTATATTGCCTACTCTATTATAATCAGCAGCAACCAATGCTTCCTTGCCTTCTATGTGTACTTCAGTTTCAGATGTGCCCTTATGCCATTGTATACTGTACTTGATTTTCTTTGATTCCTTGTCTGATTTTCCTATGTTGTTAATTAATGACCTTAAATCATACAGACACACAGTAGGTGTTCACTAAAACATGTTAAATAAGTAGAAGTGTGAATGCATGTTTTGAGAGGATACTGCCATTTGAAATATAATGAGCACCACCAGAATGATTTTTTTTTTTTTTACCAGAATGGACTTTCATTTTCTGAACAGTATATATATCATAAACTAGTAGTTTTCAATTTTTGGTAACTTATGGAAAGATATAGAAATATGTTTTAAAATGCTAAAAAATATTGATAAAGGCTAAGAGAGTGACTTAAATCAATAAGTATGCATTGAATAATTCTTACATATAAGGCTTTTTGCTGAGGGCTATGAGTGATAGAAAATAAGTGTGGCATGATCCCCTTGTCTTCTGGTACTCTATAGTCTAGAAACAGACATAAGACATGTATACAAGCAACTATGGTATGAGACATGGATATAGTCATATAACATAGAAGTGTTGACAAGATGCAGTAAAGGAATTGTGTCCAGAGGAGAAAAAGATTAATCTAAGCTGATGCAAACATCGATGTTTCCTTGCAGGAGAGGCATTTGAGTTGGATCAGGAAGGAGATACAAATTTGGAGAAATAAAAATGAGGAGAAAGGGTTTTCAGGCAGAGGGAACCAAATGGGAAAAAACAAGGAGGTAGGAGAGTGTAGAATATATTTAAAGAATAAACCAAGAAAAGGACTTAGTTATAAAATTAGCCATGGGAAAGTAAAGTACAGTATAGGGGATATGGTCAATAATAATGCAGTAACTATGTATGGTGCCAGGTGGGTGCTAGACTTACTGAGGTGATGACCTTGTAACATGCATAAATATCTAATCACTAATCACCTAAAATTAATATATTATTGTATATCAACTAAAACTAAAAATAAAATTTTAAAAAAGAATAAAAGGATCTGGCTGAAACAGAATGTTTGAGTAGAGGAGGCTTATATTAACTAGGGGGTTTTCAAGGCCAAATCATGTAAAGCATTCAATATTTAACTAAGAATTTTGGATTTTATCCTGAAGCAAATGGGGGTGGGGTGTGAATGATAAGATTCAGTATCACATTGTGTGTACAGTATTATGTTGTATTTAATTCAATTATATGTTTCACTCCCCCACTAGACAATGAATTCCTCAAGGGCAATATCATGGTTTATTCACTTGTGTTACCTCAGTGCCTTGCATTGTGTCTGGTGCATAGTTGCCACTTCATATATAACTCTTTTTTATTGAAGGAAAAATTATCAAACTTATAAATGTGAGTCTGGTCTTTAGAAAATAGGCTGAAGTTTGGATTGCCAGTGAAGAGGGTAAAAAGAGAGAATATGGCAAAGGATGTCCACGCAGTGGGCAGGTAGGACTTGGAGCAGCCATGGGTTCTGCAGAGTTGCATCAGAAAGGTGAGAAAATCAGAGAAAGAGAGCTATATAGTATGGACTACAGATGTAAGGGAATGATGAGAACATAGCCTGGCTTGCAAGTGTGACATTGTAGTAGGATGAGTGCCCATTCCTGACATAATTTCTAATCTGTGCTCTATTAAAGACATTAGTTTTTGCCCAAATCTTACAGCAATCTATATTTTATAAAAGTTTAAAAGTGGGAAACAATTACTTAGAATCTTTGTAGAATACTAAATTTTTGTAAGTTGTTTATTTGATTACATGCTCATTCTTGAGTTCTAAATGCTTCTCCTATGATCTGAATTTATCACATATTAATTTATTAAGGATACTTATTTTTGAGAAGTTTATCTTCTTTTATATTATAGGTGAAATTCTTAATAGATTTTCCAAAGATACAGCAATTTTGGATGATCTTCTGCCTCTTACCATATTTGACTTCATTCAGGTTTGTAAAAATAAGTATTATTAAGTGTCTTTGGTTTGTCATCTTTTAAAATTAATTAGAAAAAGAAGTAAATGAGTTTTTATTATTCATTTGCTTGAGAGTTGAAATACTATCTACTGTGTGAATTTTGTCAATTTCAAAAAAAATCTTCAAAGTAAGCATACTTTTAGTAAATTCAGTGACAAGTTAAAACACCTTACCTGACCCAAATCCAAGGCAACTCTGCATTTAGATGTACTCCCGTCTACTTTGGAGTGATTCAAGAGGAATAGCAGACCATCTTCCCCCAGATCACTGTCCATGTAGTATGACATTTTTGACATTGACATTACTATTTGATTGAAGTCACCTACCTCAAAAGGGTACATGTTAAAATGAAGATTGATTTACTGGTGGGCTACAGTTTCAACCAGTCTCATCCATGAACACCTTGGCACAGATTAGCTAGCCAGCATTCTTACAATAAGGACCATAATGCAGGGACAGAAGTACAAGTAAGTGTTCAAGAAGGTGAGAGGGGAAAGAAAAATTCAGGACTAGTCTGGACGATGCCTGGGTAATAGGTCTGAAGAGCCCTCCAGTGCAGCTTGGCTCTGAGTATGTCTCTGGGGTGTTGTGATTGAGTGGTGATGAGAATGAAGAAGGAGGGGATGGAGATGAAGTTAAGCTACAGGATAGCGCATTAGGATTCTGTAAGTGACAGGGCTTAAGGTGTGTTGTGAATTAATAACTTGGCTATTGCACCAGATTTACAAATAGCTTCCCGTCCAGCTTAGGTCGAGCCCCAGAGAGCAAATGCTACAGTCAATGATCTCTTTGGAGAGACAGTTGGAATAGGATGCAGCCCCTCTTGTGACAATTCATTCTCTTCTCCTACCCACTTTCACACTCCCCTACCCCTCAATAACATACTTTATTTGAGAGAACCTATACAACAATATAAGGGCTCCCACATTTGTGTGTACACGCAACCTCCATTGGCAGATTTACAAAAAACAGATTGTCAGTTTGCCTCATCTGAAATGATTGGTAGAATCAAACACATTAACTGCTGTAAGTGAACTTAAGCATTTTGGATTTCCTTCAGTTGCTCAGGATATAACTCAGCAGCAGTAGCTGGAATTCTTTTACTGATGCTTTGAATTCATGCATTTGAAAGGGGTGTTTCCTGTGTCTTTCTTTTATGCTGGACATTTGTTCCTCGTTTCAGGAGTGTAAATGACTCTTCCAAATATAATATTACTAAATCAAGTACAAACTGGAACACAAACATCTTGACATGATTACAAAAGAATTAATGATAATTTTTTCTACTTTTGTAGTCTACTATTTTCTGAATCTGTATAAGGTTCACTTCAAAAATCCTATAGGAGACTTAATTTTTAATATTTATTTTATAAATTAACACTTTGTACCGTATTAGATGTCCCTCAAATGCTGTCTCTATGGCAATTTGAAGAGTTTCTGCTTAATTTCTAATGTTACTGACATTCTTTAGTACTTGCTTCAAAATCTAATTAATTTATTTTTTATTAAAAAATGTATTGGAGCCCTGGCTGGCATAGCTCAGTGGATTGAGCACGGGCTGCGAACCAAAGCATCGCAGGTTCGATTCCCAGTCAGGGCACATGCCTGTGTTGCGGGCCAGGTCCCCAGTGGGGACCACATCAGAGGCAACCACACATTGATGTTTCTCTCTCTCTCCTTCTCCTTCCCTTCCCCTCTCTAAAAATAAATAAATAAAATCTTTAAAAAAAATGTATTGGCCCTGACCAATGTGGCTCAGCTGGTTGGGTGTGACCCTGAAAACCAAAAGGTTGCTGGTTTGATTCCCTGTCAGGGCACATACCTGGATTGCAGGTTCTGTCTCCAGTCAGGGAGTATGCAAGAGGCAACTGACCAATGTTTCTCTCTCTCTCTCTTTCTCCCTCCCTTCCTCTCTCTCTAAAAATAAAAAAATAGAATAATTAAAAAAATTATTACAGAGGCTCTTTAAATTGTGAGCTCCTCAGGTTGTATTTAAGTATGTTCTGACAAAGGAAATTTCATTCTAGGCACAATTCAGGAATAAATTTTTGTGCAAATAAAATATACACGTAAATTCCCTTTTAAAACAAATTTCTATTTGGTCTGTTTCCTAACATTTGATAATGTTCTGGCAAATTTGCTTTCTAGATAGGAACATCATATAATGAAAATGGAAGATCCAGACTGCAGATACCACTATTTATTTCACTTTAACAATATACTTCATCTCTGAGGGTTTCAGCTTTCTAACCTGTAAAAGGAGAAAGATAGATCTGATGATGGCACTTTCGGTACAAAAGTTATTTGCTTCAGATTGGCATAATGGAAGTGGACCATTCATGACTAATTTGAATTTGAAGCCAAACAGAGAAAAATTGTACTCTAGCTCCTACTTATGTCTCTGTTTGGGTGAATGACTCTTTTTTTTAATGAGACAGAAGCCTGCACATTTTTAAATACTGAAATCTATTCTTCTCAGCCTAAAAATCTTTAGGACTTTTTTTTATTTCTTCTCTCTTATATACAATTATACACTGAGTCTTGCTACTTTGATCTCTACTAAACTGATCTCTTTCACATTATTTTCCCCTACTCATTATATAAATTCATTAATCCCTTGCTTAAAAATTCTGAAGGACTCACTGTCATTTATGAATTCCAACTCTGGTGTTCATTACATGGTCTTAAATAGTTATTAATTTATTTACCTATTTATCTGTTAATTAATTACTCATTTTGAAGTGGTCTTTTGCTCTCACTGTCAGCCCCAGTTTCACAGGCAGTGCTGTGTGATTGTCAGTGTCTGGGCACTTTGAAGCCCCTTACAATGAGAGGGAATGTGCTGTGCACTTCCTAGGAGTGTGAATGAATGGTACCTTGCAGGTGTTATAGTCTGTTGACTTTTTTTCTTTGACAAAGTTTAGGATTTGATTAAGGATGTGTGGGAATTAGAAATCTGTGCTCACATTTTCATCTTGTCCTGAAGTCCCTCTATTTGTTTATTTTGTTGCCCTCTCACTAATATACACCATCTGAGATGACTTGTTTCTTATCCACTGTGAATTAAACTAGGACAAAATTTAGGTTTCTTTGTGTAATTTGAGTATCAAATATATTAAACAAGTGCCTTTAGTTTTGCATACAATGCTAAATCAGTAGCTTTTCACTTTAGTGCCTAAGGGTGTCCTCTTATGGGACAAATAGAATTATTTTCCTTAATACTTAGGCCTATTTTTCACTTATTTGTCAGTTTGGGCTGTGTTCTGGATGACTATAATTGCTTGAAATCTATTTTGTGAATGTTTCATCACTTCCAGTTGTGCCCACCTTCTCCATTCTTCCCTAACCCAGTGTGATATCTTGGTTGGTTGACTACTCAGATATTGGTCAATATAAGCACAAGTCAGATGGACACAGTACATTTATAGTTGTCAACAGCAAACAAAAGACCCTGATTTTAATGGAGTAGTTGAATGTTTCCATGCTACTAATGAAGCAGCATTTGTCCTTCAGACGTACTGGTATTTAATATGATAGTCTATTTACATTAAGTCATATTCCCTAGTTAATCATGCTTAGAATGGGATTTCTCTCTTTTCTCTCCAAATGATCCTATTTATGAGAAAAAATTCATCATTAAAAATATGGTTTTCCATTAATAAAGTCTTGCCATGTAGCAACCAGGGCATTTGGGGCTTTCGCACTGTACTGTTGGCATGTGTGATGTCAGAATGAAATAGGGAAGACTTTCCTTAGATTATTGAGTCATCATATGGACTTTGTCCAGTGTCTGGCAGTAAAGATTTATTTGAATATTTGTTGTATTAGCAAGGGGCTGGTATTGCAGAATTTGATGACTGGAGAAGTGCAGGAATTTTCCCTAGAAAAGTGTTATTGAGATATGATCATATGAAGTTTTAGATGAGAATAACCTATTCAAAGAAGATTTATGTAGATCTTAGCTACACTCACATTCTGCTCCCATCAACCACAATGTTCTGTATTCTACTTCATGACCTGGAAAATGTATGTGTCACCCAGGGAAATTGATGCAGAAGTGGTTCATTGATTATCATATAGATATTACAGTAGGTTTATTTTTTAGCCCTTCTTGTGAGTTACTTACACTTTATTCAAATGGGTTATTGTGGAATAAATATTAAGAGACTTTTTTCTTTTTAAAATGTATGGATTTACTGTCATGTGGAAATATAGAAATTAAAAACCTTTAGCTTGTTCCTGAAGAACACCAACATGGTTAGATTGTTTCTGAGACTGCCAACAGGGCTCTGGTTCTTTTGGTGAATAATGTGAAGCAGTAGCTATAGTGTGGATGGGCTTGACTTAAACACAAAATTCATTTTGACAGTATGCGAGATAGAAGAATTATCTAATTTTGAATTAAATTAGCCATACCCCCACCCCAATTTTTTTGAGCCTATAGGTTATCTCTGGTTGTTTTAAGGAATAGAAACAGGATTTGGGGGGAAGGGTAGTAATATTTATTTATTAAATAATTTTTATTCAATCTTAAACATGAGAAAACTAGATTCAGAAAAGTTAAGTAGCTTGCCTAAAAGACCAAGCCATGTTTAAACCAGGTCTGTCTGATTCAAAAGGCTGCAAGATGAATGGCCAAATTTCAGAAATTATCTGAGCAAAATAAATACTAAAGTTTCACATTCATACTAAAATTATCTCAAAATAAAAAGTTTATTTTAAAAGAGGGCCAGTCTAGAAAAAAGTCACCTGTTCTAAATTTATTTGTCATACACTTTAAAGTGTACAGGAAATAAGAACATTAAGAGATCCAAGATCACCATATTTTCAAAACTTCAAAATGGTGTTACAAGTGTCCTACACAATTTTTGAGTATTCAGATAACTTATGAAAACAAAGTACTTTGAGATGACAAGTTTCCTAATAGGAAAATGCTTGCCCCTTACTGAGAATGGAACAAACAGAGTGTGAAAAGCTTATTTAGAAATAATATTGCTGACATACCTTGCCCACTTTGCAACATGAAAATATTTACTCACAATGTCTTTTCTTGATCCTACAGTTGGTATTAGTTGTGATCGGAGCTATAGCAGTGGTGTCAGTTTTACACCCCTACATTTTCCTAGCAACAGTGCCAGTGATCACTGCTTTTATTATGCTGAGAGCCTACTTCCTCCCTACCTCCCAGCAACTCAAACAACTGGAATCTGAAGGTATGATGCTGAATGTGCAATGCTTACCTTGGAAAATATCCACAACAGCTATCTGTAATTCGCTATTATTAAGCTACTGTTCAAAAATTTTTTTCTCTGCTTTTAAACTTTTGCATCATATAGCAATAAGTTTTTAAAAGTATATGAATATAAGAGAAAATAGTAAATTACAAAGTACATATAGATTATTTTTATTAAATAAGACTATGTGAATTCATTTTGGTTTTAGAGCAACTTCCTAGTATCTTACCAGCATTAATATATAGGATATTCATTCATAACTTTCCAATATAAATTAAATTTTGAAAATGATAGTGCTAATATTACTAAAGGTTTGTCTGGGTTCCCAAATGGCACTGGACAAAATTCTTCCTTCGGCTTGTTTTCAAACACTGTTCCTTTCTTTCTTCAGGTCTGCCTTCTTCTGCCCCAAACATTGCTCAAGCTGTTTTTAAGCACATTTTTTGGTAACAGCCTTTGTGCAGGTGCATTTTCAGGGGCTAAAATTTCAGTGCATTTCTGCATTGGAGGTTATTTGCTAAATTAAGTCATATAAACTTTCTTAATCAAGGCATTGAATAAATTGTCGTAAAAGAAAAACCATTTTCTCTCAGCAGTGAAGAATTTAGGATTAGCCAGAAAAACAATGCCCGGTGGTAGCCAAGAAACATGAATAAATAATGGCAGTAATTTTATAAGTTCATAAACATGGTAGCCAATTAAAAAAAGAGAGTAATGTTAAAAAATAACAAATGTCAGGACTTCTGGCCAAGATGGAGACATAGGTAGATGGATGCCCTTGCCTCCTCACACAACCAAAAGGACAACAATAAGTTTAAAAACAAAAAACAATCAGAACTGCCAGAAAATCAAACCGTGTGGAAGTCCAACAACCAAGGAGTTAAAGAAGAAACATTCATTCAGATCAGTAAGAAGGGCGGAGACAGGCAGTGAGGCTGGCAGACGGGGCGAGGCACTGGCTGGCGCAGCTAGAGGTCCCACATTCGTGTGCAGATAAACTGGGAGGAACAGCTGGGGAGTAAGACAGACCCACAACCCAGGGCTCCAGGGCAGGGAAATAAAGCCTCAAGACCTCTGACTGTAAAAATCTGTGGGGTTTGCAACAGCAGGAAAAACTCCCAACCTCATAAGAGAGTCTGTTGGAGAGACCCACAGGGTACTAGAACATACAGAAACCTACCCACCCAGGAATCAGCACCACAAGGGCCCAGTTTGATTGTGGGTAGCTGGGGAAGTGACTGAAAACCAGCAGAGAGCAAAGCGAGTGGCGTTGTTCCTTGTCTGACCCCTCCCCCAAAGACAGTGTCATAGCACAGCAACAGGGTGGGCCCACGATAGCGAATACCTAAGGCTGCACCCCTTACTACTTAACAGGCAAAGCGAGAAAAAAAATGGCCCAAATGAAAGAACAGATCAAAGCTCCAGAAAAAATATAACTAAGCGACAAAGAGATAGCCAACCTATCAGATGCAGAGTTAAAAACACTGGTAATCAGGATGCTCACAGAATTGGTTGAATATCGTTGCAAATTAGAGGAAAAACCAAAGGCTATGAAACGTGAAATAAAGGAAAATGTACAGGGAGCCAACAGTGAAGGGAAGGAAACCGGGACTCAAATCAACAGTTTGGAGCAGAAGGAAGAAAGAAACATTCAACCAGAACAGAATGAAGAAACAAGAATTCAAAAACATGAGGAGAGATTCAGGAACCTCTGGGATATCTTTAAACATTCCAACATCCGAATCATAGGGGTGCCAGAAAGAAAAAAGGAAGAGCAACAAGTGGAAAAGTTATATGAACAAATACTGAAGGAGAACTTCCCCAATCTGGCAAAGGAAATAGACTTCCAGGAAGTCCAGGAAGCTCAGAGAGTCCCAAAGAAGTTGGACCCAAGGAAGCACACACCAAGACATATCATGATGACATTACCCAAGATAAAAGATAAGAAGAGAATCTTAAAGGCAGCAAGAGAAAAGAGGATAGTTACCTACAAAGGAGTTCCCACAAGACTATCAGCTAATTTCTCAAAAGAGACCTTGCAGGCAAGAAAGGGATGGAAAGAAGTATTTGAAGTCATGAAAGGCAAGGACCTACATCTAAGATTGTCCAGCAAAGCTATCATTTAGAATAGAGGGGCACATAAAGTGCTTCCCAGATAAGGTAAAGCTAAAGGAGTTCATCATCACCCAGTCCTTATTACATGAAATATTAAAGAGACTTATCTAAGAAAAAGATCAAAGACTTCCAACCAAGATGCAGGCATAGGTAGATACACTGTGCCTCCTCACACAACCAAAATAGGGACAGCAACAGTTCCGGGGGAAAAAAAACAGCCAGTACTGACAGAAAATTGAACTGTATGGAAGTCCAACAACCAAAGAGTTAAAGTAGACATATTCATCCAGACCAGGAGGAGGGGCAGAATTGGGTGGCCAGGTGGAGAAGGGTTGTGGCAAAAAGAGTGGTGGCTGGCGGACGCTGGCTGCACTAGGCAGCAGCTGGTGGACCCCAGGCACAAGGGGTGGCAGCGGGTAGACCCAGTGAGGTGGTGGATTGTGGAGAAGTGTGGCACAAAAGGTGACTGGCAGACCAGGCAGTCTCACATTTGCATGCAAATGAATCAGGAAAAACTGGGGAATGAGACAGACCTTGCAACCCAGGGTCCCAGCTCTGGGAAATAAAGCATCAAAACACCAATTGAAAACACCTGTGGGGGTTGACGTGCCTGGAGAGACTTCCAGCCTCACAAGAGAGTTCGTTGGACAAACACATAGGGTCCTCGAATGTACACAAGTGCACCAACATGGGAATCAGCACCAGAAGGGCCCAATTTACTTGGGGGGAAGCAGGTGAAATGACTGAAATCTGGCAGGGAGTGGAGCAAGTGCCATTGTTCCCTCTTGGACCCCTGACCCACATACAGCATCACAACCCAGCAACTGGGTTGCCCCTCCCTGGTGAACACCTAAGGCTTCGCCCCTCACTACATAACAAGTGTGTCAAGAAAAAAAATGGCCCAAATGAAAGAACAGATCAAAGCTCCACAGCAAATACAACTAAGCAACCAAGAGACAGTCAACCCATCAGACGCACAATTCAAAGCACTGGTGATCAGGATATTCACAAAATTGGTTGAATGTGGTCACAAATTAGATGAAAAAATGAAGGCTACACTAAGTGAAATAAAGGAAAACGCATAGGGAAGCAATAGTGATGGGAAGAAAACTGGGACTCAAATCAACAGTTTGGACCAGAAGGAAGAAATAAACAGTCAACCAGAACAGAATGAAGATACAAGAATTCAAAAAAATGAGGAGAGGCTTAGAAACCTCCAGGACATCTTTAAACATTCCAACATTCAAATTATAGGGGTACCAGAAGGAGAAGAGGAAGAGCAACAAGTGGAAAAGTTATTTGAACAAATAATAAAGGAGAACTTCCCCAATCTGGCCAAGACTAGACTTCCAGGAAGTCCAGGAAGCTCAGTGAGTCCCAAAGAAGCTGGACCCAAGGAGGAACAGACCAAGGCATATCAGAATTACATTAACCAAGGTAAAAATGAAGGAGAGAATCTTAGAAGCAGCAAGAGATAAGGAGGCAGTAACCTACTAAGGAGTTCCCATCAGACTGTCAGCTGATTTCTCCAAAGAGACCTTGCAGGCAAGAAGGGGCTGGAAAGAAGTATTCCAAGTCATGAAAGGCAAGGACCTACATCCAAGATTCCTCTATCCAGCAAAGCTTTCATTTAGAATGGAAGGGCAGATAAAATGCTTCTCAGATAAGGTCAAGTTAAAGGAGTTCATTATCACCAATCCCTTATTTTATGAAATGTTAAAGGGACTTATCTAAGAAAAAGAAGATAAAAAACTTGTATAGTAAAATGACAGCAAACTCACAATTATTAACAGCAACACTTAAAACAAAAGCAAAAACAAAAGCTAAAACAAAAGCAAAAAACAAACGGTCCTGTTACGGTCCTGTTTAGTGGACAACTAAAACAGGAACAGAAGCGTGGAAGTAGAGATCACATGGAGGGTTGGCAACAGGGGAGTGGAAGGAGGAGAGAGGGGGAAAAGGTGCAGAGAATAAGTAGCATAGATGGTAAGTAGAAAATACACAGGGGGAGGGTAAGAATAGTATGGGAAATGTAGAAGCTAAAGAACTTATGACACATGGACATGAACTAAAGGGGGGAATGTGGGTGGGAGAGGGTGTGCAGGGTGGAGGGGAATGAAGGGAAGGTAATGGGACAACTGTAATAGCATAATCAATAAATATATTTAAAAAATAAAAATATTTATATTTAAAAAATAAAAATTAAAAATAACAAATTTCATCTCTTCCAAGTATGGTACCAGAATTAAAACCTCTCTAACCAATGATATTTGCTGTCTTTTAAACTAAACTTTATCAGGTACATGATAATAAGGGTTTGCATTGTCTATTTATGTGATTTGCATTATTTTCTATGGGAATATTTCACAGGCAGGAGTCCAATATTCACTCATCTGGTTACAAGCTTAAGAGGACTGTGGACACTTCGTGCCTTTGGACGTCAGCCTTACTTTGAAACACTGTTTCACAAAACTCTGAATTTACATACTGCCAACTGGTTCTTGTATCTATCAACACTGCGCTGGTTCCAAATGAGAATAGAAATGATTTTTGTCATCTTCTTCATTGCTGTTACCTTCATTTCCATTTTAACAACAGGTACTGTGAACATTTAATTTAAAGTTTTGTCAACCAATAAAATGTTGCATTCTTTAGGTTAACATTTTTCAATACCTTTAAATAAATTTGGGGAGGTATTTTGTTAATCAAAACATTTATTAGTTTATTTTTGAACAAATTATTTCCTTGAATTTCTATTGTTTATTATTGAACAAATGATGTTTTGACTTAGAACTGTCTATATATAGCATTATCCCTACTTCACAGTTTAAAAAACTGAGACAAAAATAATAAATCTATGATTGAAAAAATCTACCTAATAAAGAACTCTCTGAAATAGGGGGGAAAAGTTCCATATTCACAAACACACATATACAAAATCTTCATCCCTGGTAAGTTTTGTTCTTTTAACCACCAGATGGTAAAATTTGTTATTCTAATGAGAATATTGCATGACAAAAACTGCCACAAATGTGAAACATTAGATATAAGTATCATATTTCTCAAATACAGATGAGCCGAATTTTTCATTATAAGTAAAATAAAAATCTATATATACAAGTGAGTTTTTCTAATTTAAGAAGTTCAAACTGAACTAACATGCAAAACAGACAGATTCATACATAGATAGAGAGCAAATAGTAGGGGGGAGGGTAAGAGGTAGCAGGATTGAACAAAAAGGAAAAAGGACTCATGGATATGGACAACAGTGTGGTGATTGCTGTGGGGAGTAGGGGTATAACAGAACTAAATGGTAATGGAAACAATACAGTAAAGGTTAATTACATTAAAGAAGAAATAAAATAAAATAAATATAATTTCCACCAGAAAAAGTAGTTGAATTATTGAATTATATATAGTAGGCAAAGGCTCAGAGTAAATGCCAAATGCCAAAGGGTTGTTTGGTTATAAGAATAAAATCCTGCTCAAATAAAAACGAGGCACCTGTTGGAGAATTGCAGGAGTGCCTCATGGAACCCCAAGACAGGAGGCACAGGAAGAGAAATGGAGAGTCAGACCTGGCTCTTCTTGAGGCCAAATGCTGGCCTTTGTCCCTTGCTTTCTGTAGCTGCTTCATTCATTTTTCTCTTTGAAGACTTTTCTGGTGTACTAGGGCTATGCCACAATAACTCTATGTGACATCTTCATTCACACCCCTGAGTTAACAACAGAATTCCTGTGTCCATTTACAACATCCTAGGGAGAACAGAAAATAGGCCCATTTGGGCTCAGGGATCCACCTGTAGTCCATGTGGTTGCTGTGAGGGTAGCAGGTTTCCCACCTTCATTGTTCTCAGATAGGGCTCTGGGAAAGGACTCCATGAGAGGAATCGAAGTGAGCAGGTAAATGAACCCTTAGCTGCACAGTAATTTTGGGACATTTTAAAAGCTAAAGTTTTTTTAGGTTCATAACTTTAAGTTTTTCCCTTAAGTTATTTGAAACAGGATCAAAGAAGGCTAAATTACATGAATAAAGATTTGTTAATAATTAATTCAAACAAATGTGTCAGATCCTTAATGTAATGATTAAGGATCTGATTGAGGCCCAATTTACCAAGGATGATAGGCAAAGCATTTAATAGTCAGTGTAGTTTAGTACCTATCAATCAAATCCAGTGCCCAGCCAGAGTGAATGTTGGCCATGCAGCTAATCAACCCTGCCTCTACTGGTGTTCAGCTGTATTAACTTGTACACATTATATAACTTCTCCAAGGTCCTCATTTTCCTCACATGTAAATATACATAATATTAATACCTATCCCATAGGTTTGTAGTGAGAATTAAATGTGATAATTTGTGCTAAACACTTACTTTGGTGCCTGGCACATAAATCTTACATTGCTATTAAATTTTATCTTACTCTCATCTTAATCTTCAGAATGGATAATATATTGGGATCCTGAATAAATATTACCTATTTAGAATAAGTAATTTAGTACTAAATGTACATACCTGCTGTCTATGCTTTGTCATCTCTTAGAGGAATTACGGAATGAAAAAATTTAATTAATAATTATAAACACTGGCCTACAAACCAAAGGGTCGCTGGTTTGATTCCCTGTCACGGCACATGCCTGGGTTGTGGGCCAGGTCACCAGTGTGGGATGCGCAAGAACCAACAACACATTGACGTTTCTCTCCCTCTCTTTCTCCCACCTTTTCCATCTGTCTAAAAATAAATAAATAAAATCTCAAAAAATAGAATGAATTATTTCTTCTATTTTTAGAACCCTATGACAATTTTATCATGCAAATAGATACAAGGACTGACTCTCAATTGAGATTTTATAACTAAATTTATAACAATTTAAGAACATTTGTATTAGAAAATTTTTATAGCCATAAATACTGAATATTAATGATTTTAATTAGTGGTCCTCCCCAGCCCTGAAAGTCTATTTACTCTAATTAAACACGTAAGTTTTGTTCATCCTGGGTGAACTAGTTTGTTTTTTGTGTATTTTTTTTTTTTTTTACATACATGGCAGTCTTCCCTTTCCAAATGGCAGATCCATGAGTTTTGACTTTCCAGTAAAACTTCAAGTCCAATTTCTTCTCAACAACCTCAGACTTCCTCATAAAGGAACCCATTAGGACACAGGGCTTTTTTTTTCCATTGTCCATTGTAGTCTTTGAAGGTATTATTAATTATTATTTACAGAGTGAAAGTAGAGAAGTTAAACATATCTACCCAATATCAACAGCCCCTTCAATATCTGAAACATTTTTTAAAAGGGCAGTTCTTTCCTAATATTCTATCACTCTTTGATTTAAAACATTGGTTAAATACTATATGCAGGGCATTATTACTAGTGATAGCTCCTTGGTGAACTGAGATGAAAGATGGTTAAAATTGGTACAAAATTGAAATGTAACTTTAAATGTCATATGTTTTGGGAGAGGTATAAATAAAGGGGTTCAAGAGAGAAATAACATAAAGTTTGTTTATATCCTTCTTCCAGTTATAGGTGAAGGAGAAGGAAGAGTAGGTATCATTCTGACATTGGCCATGAATATCATGAGTACTTTGCAGTGGGCTATGAACTCCAGCATAGATGTGGATAGTTTGGTAAGTAATTATTTTTTAAGAAATTTTTATGAAACATTTCAGGCACATCAAAGATATAGGTTATAACATAAAGACAACTAGGTACCCAGCCCTCAGCTTAAGGTATAAAACATTACAGATAAAATGAAGGCTATTATGTATTTCTTATTAAGCCCATAGCTCTTATTTCCTCCACATAGATAATCACAATTAAGATTTAGTGCTATAGTGAGTGAACATTGTGCACAACCTCCTCAGCCAGGATTTCTGTAGGACAGATACCAATGAGTGGTACTGCTAGGTCATAGAATTAATCTACATTTAACTTTACTAGTTGATGCCAAATTGTCCTGAAATCTGTTGTACCATTTATATTCTCATCAATAGAATATAATGATTCTCATAGGCCCATACCTATGATATGCAACACTTGATATTGTCAGGCTTTTTAATTTTGGCAATCTGATGAATGTGAAGTTATTACGAAGGAGATAGAGCAGCTTAATACATATTTATTGGCTACTTGAGTTTTCTCTTCTGTTAATTGCTTGTTCATATTGATTGATTATTTTTCAAATAGACTGGGTTTTTTTCTTGATTGATTTGTAGGAGTTTGTGAATTCCGGATCGATTGCCAGCTTTATGTGTCAAATACATTCAGTCTCCCAGTCAATGGCTTGGTTTTTAGTGTCTTTTGATGAAAAGAAGATTTTAAGTTAAATGAAGCTAAATTTATGTCTTTTATGTTTTGTGCATTTGGTATTGAGTTTAAGAAATTCTTACCTATTTTAGGTTTTCAAATTCATCAGTGTTACATTTTTTATAATATTCTTTTCTAATTACTAAAATTTCTGTAGTCTTTAGTCATGGCTCCTTCCTCATTCTTAAAGTGTTTATCATTGCCTTCTTTCTTTTTGCTTGATCATTATTGCCACACATTTGTATCCTTGATTGGTGTATATAAAGACTGTATTTTGGCTTTGTTGTTTCTCTTGTCTTGTTTCCCTAGAATGCAGAGCCTGCAGGGAGGTTTATGAGCAAGCACTGTGTCAGTGATACAAACCTTGTGGCAGCAAGAAAGATGAAGGAAGCAAGGCAGATTTCTAATTTTTAATTAAAAAACAAATACATAATTTTTAATCAGACTGTGCAGTTTGTCTGGATAGCTTAATCATCAACTTTTATTAGTCTATCTGTAGTACTGTTTATAAAATGAGTCATCCATTACTGCATTGGTGGAGGGTGTAGGAACTCATGTTGAAAATGACTTTTATTGCAGTCCAAGGTCCTTTTCTCATTCTCTGAGATAGTTCGCTTGTTCTCAAACCACAGATGTTCATTCAGCTGTGACATTTGTATAATCAATTCCTATCAGAACAAATATCATTATAAAAAATATCTCTAGGAAAAAAACCCAAACCGTTTAATGTCCTCTTTTTTCCTATATGTGTTAATATTTTAACAAAAGCATTTTAATAACTCACTGAAATGTAACTTAACCTTAACATGATTTATAGTAGGGTTTATCTCCTTTCCTTTAACATTATGTTTTTTCAGTCTGAACAGCTGTTTTTAACTACTCATTCATCTCCTCACTTAGCTCTTGTGCTTTTGGGGTTGGGTCTCATAAATGTTCATTCTTTTCTTTTTTCTTCTTTGTTTTGTTTTCTTCCTTTTAATCCTAACCTAAGAATATGTTTATTGATTTTAAAGAGAGAGGGAGAGAGCAAGACAGACAAACATTGATGTGAGAGAAACATTGATGCATGGCCTCCCATATACGCCCCACCTGGGGATCAAACCTAGGTATGTGCCCTGACCAGGAATGGAACTCACGACCTTTGGTGTATGGGACGATGGTCTGACCAACTGAGCCAACCAACCAGGGCTTTAAAATATTTCTGTTGGGAAATAGGAGGAGAATAGTGCTTGCATTCATTTAATTATTTGTTCCAACTTTCTGCAACTTTGACTTTACTGTTAAAATTTCTATTATGTCACCTCTTTATCCAAACAATCTCTTCAATTGTATTTTCACAATTCTTTTTGTCATATTGTTTTGGTTTACATAACAGCCTCTATACACTGATGTCAAAACATTTGTTGTTGCAATTCCATTTTGCATGTCTAATCTCCATTAAAGTTTCTTTAACGTACTTTTACTTCTTAGTTTTTCACATGGGCATCCTGGGCTTTGTGCCCTTGCTTTGACATTGTGTCTTTCATCTCCTGGTATAAAAGGATCTTTGCAAAGAACTATTATGTTATAATACAGTCTATAAAAAGGGTCAGTATTTGCATTTGATCTCATCTTAAAAAGTCATGTTCTTTTGGTTGAATATCAAAGTGATTGTGTTAGTTTTCATTTCCCTGCCAAATAACAGAAGTGGTCTTTCCTGGGCCTTTGCGGGGATTTATGTAAATATTAATTCCATTCATACTGCTTTCACCCATGCAGTTGCTAAAGTTATACAGTAATTTTTTTAATTTTCACATGACATTTGTTAAGGGAAAATAGCTATGCCCTCGAGTTTCACATTTGAATGATCTTAACAATAAAGGTCCTTGTGAACTCTGAAGTAATAACTCAATATGTTCTCACTTTATTTTATTGATTTATTAACTGAATTTAGATCTGAGTTTAAAATGCAGTAAACAGAGTGCTTTGTTTGACACATGATTTTAATTTTTCAGTGCTGGGCTATTGGGAAGAAATTCTTTAGGTGTGGAAAGAGTATTTCATTATCTCCTTTGAGATGGACACAGAGTCAAACATCAACAGAACTATGAAGTTATAAAAATTGCAATATGATCTTTTTTTACAGCTCATCTATTGCTTATACCCAGATGCCTACCAGGGGCCTAGCTTTCATTAGCTTTCAACTAGTAAAAGTAATATTTAGATGATAATACTTCATCATTACTTCTAGTCACTTTGTATTTATGACTGACTACACATCTCAAATATAGGCACTGAAAACTGGCCAACAAGTCTTTTATTATATTTTCCTAATTATTATTTTTTCTTTTTATTACTTTTTTATTGAATTTATTTTTTGTTTTTATTGAATTTATTGGAGTAACATTGGTTAATGCTATCATATGGGCCTTGGCTGGTGTGGCTCAGTGGATTGAGTGCCAGCCTGTGGACCAAAGGGTTGCAGATTCAATTCCTGGTCAGGGCATATACCTGGGTTGAGGCCAAGTTCCCAGTAGGGGGTGTACAAGAGGCTGCCACGCATAAATGTTTCTCTCTCTCTCTTTCTCCCTACCTTCTCCCGTCTCTAAAAATAAATAAATAAATAAATCTTTAAAAAATAATATTGTATAGATTTCAGGTGTACAATTCTATAATACATCATCTGTATTGTGTGTTCATCACCCATAGTCACGTCTCCTTCCATTACCATTTATCCCCACTATACCATCTTCTACCTACCTTGCCCCACTTTCCCTCTGGTAATCACCATACTGTTGTCTGTGTCTATGAGGGATTTTGTTGTTGTTTTTGTTTTGTTTTGTTTTTTTGCTTAATCTCTTCACCATTTTCAACCAGGCCCACAACCCCCATGCCCTCTGAGAGCTGTCCTTCTGTTCTTTATAAATCTGTTTCTAGTTTGTTAGTTTATTTTGTTTTTAGATTTCACATATGAGTGAAATGATATGGTGTTTGCCTTTCCCTAACTGGCTTATTTCACTTAGCATAATATTTACTCTTCAGGTACACATCCATGCTGTCCCAAAATGTAAGATTTATTTTTTGAGATCAAGTAGTATTCCATTATGTAACTGTACTATGGCTTTTTTTTTAATCTTCACCTGAGGTCATTTTTTATTGCTTTTTAAAGGAAGAGAGGAAGACAGAGAGAAAAACACCCAGGTGAGAGAGAAACATTGTACCACTGCCTCCAATAGACACCCAGACTAGGGATTGAACCTGCAACCTTTTGGTTATGGGATGACACTCCAACTAACTGAGCCACACCAGCGAGTGCTGTACCACAGCTTTTTTTATCCACTCATACTGATGGGCACTTGGGCTGCTTCCAAATCTTGTCTATTGTGAATGACAGTATTATAAATGTAGAAGTCCATATATTCCTTCAAATTAATGTCTCAGGATTCTTTGGATATATTCCAAGGAGTGCAATTGCTGGGTTATAAGGCGGTTCCATTTTTAACTTTTTGAGGTTACTCCATACAGCTTTCCACAGTGGTATCAACAATCTGCATTCCTACCAACAGTGTACAAGGGTTCCCTTTTCTCCATGTCCTCACCAACACTTGTTTATTGATTTATTAATGATAGACATTCTGACAGGTGGGAGTTGATATCTCATTGTGGTTTTAATTTGCATTTCTCTGATGATTAGTGATGTTAAACATCATTTTATATGTCTGTTGGATGGAAGTAGTAGAAATTCTGTGAGGTAGGTTGCCAGTCAGGCTTCCAGAATGGTGGAGAATATTGCCCCCACCAGAGAGCCACACAGCTCAGTCTGTCCCAGATTTTGCTCCAACTTTGGCAGGGCAGAACCACTAGAAGTCTGGTGAGTGGGGCTTCTGGACCTTGGAGGGTGGGTCTGCCAGAAGCCTGCATGGTGGTTCTGTCAGATCTCCTATGAGGGAGAAGTGCTGGTCAGGTTCAGAGGAAATTCAGGTTCACAGAAAGAGGAATGTCCCCACACCAAATCCACACAACACAGTCACTGACACTCACTTGCCTCTGACCAGACCTCTATACCCTGGCCAATGCAGGTTACTCCTCAGCAGAACATAAGATCTGCAGGATGGGGCAAGAGGGATTCCAGCAAGTGGAGCTATTGCTTTCCCCAGTCTGATGTTGTATGGAGGGGAGTGCTCCACCCAAGAAAGACGGTATCTGTGTTGTGTGAGAGGGACTTAGCACAAGGATCCTGGCAGTTGTTCCTTCAGATTTCTTCCCAGAGCCAAAAACCCCAGATTCTCCTCATGTGACTCTCTCCTGCTCTGTCCTCCCCTGCCAAATCCCTGGCTGAGTGGCTGCATAAAAATTCTTGTGCCTTGGCCCTTTAAAAGGGTGCTTGTGTCTCTAGCAGACTCCTGCATATCCATGGTGGAAAGAATCTCCACTGATATTCACAGCCAGATGTTATGTGGGTACCTCTTCCTGGGTCTGGTACTCTGGGCTGGGGAGCCTGGCTTGGGATTGAGACCCCACAATTCTTAGGGGGAACCTCTGCAGTTGAGATATCCCTCCAGGACCTCAGCTGCCTCCTGAGGGAATGTGGCCCGCCATTTTCTTGTTTCTGTTCTTCCTACCAGGCATGATGTGACTTCTTGTGTGAATTCTTTTGTCATAAGACTTCTCTTCAGTTAGTCTTCATGTGGTTATTCAGGATTGTTGTATAATATAGTTGTAATTCCAGTTTGGTCCTGGGAGGAGGTGAATGTAGCTTCTACCTATTCCACCACTATTTTGAATCTCCCTAAATACACTATATTTTGCTCCTTAAGGTAGTTTTTCCCACCTTCTTGCCTCTTCTCAAGTGATCTAAGAATTCCAATTACTGCACTCTCAGCTACATATTTCATAGAAAAAAATGCAACTAGAAAGAATTTCATTATTTCTGTTCATCAGTTGCATCACCCTACTGCATGTCTACTCATGTGCTCCACATTCCCTCTGTGTCTTTGCTCTTATATAAAGGCCAGTAATATGCAATTAACCCTTCTCTGTCGGATCTTTATCCCCAGCATAAAGCTACCTTTCCTTGATCTCTAGCTTGTATCCCATTTCACTGACATATTTATAGCCAACTTCTTTTTTTTTAGAATTCATTTTTAGATTTTATTTATTTATTTTCTAGAGAGAGAAGAAAGGAGGGAGAAAGAGGGGGAGAGAAACATCAATGTGCAAGAGAAGGTTGCCTCTTGCATGCTCCCAATGTGGGACCTGGCCTGTAACCCAGGCATGTGCCCTGACTGGGAATCAAACTGGCGACCTTTAGGTTCACAGGCCTGTGCTCAATCCACTCAGTCACACCAGCCAGGGCTACAGCCAGACTTCTTGAAAGAGTGCCTGTCTCCATTTCTTCCTGTCCACTCTTTCTACAACCTGCTTCATTTTACCTCCATCTCCCCCATGACTCATGACTAATATCTTACCAGAGCCAATGCCCTTGTCTCCCTTAATCTCTCACAAGTATGTATGCCATGGGAAAATCCTTCTTCTTGTGATACTTTCTTCTTTCATTTTTGTGATGCTACTTCCACATCATTTTCTTGTTACCTCTCTGGTTCTACCTTACTCCTCTTTCTTGGTCCCTGGTCTTTTTCTCAGATCTCTAAATCTCAGCTATCTTCCACCCCTTTTCCATCTACACTCTCTGTAGCTATTGTTATCTAACTCCATACTTCAAAGCCCATGTCTTAATGAATTACATATTCATATCTGTAGTTTAGACCACTCCCCTGCTCTCTAAATGTACATACAACTACCAACTTGACACCTCCATGTGTTCATAAAACATGGTGATAGAATATCTCCCAGTAGACTTAACTTTTAGGTCATAAATTCTTGTCCACAGTCTTCTTAAAATGAGCATGGGATATCAACAGCCCATTGAAAAGGAACAAAGTATCTAATTTACTTACTAGTTTGTCTATCTTTAGCAGGTTGGAAAAAAATCATGTGAACATTGTTACCTTATGAACAATATACAGGAGGTTCTTGAGTAACATAGTTTCATTCATTGTCATTTTGTTATAACATTGATGAGATGCTGTAGGAATCTGATTCTTGTTTATATTAATTAGCCTAAAGTAAAATTGGTTATATTATATGTCATTTTACTTAAAGTCACTATTGATGATGTTAAGTGAGGACTTACTGTTGTATAATAGGTTGTAAACCACCCTGGAATTTTAAAAGTATAGAAAAATTATCAGTCCAATTTAAAATTCCCACTATAAAGCCCCATGTTAGGGGACTTCCAATTATTCAATTGGTAACACATATTTTAAAAACTGTTATTTCTAGTTCTTTCTGTTCATTTCAGTTGCATATCTCATACCAATATGTAGATAGGATAAAAAAGTACTAATTCATTTTAACTCCTTACATCAAATATATAGATTATTATTGTTATTGCTAAAACTATTATCTTAAATTTGTTGTATTCTTAATTAACAAACTATGTACTTATTTATTTCCTATGATTCACAAAATGCCCGCTGTTTTAGTATCATGAAGCTCTGTTTCTCCTATTCTTAGCTACATAGCTATTATGTATCTTAAATAGGCAATGGATACCTGTCTGCCTCCATGGATGAATGAATGGAAAATACATACATACATACATACATCCATACATACATACATAAAAGCTAAAGAGTGCAAAGGTGATGTTCCAGACTTAGCAGTATCAAGCCATCTGGTGACTGATAACTTGCCCACACTGATAGTTCATTGTTTGAATAAGACAGTTGACAATTTACCTATATGTCTTTTCAGGGCTGTCTGTTATATAGAGAGCACAGCTAAAAGATCTGAGCAGGTGACTTTTATCCTGCTTCCTTAATTCTATAACAACATCAGCAGATAAATCATCCCTGTTTTATTGAGTGTTCCTTATAACACAAGGGGAAGGAAGCCATCAGATGAGCAGGGAAGATTGTGCATCTATAGGGCTCACATTTAGATTCCAGGTAATGGGGCTTCAGAAAGTTCTTGCAAGATTGATGGAATCTGAAAAGGGTTTTCTGTTAATAGAAACTTCCTCTGTTTCTCCTTTGTCCTTTTATTGCCCGTGTTTATTTTGGGTTCCAGTAAAGATCAAGTGTCTGATTGTACAATGACCATGAAACCTGCTGTGAAAAGAAAAGGGGCAGCTGGTTTTTCTTCCTTGCTCCTGATGTCTAATTCTTTTGTATTAAAAATAGTTTCTATTTATAATAATCTGATTGTAGGGTTCATTACACTGTTATTTTTGCCTACCTTTAAAGGCCTCTTTTTGTTTGTTTATTGTTTTTATTGTATTTTTTCCATTACCATTTACCCCCCTTATACATACCTCCCCACCACAATCACCGCCCTGTTGTCCATGTCCATGAGTACTTTCTCCCTTTTGTTTGATCCCTCTACTCCCTACTCCCCACCAGAGCTGTCTGCCTGCTCTAGATCTATGAGTCTGTCACTACTTTGCTTGTTAGTCCAGTTTGTTCATTAGATTCTACATATAAGTGAAATCATATGGTATTTGTCTCTCTCTGACTGGCTTATTTCATTTAGCATAATGTTCTCCAGGTCAATCCATGCTGCCAAAAAGAGTAAAATCTTTTATTTTTTTCAGCCAAAGATTTCCATTCATAAAAGTCTCATAGCTGTTTTATACACTCATCTACCAATGGACACTTGGGCTACTTCCATATCTGGCTATTGTAAATAATGTTGCAATGAACATAGGGGTGCTTAATTGTTTTGAATTAGTGTTATGGGTTTCTTGGATAAATTCCCAGAAGTGGGATCACTGGGTCAAAGGGCAGTTACATTTTTAATTTTTTGAGGTATCTCCATACTGCTTTCCATGTGGCTGCACCAATCTGCATTCCCAACAACAGTGCAAAAAGGTTCCCTATTCTCTACATCCTCACCAGCTCTTTTTTGTTGATTTATTGATGTTGGACATTCTGACTGGTGTGAGGTGATATCTCATTGTGTTTTTAGTTTGAATTTCTCTGATGCTAAGTGGTGATGAGCATTTTTCATGTTTGTTAGTCATTTGTGTGTCCCGTTAGGAAAAGTATCTATTCAGGCCTTTTACCCACTTTTTAATTAGATTGTTTGTTTTTTTGTTATTGAGTGTTGTAAATTCCTTGTAAAGTTTGGGTAGTTAACCCTTATCAGATGTATAGGTGAATATGTTCTGCCATACAGTGGGTTGTCTTTTTATTTTGTTGATAGTTCCTTTGCCGTGCGAAAACTTTTTAGTTTGACCTAGTCCCATCTGTGTATTTTTCTTTTGTTTCTCTTACTTGAGGAGATATATCAGAAAAAAATATTGCTATTAGCAATATCTGAGGTTTTACTGCTTATATTTTATTCTAAGATTTTTATGGTTTGGGGTCTATCATTTAAGTCTTAATCCATTTGAATTTATTCTGTGTGTAGCATAAGAATGTGGTCTAGTTTCATTTTTCTGCATATATCTGTCCGATATTCTCAACACCATTTATTGAATAAACTAACTCTAGCCCATTATGTATGTCCTTGCCTCTCTTGCAAATATTAACCGACTATAAAGGTATGGGTTTAATTTGCATCACTCTGATGGTTAGTGTTGCTGAGCAACCTTTCATATGTCTTTGGGCCCTCTGTATGTCCTCCTTGGAGAAATGTGTGTTCAGGTCATTTGTGCATTTTTTAATAGGGTTGTTTATCTTACTGAAGTGGATTAGTGTGAATTCTTTATATATTTTGGAGATCAAACCCTTGTCTGATGTATCATTTGAAAATATATTTTCCCATATAGTTGGTTTCCTCTTCATTTTGCTGATGTTTCCTTTAGCCATGCAGAAGCTTTTTAATTTAATGTAGTCCCATTTGTTTATTCTTTCCTTTATGTCCCTTGCTCTAAGGGGACATATTGGTGAAAATATTGCTGTGTGGAATATCTGAGATTTTCCTCCCTATGTTGTCCTCTAGGATTTCATGGCATCAGGACTTATATTTAAGTCTTTTATCCATCTTGAGTTTATTTTTGTGTATGGTGTAAGTTGGTGGTCAAGTTTCATTTTTTTTGCATGTAGCTGTCCAGATCTCCCAACACCATTTGTTGAAGAGGCTATTTTTACTCCATTTTATGCTTCTGCCTCCTTTGTTGAATACTAATTGACCATATAGACTTGGGTTTATTTTGGGGCTCTCTATTCTGTTCCATTATCTATGTGTCTGTTCTTATGCCAGTACCAGAGTGTTTTGACTCCAGTGGCCTTGTAATATAGTTTGAGGTCAGGTATTGTGATCCCTCCAACTTTGTTCTTCTTTCACAAAATTGCAGTGGCTATTCAGAGTCATTTGTGGTTCCACATTGAGGTACAACTTCACACTGGTCAGAATGGCCATGATAAATAAATCAACAAACAACAAGTGCTGGAGAGGTTGTGGAAAAAAGGGAACCATAGTACAGTGTTGGTGGGAATGCAGACTGGTGCAGCCACTGTGGAAAACAGTATGGAATTTCTTCAGAAAACTAAAAATGGAAGTGTGTTTTGACCCAACAATTCCATAGCTGGGATTATACCTTAAGAAGGCTGAAACACCAATTCAAAAGACCCTATGCATCCCAGTGTTCATAGCAGCACAATTTACAATAGCCAAGTGCTAGAAGCAACCTAAGTGCCCATCAGTAAATGAATGGATCAAAAAACTATGATACATTTACACAATTGGAATACTATACAGCAGAAATAAAGAAAGAGCTCCTACCCTTTGTGACAACATGTATGCAACTGGAGAGCATTGTGCTAAGTGAAATAAGCCAGGTGGTGAAAGACAAATACCATATTAGCTCACCTATAATTGGGACCTAATGAATAAAACAAACAAGAAAGCAAAATATAACCAGAGACATTGAAATAAAGAGGAAACTGACATTAACCAGAGGGGAGAGGAATAATGGGGGAAAATAGGGGAAAGGTCATCAAGGAAAATATATCAAGATCACAGTGAAAAAGCCAAAGTGGGTAGGATCAAGGGTGGGAGGTAGGGAGGAATGGGGTGGGGGACAGTGGTGGGGGGGAAATGGAGTCCACTGTACTTGAACAACAATTTAAAAAAAGTATTAGACCCAGTAAATAAGGGTTAATAGTAAAAAAAAAGTGTGGGTTTATTTTTGGGCTCTCTATTCTGTTCTGATGATCTATGTGTCTTTATTCCAGTACTGTGATGTTTTGATTACAATGGACTTATAGTGTATTTTGATATCCAGTAGCATGATTCCTCTAACTTTGTTGGTTTTTAACAAGATCACCATTCCTATTCAGGGCCTTTTGTGGTTCTATATAAACTTTGAAATCTTTGGTCTAGTTCTGTGAAATATGTCACTGGTATGTTGGTAGGAAAAGCATTGATTCTATAGATTTTTTGGGGTAGTATGCACATTTTAATGATGTTAATTCTTTCTGTCCATGAAGATGGTATGTGCTTCCAGTTATTTGTGTCTTTTT
Organism: Trachops cirrhosus; assembly: GCA_028533065.1. NCBI lineage: Eukaryota > Metazoa > Chordata > Mammalia > Chiroptera > Phyllostomidae > Trachops > Trachops cirrhosus. Next base: position 58,131,948 of record CM052549.1, read on the forward strand.
CAGTTTCTTTCTTCAGTGTCATAATTTTCTGAGTACAGGTCTTTTACATGTTTGGTTAGATTTGTTCCTAGATTTTTTTAAAACAATTGTGAATGTGATCATTTTGTTAATTTCCTTTTATGATAGTTCATTATTGTCATATAAAAATGCAACTTATTTGTGGATATTAATTTTGTATCCTTCTAATAAACTGAATTCTTTTATCAGTTCCAATAGTTCCTTGGTGAAATCTTTAGGGTTCTCTATGTACAGCATCATATAAACTACAAATAAAGACAGTTTTACTTCTTTCTCCCCAGTTTGGATGCCTTTTATTTCTTTTTCTTTTCTTATTGCTATGGCTTGGACTTCTAGTACTGTGTTGAAAAAGAGAGGTGAAAGTGGACATGCCTGCCTCATTCCCAATCTTTAGGGGAACACTTGTAGTTTTTGCCCACTGAGTATGATGCTGGCAGTGGGTTTTAAATATGTGGCCTTTATTATGTTTACATATATTCTCTCTTTTCCTACTTTGTGAAAATTTTTATCATAAATGGGTGCTGGATTTTATTAAATACTTTCTCTGCATCTATTGATATGATCATATGGTTTTTATCCTTCATTCTGCTTTTGTGGTGTATCATATTTATTGATTTGTGAATGTTGTACCAACCATGTACTCCTGGAATAAATCCCACTTGATCATGATGTATGATATTTTTGATGTATTGCTGTGTTCGATTTGCTAATACTATGTTAAGATTTTAGCATCTATGTTCCTCAGGGATATTGGCTTATAATTTTTTTTTCTGTGTGGTATCTTTATCTGGTTTTGGCATTAGTAAAATGCTGGCTTCATAAAATAAACTTAGGAGTCTTTGCTCCTCTTGAATTTTTTGAAATAGTTTGAGATGGAGAGGTGTCAGCCCTTCTTTGATGTTTGGTATAATTCACATGTGAAGCTATCTGGTTCAGGGCTTTTGTTTGTTGGGTGTTTTTTGATTACTGCTTCAATTTCAGTAGGTGTAATCTGTCTATTCAGATTTTCTGATTCTTCCTGATTTAGTTTTGGAAAACTGTATATTTTAGGAATTTATCCATTTCACTCACATTGTCAATTTGTTGGCATATAGTGTTCATAATATTTTCTTATAATCCTTTGTATTTCTGTGGTGTCACTTGTTATTTCTCCTCTCCATTTGTGATTTTATTTATTTGGGTCCCCTCTATTTTTTTCTTGATGACTCTGGTTAAGGGTTTGACAGTCTTGTTTATCTTTTCAAAAAATTGGCCCTTGGTTTCATTGATCTTTTGTATTGTTTTTTAAGACTCTATTTCATTTATTTCTGCTCTGATCTTTATTAGTTCTTTCATTCTTACTTTGGGCTTTTTCCTCAAGTTCTTTAAGTATAAATTTAAATTGTTTACTTGAGATGTTCTTATTTCTTGAGTTAAGCCTGTAATGTTTTGATTTTCCCTCTTAGGACTGCTTACCTGTGTCCCACAGATTTTGGGTTGTTGTGTTCTGATTTTCATTTATTTCAAATATCTTTTGATTTCTTTCTTGGTCTTTTTCTTAACCCATTCATTGTTTAATAACATGTTATTTAGCTTCAATGTCTTTGTGTATTTTTATGTGTTTTTCCTGTGATCAATTTCTAGTTTCATAGCCCTATGGTCAGAGAAGATGCTTGATATGATTTCAATCTTCTTAAATTTTAATTGCCTGTTTGTCATATCTTTCTTTTATGTTCTCATGAGCCTTTGTGGTGTTTTGTGGTATTTTTTCCTCTCATGATCACTATCTGAAGATTTCTTTCCATTAATGATTCTCTTTGATCCTGCAGAGTGGTTTCTACTCTGCATTTCCCTCTGGTTTTACCACCAAGAAGTTGTATGACCTCAGACAATTCATAACCCCTTGAGAGCCTCACATTTCTTCTTTGTAAAATGAAACAATTTGGTTAGGAATTTTCTAAGGTTCTGGTTGGCTCTGATATGCTCTCTCTTCTGAAGATTTCAACTCCTGATTGGCATATATCAGGCATTATTCCATTGCTCACAGGAATCACACATATCTGTCATTCTCCCTGGGTGTTAAAGTCCATTGATTAAGTTATTCACCACTGCCATTACTGGAGCTGATTGAAGAACTCTCAACCAGTTGATGTTTGGGGGTCCTGAATTTATAGGAGAGGCTTCGAGAATGCTAAGGCATTACTGGAGTGCTGAAAAGTTTAGAAAACTTGTTGAGCTTTGTGCCTGTCACTTTAACTTTCTGGGTTTAGATTTTCTCATTTGCACCAAGAAGGGAGTGGATTAGATCAGAGGTTGTCAACCAGTCAGCACATGAGGAATTATAAAATTATAGATTACCCAGGGTCCTCTAAGACCAATTACATTAGTTCTGTTGGTTGGGAACAGGGTATCTGGGCATGATATCTATATTTTTTTAAAGTGTTTCAGATGATTCTAGTATATCTAGATTTCTGAATCACTGGATTAGATGATCCCTATGATTCATTTTAGATCTGGTTTGTGTGTGTGTGTTATGGCAGGGGATCAGCAAACGTTTTCCTATAGAAAGTCAGCTAGTCCTGGCTGGCGTAGCTCAGTGGATTGAGCACGGGCTGCGAACCAAAGCATTGCATGTTCGATTCCCAGTCAGGGCACATGCCTGGGTTGCAGGCCAGGTCCCCAGTGGGGACCACATGAGAGGCAACCACACATTAATGTTTCTCTCTCTCTCCTTCTCCCTCCCTTCCCCTCTCTAAAAATAAATAAATAAAATCTTAAAAAAGATTAAAAAAATTATAAAAAAAAAGAAAGTCAGCTAGTAACTATTTTTAGCTCTGCTGGCTATATAATTTCTGTGTCAACTACTCAACCCTGCTTTTATAGGGCAAAGCAAATGTAAAAAATGGGTATAGCTAGATTTGACGACTGAGCTATAGTTTTGCTGATGTCTGGTATATGGTATAGAACTTTGGAATTGATGGACTATCAGCTAATTGTTTTATATATGAGGTCTGTCCAGAACTTATCCAGCAATGTACTGTGAAAAATAGAGACATATATTGAAGATGATACAAGATACAAGAAACATTGTACATAGGACAATGACACCTCAGTCCTCTTGAAAGTAGGCACCTTGGAACCTCACACAGTTCTCCCAACATCTCTTTCACTATTCAAAACATTTATGTTCTCATGAGCTTTTGTGGTATTTTGTGGTATTGTTTCCTCTCATGACCACTATCCAAAGATTTCTTTCCATTTAATGATTCTCTTTCCATCCTGCAGAGTGGTTTCTACTCTACATTTTTCTCTGGTTTGCAAAGTCCTTTGTTGGAATCACCATCAGCTGCCCCATTGTATTTTTCTGAATCTCATCAACAGTCTGAAATCTCTTTCCTTTCAAACATGATTTTAGTTTTGGGAAAAGCCAGAAGTCACAGGGTGCCAAATCTGGGCTATAGTGGGGCTGAGCTACCTGGGTTATTTGATGTTTCACCAAAAATTCTGCAAAGGATGTGATGCATGAGCAGGCATGTTGTCGTGATGAAGCTGCCAATCACCAGTTGCCCATGGCTGTGGGTGTTTTCATTGTATTGCATCTCTCAACCAATGAAGAACATTGAGGTAATACTCTTCACTAATTGTTTAGCCTGGAGGGGTGTACTTGTGCTGGACAATACCTTCCCAATCAGAAATCACAGTTAACATGGTCTTGATCTTGCTGCCACTTTTCTGTGCCTTCTTCAGGTGTGGAAACCCAGGTAACTTCCATGGGGACTACTGGGCCTTTGTTTCTGGAAAATAGCCATAGATGCATGATTCATCTCTGGTTATGACCTGCTTGAGGAAATTAGGTTCATTGTTAGTGATTTGAATCAAGTCATTAGCAAGTGCAGCACGATGTTCCTTCTGTTCTGGTAGCAGAAGCTGTGAAATGAACTTTGCCATGACACATTTCATGCCAAGATTCTGCATCAAAATCTTGGATACAGTAATTTTGGGAATCCCCAGATCAGCTTCTAGTTCTTGCATGGTCAATAGCTGATCTTTGTTGATTGCAGCCCATACACATTGAACTTTCTCAGGTGTTCTGCTTGTTGCAAGCCCTCCAAAACATGGGTGACTTTCAACAGATTCTCAGCAATCTTTGCAGTGTTTGAGCCACACTTTTATTTGTGCCACACTCATTGCATTGTCCCTGAAAGCCTCCTGAATCATCCAAATAGTTTCCATGGAAGAATGTTCAAGCTTAACACAAAATTTGGTGCAGATTTGTTGCTCTCATCACTCTGTCATTTTGAGTGTGATGGCCACAGAGTACACATGCTCACTCAACAGTGTCTACTGCCCCCACTGACTAGTACAGTGAAGTCATCATTATTCACACATGCACATTTCAGTCCACTCTCCTTGGCTGCCAGGTCACATTGATGTTAGACAAACCATTCTTGTTATATTAACAATGGTTGGACTTTTTTCTAGACAGACTGCATATATCCATAAGACCTGTAAAGGGTGATGCCTATGGGCTCTCATTAGATATTTCAATAGACACAATATTTCAAAATTAAGATGCTTAGTGAAGTATATTATACTATTTATTAAAATAGTAAAAACCTTGACAAAATATTTTGATATATCATTTTAGACGCCTCTTTTTGAGCTTTTTGTTGAAATATTTTTAATGAATACCACATACACCCAGTTGCATTCACCAAGCACTTGCTGATGGCCTGTTATGTGCTTTAAAGAAAAAGAAGATAGAATGTAAGTTCTAATATGAATAGTAGATTTAATGAATGATGTCACCTTTGAACACATTTGGGTCTTCCTTTGCCTGTTGGCACACTTAGTACCATGATTACCAAAGCTCCTAATTATTGAAAATAGGTATCAACATATTTGATACCTCATGTTTACCTAGAACAAGTCTTTTGTCATTAGTTGTAATGGATTTTCCTCCTTTCATGTCAAGCTCACAATCTCTATAGCTTCTTGCAGTCAGAAAAAGTGACACTGACTTGTCATGTGATTTGCCACAGGTTAAAGTACATAAATCATTTGTGTAGATAGCAAGTGATAATAATTTACTAAGGGTTACAGTTTATAGTACACTATAAGCAACTCACTTATGCTGTTAATGTTAATAAATTATAGCAATATGGTACCTGGCTTTTTATGTGCTCTAGGAGCACAAATGATAGATACAGAAAGAACAGAGTTTCAAGGATGTATTTTGAGCAGAGCCTGTTTTCATGGTAACCATTATCTCTTAAGTTTGTCTTGGGTCAGGTATGTCAGTGAGTGCTGAAAACAGTTAGTTTGGGCCTACCTGGAAGGAGCTATGATTTAACATATTTTAATACCTCCTTTTATATTCTTCACATTTTGAAAATTTCTCTGTGCAATGTTTGATGTTTTTCATATTGCACAATTTTTCCAGATGCTTCTCCACATTTATTTCTTGCAATCTTCCTTTAATAACCAGTTAAGAAAACTCTTTACAGTTTCACTAACCAGATATCAGGATCATAAAATAAATTTTCTATTGCCATGGCTTTTGGGGTGTCTGGGTTTTTGAGCAAATAAAAGGATAAAAGGAACTTGAATGATTTAGTGAGGGAGGCAAATGTGGCTTCATAACTTATTCTAGAAAATGTCTTCAAATCCTCTGTCCCCTCTTTGTCAACAAAGAGTGAAAATGAAATCAGAGATTATTTTCTTTTTCCCTTAAACATATTCCTTATAAAGTAAGGTTGAGATGAGGCTATAGAGCTATGTTTTTGTTAGAACCATCACTCATACAACTCCATAACAGAAAGACAAACAATCCAGTTAAAAAGTAGGCAAAGAACCTGAATAGACACTTCTCCAATGAGGACATACAGAGGGGAGGGCCCAGAGACATAATTAAAATGCTCAACACCACTAGCCATTAGAGAGATGCATATTAAAACCACAATATGATATCACCTCACAATGGTCAGAGTGGCCATCGTTAATAAATCAACCAACAAGTGCTAGTGAAGTTATGGATAAAAGGGAACCCTAGCACACAGTTGGTAGGAATGCAGACTGGTACAGCCGCTGTGAAAAACAGTATGAAATTTCCTCAAAAAACTAAAGATGGAACTCCTTTTTGATCCAGTGATCCTACTGCTGGAATTATACCCTAAGAATACTGAAACATCCATTCAAAAGGACTTGTGTACCCCAATGTTCATAGCAGCACAGTACGCAATAGCCAAGTGCTAGAAACAGCCAAAATGTCCATCAATAAATGATTGGATCAAAAACTGGTACCTATAAACAATGAAATACTACACAGCAGAAAGAAAAACGGAGCTCCTACCCTTCATGAAAGCATGGATGGAACTGGAAAGCATTATGCTAAGTGATGTGAGCCAAGCGTTGAAAGACAAATACCATATGATCTCAGTTATAAGTGGAACCTAATCAACAAAATAAACAAATGAGTAAAATAGAACCAGAATCTTGGAAATAACAAACTGACTGTGATCAGAAGGGAAGGGGAAGGGGAATTATGGGGGGAAAGAAGGAGAAGGGGCAAGCCAAAAAACAGGAATAGAGGACTCATGCATATATGGACAATGGGGGGATTGACTATAGAAGTGGCGGGTGCAAGGCAGGGGAGAGCAATGGGGAAAAAGGTGGGACAACTGTAACTAAACAACAGCAACAACAATAATAATAATAGTTAAAACCCATCACACTTCCAGAAGACTTTGTTCTCCTGTGCTTAGATTAGTAACTTTAGAAGTTACTATAAATATAATGGGACTCAGTTTTAAAGATTGATTCAGGAGAATTTTTGAGCATAGCAAATTTAAATAATAAAATGAAAAATTTAACACAGATGATTCTCAAGCAAAAATCACTTTGTTTTGACTAAACTCCAATTTCATAGAAATTTGTACAGATTATGTCATTTTCCTTTTCACATAAAGAATGGGTTCAACGTCTCTGTATCTGAGTCTCTTTTGGTGAACACTTACTTCTCATTATCTAAGTGTTACCACCAAAACTGGGGATGACTGCAAACAGACTCTGCTTTCAGTGGGCCAGACAGAGTCTGCCCCTTCATTGGTTTCCCTTCAGCACCATGCTGGAGATACCAGGAAATCAGAAGCTGTCATCTATGTCTAGACATGCCAAGTAACCATGTCTATTCCATGGCTGCCATGCCAAGCCAGGCAGTGGAAAGCCTGTTTCCTGGGTCCCACCTTGGAATTGAGGCACAGTCCTCCTATTTTCTAAGACCCCCAAAATCTGCTTGGGGATGAAAACACAGTTCGGTTGCAAGGTGGAACTCCTTTTTAGAGAAACTGGTGTCTCAGCCCTCTTGCTACCCCCATTCATGAATCAGATTGTAGAGAGAGAAAAGGAGCTGTTCTCTTACATAGAAGTTCATCTGTGTCTATTGTTTCTGTGTAAACATGGTGCTTTCAGTTCTTCATGTTTTGGCTTTTGAAGCTTAAAAGCCAATATTCATGTGCTTTAATTTTTCAAACTATCAATCTATGACTCTAAAAGCCATTTTTTGAAACTTGAAAGGCCAGGATTAATTTTCTGTGCTCTGGTTCTCATGTGGCTTCTCCTTCCAAAGGCACTGGAAGTAGAGTGTGCAAATTGGAGACCCTGTGAGGTACAAGGCATTAGTTCGTGACTAATAATATTATCTGGCCACATTATCTATTCAATAATGGCATTTCAGTGGCTGCAAAACTGACCATAATGCAGGTGTCTACCCTTGCCACCTTTTCTTCCCTTCAGAAAATGTCCTAACTCATTGAATTGAATGAGTGTTTGCTCATATGCTGTGGGTGAGTGCCAATTGTTAAGACAGACTTGTTCTTGATCAGGTCAGGGTAACCAGGTAATGTTGTGGGTAACTATAATAGTCTGTCTTAAGGCTAGTTTAAGCAATTAGTTTGTATGAAAGATGTCAATTTGAAAATTATATTTTCTAAATTTGATAAATATGTTCATTTTGCCACATTACACATTAGAAGTTATGGATTTATACTTTAGAGGTGAGCCTAGCTAATAGAGAATATGATTTGCTGTGTTCAAACTCAAATTCTTAAATAAAATATTACATATTACATTTCAGTGCTGCCAAAATAGTTGTTTTGGATGTTGTAATAACACTGCACATAATTTTGAGTTGTTTAGATAAGGAATACTTAAATGTTTTACTGATTGTGCAGAAGTGTTAAAAATGAGGGATTTTTGTTATATAGTGTTTTTCTTGACATTCTAAAGCACTTAACTAAGACAAATTTGGAATTCTTCATAGCACTGACATGGAGAAATAATAGTCTCAACTACATTTCTCATTTCAAGAGAGTGATATTATTCTTATGCAGCATAAATACAGTAAGATATTTGAGCTACTTTTCTGGTGGTTCCATCTCAGTGGTAGTTACAATTCTAATTTATTTTCCAAACTTTAAATAGAGTAGCAGCTTCCTGTGAAAATTAATCACAGTGAAATGTAAGAGTATACTTTAATTCAAAATTAATAAAAGTAACTGAATTAGGATTTAACAACCATTGAAAGTCACCATAACTTGTAAATTTAAAATATTACATGTGGGAGCAGTAATGATTATATGCCTGTCACATCCCCTAGAATTATAAGATGGATGTGGGCTTTGGGTACTTTCTACTTCCATTAACAGTGGGTTTGGCTTAAAAGGATTTTCTTCATGAATCTTAAACAATTGTTGAAGATAATTCTAAGAGGAAGGAAATTGAAGCACAGAATTACTAGGTAAAAGAAAGAACTTCACAAACAGCAAGCTTGATCAATGGCATGTAGAAATAGACAATACGATCAGATGTGCTAAGCTGGAACTTTTAATGTTCCATTAAGGATCGGTATCTAAAGTCCTCAACTTCTTCTACCAGTCATTTCATAGATAAAGAATTTATCCTAGTCAATTTTGACAATAAAAATAGAAATAATAGAAGCAAATGCCGCAAATGCATTTCTTGCAACAATTTTGCAAACATATTTCCAATAATCTAAATCTTAAAAATAAGTGAAATAAGACATTACCACTGTAAAGAAGGATAAATTTTTGACTGAGTAAAGTCAAAAGTAACAGTTACTTTTAAGGCAAGAAAAAGCAGTAAATTTCTATCCAGTAAGTTATTAATTCCTGGGAAAGACTGAGTCACAGGATTAAGGATGATATCTTTTGAAATTAGAAATTGGGTGAATTCAAAAGTTGTAATTCTTTTGTCTGATTCTTTTATTTATTCATACATGAGTATATTTAATCATTCACATATTCTTTAATTAAATAATTAATTTTCCAAAAATTATTGGGTGCCTTTTTTATGCCATACTATTTTAAAAATTATATTCCAAATTCCAATAAATCATAATATTCATAGTTGAACTTTTATTTTTATTTACATTAAAGATATATGCTGTTAAGTATTATATGAATAAGTTTGTAAAGCAGATACCTATTTAATTTTAAATACAACTCTTGTACACAGTCACGTTTTGCTCAGCAATGGAAATTGATCTTTAAAATGATTAAATGTAATTATTTAACAACAGATGTATGCTAATGACTTAAATTTGTTTGAAGAATATTGTGAAATCATTCAATATTTACTAAACATCAAGAGTTTATTTACCACTCAAATGACATATAGAATTGTAGAGAGTTATTAAAGCAATTCAAGAGAAAGGCAAGAATCTTCCATGGTGGTTTTGAGGCATACAACATTTTATTATAATATACCAGTCATACAAATTTGTACAGTGCTGCTCATAGCATAAAAACTTTTCCCCTTGTTGTCATCTAATCCCTTGAGTATAGTTTGGCTATTTATGTGTAGCTTGCATAACTGAGAATTAAGTGATCACAAAAATAAACAGGTCTATTCAAAGCCCATTTATATACTGTATTTTGCTGTGTATAATGTGCACTTTTTGCCCAAAATTTTGAAGGAAAAATAAGGATGCACATTACACATGGGTATAATGATTACATACCATGGGCATAATAATTCCATGAACAATGTGCACAAAAATGTGGGTGCACATTATTCACAGCAACAAGTAACTCCTAGTTCATTCTCTTTGGTTAAACTTTTAATTATACCCAATTTCCAATGATTTCATTGACAAACCTATGACAAATAAGCAAGAGATGAGTACGCAAGTTTTACATCCTACGTTATTTTTTAGGAAACATCAAACTATGACATTGTCCACAGCTCTAAAACAAACAAAAATAAAGTATTGTTATTTCCATTTCAGATGCGGTCTGTGAGCCGAGTCTTTAAGTTTATAGACATGCCAACAGAAGAAAGTAAATCTGCCAAGTTGATCAAACCATCTAAGGATGACCATCTCACAAAATTTATGATTATTGAGAATCAGCACGTGAAGAAAGATGACCTCTGGCCCTTAGGGGGCCAAATGACTGTCAAAAACCTCATAGCAAGATATACAGACAATGGGAATGCCATATTGGAGAACATTTCCTTCTCAATAAGTCCTGGCCAGAGGGTGAGATTTCAACATTACTTGCTTTGTTGGACCTGGGGTCAACAGTGAATCTCAGTAGCATGGAGTGATGTGTTTGTAGAATCCATTCATAACACCATTATTATAGACTAGGCTTTATATTGAACATACATATTTTAAGTTATTATCATATGGATTTATTATTTTATCCATATGAAATTTAGTTTGCAGAGTCCTGAGTCTATATAATATGTTAAGTTAAATATAGTTCTACTTGCAGAGTATCTAATTAGATACTAAATTACTAACTAAAGAAGCCATTAAATAAACCAAAATTATGAAATGTTTTAGATTTTGCATCTTGACACTATCTGCCAGAAAAATATTTTGTTATTGACTTCATCTAATGTCTTCTTAAATTTTACCTAATTTATACTCTGTCAAAGAAGTGGTACATTTTTTCTTCATTTTATTTCAGTTTAGATGGAGTTTTTAATCGAGGTTAATTAATTTTTCCCAATAACTTTCCAAGCAAATTTTATTATTTAAGAAGCAAAAATAACTGCATTATTTTGAAGCATTCTTTATGGATCCCAGCACTGGGCTGAACACATAGAAAGTACTCAAGTATTCTGATTCTGGAATTGATTCTTGGAGAGATTGTCATTATTTCTACATTTTATTCTCTATAAATATGATTTAGTATTGTCTTCAAATCCCATATTCCAGGCCACTCCATAAATCTACACAGGAGTTTTATATTGTTTTGATTGTTTTTTTTTAATATAAGAAAGCCATTTCTTAAGAAAGCTGAATTTAAAAACTTCATGTCTTTATAGTTTAATTTCAAATAGACATTTTTAAACTATTGAGATGATGGTCAGGAAAGTTTATTAGGCCACTATTTCTATCAATACATAAAAAGAAACTTATCACTTGCTTTTGTCCATAGGTTTAGGAATATTTGATAATTTAATCCACTGAATAAAGTTCAATTAAAAAGAAGTATAAAATGAGCAAAAGTTCCTGCATACCATAATAAATGGTTTAAAGTGGCATGCTGGACATTTTGCCTCACCTTTTTAATCTTATAGTTAGGATAAATAAATTCACATACTACTAAAATTAGCTATTATATTTCTTTATATTATAAAGAATGGGGCTTTATTATTTTTTTGATAGAAAACAATTTTAAATGGGCAGAAGTGGAAAGACTTTAGATTCTTTTATTGAATTTATCCCTGCTATTAGAATGAGGTTGTTTATGGGAATTTATTTTATATCATAGCTCTCAAAAAATCTCTGAGATTTTTGACATTTTTGTTTCATTATTGAACTCAGAGAAATGTCAAAATTATACTTTGGAACTATGTAAAATTAATGATTTGCCTTCACTCTTCCCTTGTATTGAGATAAGCATTATTAAGTACTCTCATTTGCTTTATACATCAAAGAATGCCATCAGCAGTTCAGTGTCCCTGGAGTCACCAGGACACATGCCTAAAGTGCTATCAACTTATAAAAAATTGCAACAAATAGTTTGATTTTTGAATATTGATTTTTACCACAGCTTTCCACCTTTGACCATCGTGAAAAGCTGTGGTAAATCATTTGCTTTCCTTCCTCTTGACATCCTTCCACCCCCTTGCTTTCCAATGCTAACTTGCCCACTCAAGTAAAGTCAACCAAATCCTAGTACAGTGACAGAATTTGCAGAGTCCTCTTTTCTGTGTACAGTTTCCCTGATGTGAGAGTAGTAATCAGAGATGCTATAAAATAAGCAAGAAGCAATATGCTCAGGCATCTCATTTTCCTTGACTCTATACATAGAAAACAGACCGTTGTGTGTTCAGTAACTATTCTTTGCAAGGCAGTGTCTAGTTGCTTAAGTATTGATCTTGCCATCCATAGTTGGAAACTAATGTTTATTGGATGCTTATCATGCACTAATCACTATTTAAAGACCTTTATCTGGTATCACATTTCATCTTATTATAACTGAGAAAGGTAGTTATTATTACCCTTTTTGTATACAATGGAAGAAATTGAAGTTCAACTAATTGACTAAGATAGCAGGGATCTTAAGCCCAGGTCTATCTAACTTGAAAGGTTTTTTTCACAAATTGCCACTACTTCTCTTAAAAGAAGAAAAAGAATGAGTAGAAAAGGGGGGTTGGAGAGAGAGAGGGAGACACAGAGAGAGGGAGACAGAGAAGGAGAAAGAGAGAGAGAAGAGGAGAAGGAATATGAAATTTTCCCAGGAGATGACAATCTAAAAGAAGTACAAGTTCCAGTAAGGGGCCGAGACAGATTTATTGTGGAGTTAATGAAACTTATGTTTTAAGTTTCAGAGAACTTCATTTGCCTGAGCCCCTTCCAAGGCCCCATGCCTATTTTTGTATTTATAATTTTCACCTTTATTCTTGAAGAGAGCTCCCCCTCCAAATTATATAAGCTTTAGGCTCCCAGAAGATCTTTGTTATACCCTTGAACAATGATTAAAATGCTAAGGTAATACAGGGGAGGAAGCAGTTAGTATCAGTTGGCTGATAGTTGGACTTTTCAGGAAAAGTTTTCCACAGGAAGTGGCATTTAGAATAAGACAGACTTGAATTATTTATTTAAACAAGTGAAGGTGGGTGAAGAAGGGTGCTATCAGCTGTGAGAATATCACAAGATGTGAAGGATGACAGAAAACAATTACTGTTTCAGTCAGGCTGGGGAATACATAAAGGATGTAATGGGAGATAAGATTCTATGAATCTGGAGCACCAAAACAACAAAGGAAGTTGACAACTCAGAATATTCTAGTCGATCTTGCTCCTAAGTGGTCTTTTATCATCTTTAAGAGCAGTGATTCTCAAAGTGTGGTCCCTGGACCAGCATCATTTGCGTCACTTAAATACTTGTGAGTAATGCATATGATTGAGCCCCACTGAGCTCCACTGAATAAAAATCTCTGGGGTTGGGAATAGTGGTCTTGCTCTGCCATACCTTCCAGGTAGTGCTGGTTCATGTCTGCCCAAGCATGAGAACCCCTATTTAAAAGAATCATTTGGTGTAAGGGAGTGAGTGTAGAAGTTCAACAACAAAAGATTATTAAATAGGTGAGTGCTGAAGTGAGAAGCTATGTAGAGCATCAATGTTGGTGCTAGAAAAGAAAAAATAAGAACACTTAAGAGCATGGCTACACGGAGAGATTTACCTTCGCAATAGATGGGGGTATGTGTTTAAACAGTTCAAGACTGGAGGAAAGGAGATCAGTGAAGTTAATAGAAATGTGAAGTTCAAAAGAATCCTTGAGTCCCTCACCTGGCCCAACTCTGCCCCTCCTACCGGTCTGGATGAACATGTCTATTTTTAAATCCTTGGGGGTCCGACTTCCATACACTTCAATTTTCTGTCAGTTCTGGTTGTTATTTTGTTTCTATATTGTTGTTGTCCCTATCTTGGT
>CM052549.1:58146414-58184877 GCA_028533065.1 Trachops cirrhosus
AAAAACAAAAAAAAAGAATCATTGAGCAAAAAGCTGGGAAACTGAAAATGTTCATATTAAACAGCTTTAATCTTTTGTTAACTACAAACCAAAATCATGGAAGTTGAGTATTGTCAGTTCTTTGACTATGTTCTTCTTCAATGTTGTGTTAACTATTCAAGGTTTTTTGCATATTCATATGAACTTCAGAATCAGTTTTTCAGATCCACAAAATAACTTTCTGGGATTTTGATTGGGATGACATTGAATCTATAAAGTGAGGAAGAACTGACATTTTGGCAATATTTGAGTCTCCCTATCAGTAAACATGGAATCTGTCCATTTAATTTTTCTTTGACTTCATTCATCATAATTTTATAGTTTTCCTAATCTAAATCTTGTGTATGTTTTTTAGACTTACACCTAAGTATTTTAATTTTGGGGCTGCTAATGTAAATGGTAATGTGTTTTTAATTTCAAATTCTACTTGTTCATTGCTTATATATAGAAAGCAATTGACTTTTGTATATTAATCTTGTATCCTGCAACTTTGGTATTATCACTTACTATCTCCAGGAGTTTTATATTGATTCTTCTGAGTTTTAGGCATAGACAATCACATCATGGGTGAGTAAGGACAGTTATATTCCTTTTTTTCCAATTTGTATACCTTTTATTTCCTTATCTTATTCCATTATCTAGGACTTTCGATATGATGTCAAAAAGGAGTGATGAAGAGGGGATAGCCTTGCTTTGTTCCTAATGTTAGCAAGAAAACTTTGACTATTTCACCATTAAGTATGATGTTAGCTATAGCGTTTTTGTAGATGTCCTTATCAAGTTGGGGAAGTTCCCCTCTATTCCTAGTTTATTGACAGTATTAGTAAGATCATGTGATTTACTTATTTATCCCATTGATATGATGAATTAAATTAATTGATTTTCAAATTTTGAACCAATCTTACATATCTGGGATAAATCTCCCTTGGTTGTGGTATATAATCCTCTTTATAGAGTGTTGTGTTTGATTTGCTAATATTTTTAAAAGATTTTTAGATATACATTTATGAGCAATATGGGTCTGTGAGGTCTTCAAATAGTTTTGGTATTATGTTAATGCTGGCCTTACAGAATGAGTCAGGAAACATTTTCTCTTTCTATCTTCTGGAGCAGATTATAGCAAATTGGTAGAAACTCTTAACTGTTTAGTAGAATTCACCAGTGAAGCTGTCTGGGCCTGGTGATGTCTGATTTGGAGGAATATTAATTAGTAAATAAATATTCAATTTATTTAAAAGATATATACCTATTCAGATTATCTTTTTCTTCTTGTGTCAGTCTGTCAGATTGTGTCTTTCAAGGGAATAGTACATTTCATCTAGATTATCAAAGTAGTGGTCATAAAATTGTTCATAGGTATCCCTTTATTATTCTCTTAAACATGGGGTATATAATTATGTCCCCTCTTTCATTTTTTATATTAGTAATTTGTGGCAATCTCTCTTATTTTCTTAGATAACATGACTAGAAACTTACTGATATATTAATCTTTTTAATGCATCAACTTTTGTTTTCTTAATTTTTCTCTGATTTCTTGTTTTCCATTAACTTAGTTGATTCTGCTCTAATTTTATTATTTCTTGTCTTTGTTTAGATTTAATTTGCTCTTATTTTTCTAGTTTTCTATTACAGATTAGAATATTGATTTTATATATCTCTTCTTTTTCTATATGTATATATTTAATGCTATAAACTTCCCTCTATACTGTTTTTATTGCATACCACACATTTTGAAAGAATTATATTTTAATTTTTACTTGTTTGGAATATTTTAAATTTTTTCCTGAGTTTTCTTTTTTGATCCAATTGTTTAATCTCCAAGTATTTGGACATTCTCCAGCTGTCTTTCTATTACTGATTCCTAGTTTAAAATATTCTGTGGTCTGATAGCACACATTGTAAGATTTCTACTCGTTTGTTGAGGCATGTTTTATGGCCCATAATGTGATTTATTTTGGGTAATGTACTGTGCAAGCTTGAGAATAATGTATATTTTGCTGCTATGGATGAAGTAGTTGATACATGTCAATTATATTTAGTTGACTAATGGTTCCATAGAGTTTAATTGTGTCCTCACTGCCTTTCTTACTGCTGTATCTGTCCCTTTTTTATAGCATATTGACCTCTCTAACTGTAAAGTGGATTCATCTATTTCTCTTTGGAGTTCTGTCAATTTATGCCTCCTTAAAATTTTTCTGTCTGTATGTGGTTGACCTAGAATTTGCAGTATATATTTTTGGCTAATTCATGTCACATTTATATAACATTATAGTATAATACTTAACAGTTAGTGCAGGTATATTATTATAACAATATGCTCAATTCCTCCCTCTTGTTCCTTATAATGCTGCTGCCATTAATGACACCCATGCAGAAGCATATATACTATAAACATACATAATTGAATATATTGTTACTACTATTATTTAAACAAACTGTTATCTGTTAGGTCAATTTAGATCAATTAAATAAATAAATAATTTAAAAATGTTACCTTCATTTATTCTCTCATGCTTTCTTTTTTTATGTAAATCTAAGTTTCTGACATGTTTTCCTTTTCTTTAAAGAACTTTATGAAATACTTTTTGCAAAGCTGGTATACTGGCATCAAACTCTCTCAATATTTGTTTGAGAAAGTTTTTATTTCTCCTTTACTTTTGAAGTATAATTTCACAGGGTACTGAATTCTAGTTCAGTGGGTTGTTTTCTCTCAACACTAAATATTTCACTCCATTCTCTTTTTGCTTGAATGTTTTCTGAAGAGTGGTTGGATTTATTTTTTCTACACATGTATGTATGTATTTATTTATAATTGTTGTTCATGTACAGTTGTCTCCATTTTCTCACCACCTCTTCCCCCCCCAACCCACCCCCACCTCCCACCCCCAATCCTTCCCTTCTTGGGCTTTGTCAATGGGTCCTTCATATAGGTTCCTTAATGACACTTTCCCTTCTTTCCCCCGTTACCCACCTCTCCCCACACCTCTGGTTACTGTCAGTTTGTTCTTTATTTCAGTGTCTCTGGTTATATTTTGCTTGCTTATTTGTTTTGTTGATTAGGTTCCACCTATAGGTGAGATCACATGGTATTTGTGTTTTACCACCTGGCTTACTTCATTTAGCATAATGCTTTCTAGTTCCATCCATGCTGTTGTGAAGGGTAGGAGTTCCTTCTTGCTTTTTGTTGCATAGTATTCCATTGTGTAAATGTACCATAGTTTTTTGATCCACTCACTTACTGATGGGTATCTAATTTGCTTCCAAAACTTGGCTATTGTAAATTGTGCAGATATGAACATTGGGGTGCATAGGTTCTTTTGAATTGGCATTTCAGGACTCTTAGCGTATAATCCCAGTAGTGGAATTGCTGGGTCAAATGCAGTTCCATTTTTAGTTTTTTGAGGAAATTCTATACTGTTTTTCACAGTGACTGCACCAGTCTGAATTACCACCAACAATGTACTAGGGTTCACTTTCTCCACAATCTTGCCAGCACTTATTGTTTGTTGATTTGTTTATGATGGCCACTCTGACCAGTGTGAAGTGGTATCTCATTGTGGTTTTAATTTGCATCTCTCTGACAGCTGTTGATGCTGAGCATCCTTTCAGTGTCTCTGGGCCCTCTGTATATCCTCCTTGGAGAAGTGTCAGTTCAGGTCCTTTGCCCATTTTTTAGTTGGATTGTTTGTCTTCTTGGAGTGGAGTTGTGTGAACTCTTTATATATTTTGGAAATCAAACGCTTGTCTGAGATATCATTTGCAAATATATTTTCCCATGTGATTTGTTCCCTTTTCATTTTGCTGATATTTTCTTTAGCCATGCAGTTTTTTATTTGGTTAAGTCCCATTTGTTTATTCTTTCCTTTATGTTCCTTGCTCTAGGGTACATATTGGTGAAAATATTGCTGCATGGAATATTTGAGTTTTTCCTGCCTGTGTTTTTCTGAAGGACTTTTATGTCTTATGACTTATATTTAAGTCTTTTATCCACCTTGAATTTATTTTTGTATATGGTATTAAGTTGGTGATTGAGTTTTATGCTTTTGCAAGTAGCCATCCAAGTCTCCCAACACCATTTGTTGAAGAGATTCCATTTTATGCTTCTGCCTCCTTTGTCAAATATTAATTGACAATATAGATTTGGGTTTATTTCTGGGCTCTCTATTCTGTTCTATTTATCTATGTGTCTGTTCTTATGCCAGTACCAGACTGTTTTGATTCCAGCATCCTTGTAATATAGTTTGATGTCAGGTACAGTGATCCCTCCTAATTTGTTCTTCTTTCTCAAAATTGCTGAAACTATTCAGGGTCATTTATGATTCCATATAAATTTTTGGAATGTTTGTTCTGTATCTGTGATATATGTCATTGGTATTTTAATAGGTATTGCATTGAATCTATAAATTGCTTTGGGTAGTATGGATATTTTGATGATGTTAATTCTTCTAATCCATGAACGCAGTAACGCTTATATTTATTTATTTTTGTCTTCCTTAATTTCTTTCTTCAAAGTTTTGTAGTTTTCTAACTACAGGTCTTTTATCTGCTTGATTAGGTTTATTCCTAGGTACTTTATTTTTCTTGTTGCTGTAGCAAATGAGATTTTTTATTCTGATTTCTGTTTCTGATATTTCATTGTTTGTGTACAACAATGCCTTTAATTTCTGAATATTGACTTTGTATCTGCTGATTTGCCAAATTCACTTATTAGGTCAAGTAGTTTTTGATGGAGTCTATATAGGGTTTTCTATGTGCACTATCATGTCATCTGCAAACAATGACAGTTTTACTTCTTCCTTTATGATTTGGATGTCTTTTATTTCTTCTTGGTCTGAACGCTGTGGCTAGGACTTCCAATACTATGTTGAATACAGTGGAGAAAGCAGACATCCTTGTCATGTTCCTGATCTTAGTGGGAAACTTTTAGTTTTTGCCTGATGAGTATGATGTTGACTGTAGGTTTTTCATCTATGGCTTTTATTATGTTGAAGTGTGTTCCCTCTATTCCCACTTCTCTGAGTGTTTTTATCATTAATGGCTATTGTACCTTATCAAATGCTTTTTCCGCATCTATTGATATGATCATATGATTTTTGTCTTTCCTGTTCTTTATGTGACGTATTACAGTTACTGATTTGCAAATACTGTACTTTCCTTGCATCCAAGGGTGAATCCCACTTGATCCTGGAGTATGATCTTTTTAATGTATTGCTGGATGCAATTTACTAATATTTTGTTGAGGATTTTAGTGTCTATGTTCATCAGCGATATTGGCCTGTAGTTTTCTTTCTTTGTTGTATCTTTGTCTGGATTAGGATGATGCTGGTCTCATAAAAAGAGTTGGGGAGTCTTCCCTCTTCTTAGATTTTTTAGAATAGTCTGAGAAGGGTAGGAGTTAGCTCTTCCTTAAATGTTTTGTGGAATTCTCCTGTGAAACTGTCTGGCCCAGGTCTTTTGTGTGAGGAGAGTTTTTTGATTACTGCTTCAATTTCACCAGCTATTAATGGTCTGTTCAGGCTTTTTGCTTCTTCTTCATTCAGTTTTGGAAGATTATATTTTTCTAGAAATTTGTCCATTTCACCTAGGTTTTTAAATTTCTTGGCGTATAGTTTTTCATAGTAATTTCATACAATCCTTTGTATTTCTGTGGTATCAGTTGTAATTTTTCCTATTTCATTTCTGATTTTATTTATTTGGGTCCTCTCTCTTTTTTGTTGTTGATGAATCTGATTAAAGGCTTGCTGATTTTGTTTATATTGTCAAAGAACCAGCTCCTGGATTTTTTGGTATTTTGAAATTTTTGTTCAGCTTGTATGTTGTTTAATTCTGCTCTGATCTTGGTTATTTCCTTCCTTCTACTCACTCTAGGCTTTGTGTGTTGTTGAGAGTCGTTTCATTTAATTCTTAGCTTTATTCCTCTATTGGTAAGTTGATTTTCCCACTGGATTCTTTCAAGATTTTCTCCTTCTCTCTTATTTTCTTTACTTTAAATATGATATGCCTTCAAGTATTTTCTTGGTATGTTATCTAAGCTCACTTGGGCCTCAGGTTTAGTTTTTTGAAATTAATTTGAGGAAGTTCTCAGTCATTATTTCTTCAATATTTCTTTTGTTTCTTTCTTCTCCTTCTGGTATTCCCAGTACAGCATTCTTATATCTTTTGTGCTATCCCACAGTTCTTAGGTATGTTGTTTTTTCAGTTACTTTTCTCTTTGTTGGTTTGGAGGTTTCTTCGAGGGCCAAGATTCTCTCCTCAGCCATGTTCAATCTACTAATAAGCCCATCAAAGGCATTCTTCATTACTCTGACAGTGCTTTTTTTTTAATCTCTAGCATTGCTTTTTGATTCCTTATTAGAATTTCCATCTCTCTGCTTACTTTATCCATCTGTTCTCACATATTCTCTATTAGATACCTTAGCATATTATTCATAGTTGTTTTATATTCCCACACTGATAAATTCAGCATTTCTGGCATATCTTACTCTGGTTATGAAACTTGCTCAGTCTCTTCCAACTGTATTTTTTTATTTTAGTATGCCTTGCAATTTTGTGTTGAAAAGTGTATACAGTGGCTCTGGCTGGTATGGCTCAGTGGATTGAGTGCTCACCTGTGAACCAAAGTGTTGCTGGTTGGATTTCCAGTCAGGGCACATGCCTGGGTTGGGGTCTAGGTCCCCAGCTGGGGTAGTGTGAAAGGCAACCACACATTGATGTTTTTCTCCCTCTCTTTCTCCCTCCCTTCCTCTCTCTCTAAAAAATAAATAAATAAGTAAAATCTTTTTTTTTAAAAAGTGTATACAATGTACTGGATACAGGAACTCTGATAATTACACTTTTAGTGGCATAGGTTTGGGGGAAAGGGTAGTGTTCTATAGTTCTATGATTAGCTCTCAGTCTTTCAGTGATCCTGTCTCCTTGAGCAGTGAACCTCACAAATGGTTCTCAAATTTTTCTTCCCCAGATGTACCATATTTTTCAGACCATAAGATGCACATAGGTTTTAGAGAAGGAAAATAGGGAAAATTTTTGAAGCAAAAATTGTGGTAAATATGTAATAACATAAATAACAAATATTTCACCAATGTAAATGTAAAGCTACATTTAGACTATAAGATGCACCCCCCTTTTCCTCCCAAATTTTGGGAGGTGCATCTTATAGTCTGAAAAATACGGTAACAGGATGGCTAGTGTAGGCTAGAATTGGGTGTTTTCTTTCCCTAAATAAGTGAGAGTCTAATAAAAAAAATAAAACAGTAGTTTAGGTTTTGGTAAAATAGTCTCTTAAGGGAGTCCTCAAGAAGAACAGAATACTCTTGGGGTATTGCAAATTTGTTGCTTTCCCCCACCTTGTGCTGGATGCACAGGCAATTTTTCTCTGTTCTCCATTGTGATGTGATAAACCTGGCTGCACTCCTGGAGGTAATACTCACAAAAGTGTGCCCCTCACCATGATAGGTCTCCCTGGAGTTTCCTCTTCAGAGTTGTCTACATTGAGCTTCCAACAATCAGTAAATTAAAGTTTAAGAGGTTTCTTGTCAAGAGTTTCTGCTGTAGTAAGTTGTGATTCTCTGTATCCACTTGTTTAACTCTTTTCTTTTTTGGTGTCAGCTTTTTGCCCTATGACTCTCTGACAGGTCTAAGAAGCATTTTATTTTTTTTCAGTTTGCTCAGCTTTTTACTTGTTAGGATGAGGTATGACATCCAAGTTTCTTTTATGCTAGACCAGCAATTGGAAGTCCTGTTTTTCATCTTTTTATCCCTTTGTTTAGTTCATTGCTGAGCTTACTATATGTAAATGAGTGAATCAATGAATGGCTTGTCCCCATTTCTAGGTAATATGATTGTTTCAAGTGGAGTGAGAATTGATTCTTAAAATGCTATATTGAGCAGCTCTGTTAAGAATGTCATATCTACCACCTTGCCCTTAAGACCTATGATAGCATTTTGCAAACTAACAAGATGCCCCAACGTATTTCTTTCATGCTGAATTAATTTGAGACTTAAATTTAGTTACTATTTTGATTGTCCAGAAATCCTGCAAGCTCAGGTGTAGTCACATTCGTTTTCTTGAAAAAAATTTTTGAAAAGCACTGACATGGACATTTCTTATTTAATTTTAATGGATTTCAGTGTTGTTGATTTTTGGTGTTTCTGAGTCAATTCAGGCTAATAAAACAAGCTATCATTGGCTAGGTGGCTTTTAAACAATAGAAATTTATTTCTCACAATTCTGAAGGCTGAGAAGTTTGAGATCATGGTGCCAGCAGCTTTGGTGTCTGCTCAGAGCCCACTTCCTCATAGATGTCTGTCTTCTTACTGAGATCTCATATGGTGGAAGGATTGAGGAACTTTTCTGGGGCCTTTTAATGGGACAATAATTCCAATTGTAAGGGTTCCACTCTCATGACCTAAACACCTCCCAAAGTCCTTACCTACTAATTCAATCACAATGGGGGTTAGGATTTCAACATATGAGGTTAGTGGAGACTCAAATATTTAGTCCATAGCATGGTGAAAAGATGAAAAAAATCAATATTTGTACACAAAAATTATTCATCTTCATATTAAAACATTATGTCCATAGCAATTATTTTAGGGAAAAGATGTCCTATTAACTATTTTGCTCTCAATTTGGGCATTTAGTTTACAGAAACTACACTTCAAATTTTATTTTCTTAATTTTTTTAATTGAATTTATTGGTCATATTGGTTCACAAAATCATACAGGTTTCAAGTACATAATTCAACAAAACATCATCTGCACACTGCATCATGTGCATCATGTGCCCACCACCCCAAGCAAAGTCTCTTTCTGTACACATTTTTCCCTCAGCCCCCTGCCTATCCTCAGCTCTGTTTTCCTCTGGCTATTACCACAGTGATGTCTGTGTCTGTGTGTTATATATATGTTCTTATTTCTTAACCTTCTTTCATTCAGAACCCAAACTCCCTTCCCTCTGACACCTGTCAGTCTGTTCCATGTATCCATGCCTCTGTCCTATTCTGTTTGTCAGTTCATTTTGTTTATTAGATTCCACATACAAGTGAGATCATATGGTATTTCTTTCTCTGACTGGCATATTTCACTTAGTATAATAATCTCCAAGTCCATCCATGCTGTCACAAAAGGTAAGATTTCCTTTTTGTGGCCATATAATATTCCATTGTGCAAATTTGCAACAGCTTTTTTTATCCACTCATGTACTGATGGGCATTTGGGCTGCTTCCAAATCTTGGTTATTATTGTAAGTAAAACTGCAATGAACATAGGGGTGCATATATTCTCTAGAATTACTGTTTTTGGTTTCTTTGGATATATTCAAGGAGTGGGATCACTGAATCAAAAGGCTGTTCCATTTTTAATGCTTTAAGGAACCTCCAAACTGTTTCCCACAGTGGCTGCACCTGTCTTCATTCCCACAAACAGTGCACAAGGGTTCCTTTTTTCCACATCCTCACTTGCACTTGTTGTTTGTTGATTTATTTATGATGGCCATTCTTACAGATGTGAAGTGGTACCTCATTGTAGTTTTAATTTTCATCTCTCTGATGATTAGTGACATTAAGCACTTTTTCATGTCTTTTAGCCATGTGTATATCCTCTTTGTAAAAGTCCTCTATTCAGGTCCTTTGCTCATTTAAAGAGTAGGAATTGAAAAAAAACTCACCCAAGGATATGTTTATTGATTTCAAAGAGAGAGGAAGGGAGAGGAAGAAAGAGAAAGAGAGAAATTGATGTGAGAGAGAGTCATCTATTGGTTGCCTCCCATATATACCCCTTCTGTCAATTGAACCTGCAACCTTTCGGTACGTATGGGACAATGCTCCAACCAACTGAGCCACCTGGCCTGGATGCCCATTTTTAATTGGGTTGTTTGTCTTTATGTTGAGTAGAATAAGTTCTTTATATATTTTGGAAACCAACACTTTATCAGATGTATCATTGACAAATATGTTCTCCCATCAGCAGGTTTCCTTTTCATTTTGCCTTGCCTGAAGTGATATCAACAAAAATATTGCTACTAGAAATGTCTGAAATTTTACTACCTATGTTGTCTTCTAGGACTTTATGGTTTCAAATCTTACATTTAAGAATTCATTTTATGTTTACTCTTGTGTGTGGTGTTAGTTGGTAGTATAGTTTCTTTTCCTTTTTCCTTTTTTGCATGTATCTGTCCAGTTTTCCCAACACCAGTTATAGAAGAGACTGTCTTTTCCTCTTTGTATGTTCTTGCCTTCTTTGTCAAATATTTATTGAACATATGGGTGTGAGTTTATTTCTCTGCTCTGTTTTGTTCAATTGATCTATATACCTGTTCTTGTGCCAATACCATGTTTTGACTACTATGGTCTTGTAGTTTAGTTTGATACCAAATAGTGTGATACCTATGACTTTGTTTCTCTTTCTCAAGATTGCTGAGTCTATCTGAGATCCATTGTGGTTCCATATATATTTTTGGAATATTTGTTTTAGACATTCAGAGATATGCCATTGGTATTTTAATAAGAATTGCATTGAAACTGTAGATTGTTTTGGGCAGTATAGACATTTAATGATGTTAATTTTTCCTAACCATAAATACAATATATGCTTCCACTTATTTGTATTCTCCTAAATTCTTTCTTCAGTATCTTAAAATTTTCTGAGTACAGATCTTTTACCTCCTTAGTTTATTCTTATTCTTAGGTATCTCTCTCTCTTTTTTGTTGCAGTACTAAATGGGATTGTTTTCTTAAATTTCTATTTCTGATTGTTTATTATTGGTATATAAAAATGCCACCAATTTCTAAATATTAATTTTGTATCCCACTACTTTGCCAAGTTTATTGATTAGATCTAGTAGATTTTTGTTTTCTTTGTATAATATCATGTCATCTGCAAATAATGACAGTTTTACTTACTCCTTACAATTTAGATGCCTTTTATTTCTTGGTCTGATCATTGTGGCTAGGACTTCCAATACTGTGTTGAATACAAGTGGTGAAAGCAGACATCCTTGTCTTGTTTCCTTCCCTTAGGGAAAATGCTTTTAGTTTTTGCCCATTGAGTACAATGTTGGCTGTAGGTTTGTCATGTATGACCTTTATTATTGTGAAGTATGATCCCTCTATTAACACTTTGCTGAGAGTTTTTAATTATAAATGGGTGCTGGATTTTATCAAATGCTTTTTCTGCTTCTACACGATCTGTTGTATTATCATGTGATTTTTATCCTTCATTTTGTTTATATGTTGTACCATGTTTATTGATTTGCAAATATTGCACTAATCTTGCATCGCCAGAATAAATCCTACTTGATCATGGTATATGAAGTTTTTAATGTATTGTTTGATCTGATTTACTAATATTTTGTTGAGCATTTTAGTATCTGTGCTCATCAGGGATATTGGCCTCTAAGTTTCTTTCTTGGTACTACCTTTATCTGGTTTTGTAGTTAACATATTGCAGGGCTTGTAAAAAGAGCTTGGGAATCTCCCTTCCTCTTGAATTTTTTGGAATAGTTTGAGAATAAGTGTTAGTTCTTCCTTGAATATTTGACAAGATTTGCCTGTAAATCTATCTGGTCTGAGACTTTTGTTTGCTGGGAGATTTTTTAATTACTGCTTTAATTTCAGTAGTTGTAATTGGTCTATTCAGGTTTTCTGAGTCTTCTTCATTCAGTTTGGAAGATTGCAAATTTCTAGGATTCTATCCATTTCAGCAAGTTGTCCAATTTGTTGGCATGTAGTTATTCATAGTATTTTCTTGCAATTTCTATGGTGTCACTTGTAACTTCTATTTCGTTATTGATTGTATGTATTTGGGTCCTCTTACTTTCTTCATAAGTCTGGTTTAAGGTTTGTCAATCTTTTTTATCTTTTCAAAGAACTAGCTCTTGGTTTTGTTTATCTTTTGTGGGTTTTTTTAGGCTCTATTTTATATATTTCTGCTCTGATATTTATTATTTCTTCTCTTTTTCTTACTCTGGGCTTTGTTTTTCCTTTTCTAGTTATTTTAGGTATACGGTTAGATTGTTTATTTGATATTTTTCTTGCTTCTTGAGGTAAGCCTGTAATGCTATGAACATTCCTTCAAGACTGTTTTCTCTGTATGACATAGATTTTGGTTTGTTGTGTGTTCATTTTCATTTGTTCCCAGGTAATTTTTGATTTCTTCCTTGATTTCATTGTTAACCCTTTCCTTGGTTAATAACATGTTTTTTAGCCTCCATGTGTTTGCATGTTTTTTAGTTATTTTATTTTTTCATTTTAACCTTTTTTTAATTGTCATTCAAGTACAATTGTCTCCATTTTCCTCCCACTACTCCCCCCCATCCCAGCCATCCCCATTTCCTACCCTTGATCCTATACCTCTTTGGTTTTGTCCATGTGTCCTTTATACATGTTCTTGAAAACCCTTCCTTCTTTTCCTCCCATTAACCCCTCCCACCTCCCCTCTGTCTGTCAGTTTGTTCTTAATTTCAATGTCTCTGGTTATATTTTGCTTGTTTGTATATTTTGTTGATTAGGTTCCACTTATAGGTGAGATCATATGGTATTTGTCTTTCACCGCCTGGCTTATTTCACTCAGCATAATGCTCTCCAGATCCATCCATGCTGTTGCAAGGATAGGAACTCCTTCTTTCTTTCTGCTGAGTTACTTTATTGTCATTGACTTCTAGTTTTGGTCAGAGAAGATGCTTGCTATAGTTTCAGTATTCTTAAATTTATTCTTATTTTGTATCCTAATACGTGGTCTCTCTTTGAGAATGCTTCATGTGCATTTAAAGGAATGTATATTATGCTGCTTAGGGATGAAATGTCTTGCAAATATCAATTAAATCAAACCAATCCAGTGTCATTTAAAGTCACTGTTGCCTTGCTGTTTTTTGTCTAGAAAATCTATCCATTGATCAGTCAGTGGGGTGTTAATTCCCCTACTCTGTATTGCTGTCGATCTCCCTCTTAATGTCCACCAAGATATTTTTTTATATATTTAAGTGCTCCTATGTTGGGTGCCTTTATTTTTACAAGTGTTACATCCTCTAGTTGGATCAATCCCTTTAATATTACATAGTGCAAGATATTTTTTATATATTTAAGTGCTCCTATATTGGGTGCATATATTTTTACAAGTGTTACATCCTCCTGTTGGATCAGTCCCTTTAGTGTTACATAGTGATAATACTTCTTCTCTCTCAATGACCTTTGTTTTGAAGTCAATCTGTTTGTTGTAAGTATTGCTATTCCAGCTTTTTTCCATTTCTATTTGCATGGAATATTTTTTTTCTTTTCTTCACTTTCAGTCTATATCTTTTGTTCTGAATATGGTCTTGTGTAGATAGCATATGTATGGGTTATGTCTTCTTACTCATTTTGTTACCCTATTACTTTTGAATGAAGAATTTAAGCCATTTACATTTTAGGTTATTATTGATAGGTACTTATTTATTGCCATTTTATTCATTATACCCATGTTCCTCTCTCTTCATCTCTTCTTTTTCTTAAAACATGTGTTTAACATTTCTTGCAATATTGGTTTGGTAGAATGAACTCCATTAGCCTTTTTTTTTCCTTTGGTCTGGGAAGTTCTTATTTTGCCTTCAATTTTAAATGATTGCCTTGCTGAATAATTGGCCTTGGTTGCTGGTCCTTGCTCTTCACCACTTTAAATATTTTATGCCTATCCCTTTGGTCTGAAGCGTTTCTGTTGAGAAATCAGCTGACAGCCTATGGGAACTCCTTTGTAGGCAACTAACTCTCTCTTGCTGCCTTTATGATTCTCTTTTTGTCTTTAATCTTTGCCATTTTAATTATCATGTGTGTTGGTGTGGGTCTCTTTGGGTTCGTCTTGATTGGGAGTCTGTGCATCCTGAATTTGTGTGCCTTTTTCCTTCATCATATTAAGGGAGCTTTCAGCAGTCATTTCTTCAAACAGGTTCTCTATTCCTTGCTCATTCTCTTCTCTTTCTGATACTCCTAAGATGTGAATGTTATTATGCTTGATGTTGTCACAGAGAACCCTTAGACTTTCCCATTTTTTAAAAAAATTCTCTTTTCTTTAAGACCATCTACTTGGGTGCTTACTGTTATCTTGTTCTGTAAGTCACTGATTGAATCCTCTGCTTCATCTAAGCTGCTGTTGATTCTTTCTAATGTATTCTTCATTTCATATATTGTTCATTTCTGACTGGTTTCTTTTTGTGGCTTCTGTGTCCTTTTTAATGCTTACCATCTTTTCATTTAAGTTCTCACCAAGATCACACATTCTTCCCCTAAGGTCCTTGAGCCTTATAACCACTGTTTTTAATTCTGCATCTTGTATCTTGGTTACTTGCATTTCATTTCATTCTTTTTCTGGGGATTTCTCTCTTTTTTCATTTTGGGCATTTTTTGTCTCCTCATTTTGTCTCTGTGTATTAGCTAGATATGTTATGTTTCCCAAACCTGTTATGATTTTATGATGTAGGTGTCTTGTTGGGGTCAGTGGCACAATCTTCCAGATCACCTAAGCTCCGTGCTCCAGGAAAGTTTCTTGTGGGTTATGTGTATTCTCCTTTTGTAGTTGTGTCTTGAGTGCTTTTGGTCCTTTTGTGGGTGGAATTAACCCTTCAGGCTGGCTGACTATAAAGATAGACCTCCATCACTATGTATGAGTCAACTTGCAGGACTGCCCCCCACCCCCATGGTCAAGTTGTTCTCAGCAGTGTGTGATGCCTGCTGCAATCCCCCTTTGGGTGTGCTGCTTATGTGGCTAGTTGGGTTGAGCTCTGTTGTGGTCCAAATCCCACCCCGGTTGTATTTGTTCTGGGTTCACTTGGGTGGGATTCAGGAATACAGTGATGTCAGAGGTTAATAACTTGTCTTGGGCTACTTGTCTAGAGCTACCACACTGTTCACTGTTTATGGCTGTGTCTACTGGGCCTGGGTGTGTATGGGAGGGTCCAACCTGTGTATGGGGTCAGCTTCTTCCACAATAGAAGGAGGTGGTATAAATCTACAAAATATCTGAGGCTTTCTGAGGTTCACTTATACCTGCCAGCTATACCACTTCCCACAGAAGTTGCCTAATCTTCCTCCAGAGCTTTCCAAAGAAAGACTGTAGAGTGGGCCCAGCTGGCTGTAACACACAGGCCCTTCCATAGGTTACAAGCCAGTAGAGTGGGGTGACTGGGGTTGGGAGGACAGGGCTAGTGGTTTCCTACTTGGGTTTCATACCATCAAGCACTCAGTGAGGGTAAAGTGGTCCCTACTCCAGAGCCAAACCACTAAGCCTCTGCCAGAGTCTCCAACTCCGGCTCCCATAGGAAGAGCATACTTAAAGTTTTAGGTTCAGGTTTGGTGCAGCCAGCTGTTTCCTCTGCAAGCCCAACTGGCAGAGCCACCAGGGTTCAGGGGGACATATCAAAAAGTCTCACACTGAGGGTGGTGCCAGCTCAGCCCTCAGGGGTGGGGCCAAGCACTTCATCCCTGACCCAGACAATAGCTTCCTAGGGAGACTCAGTCTAAATGTCCCAGCTCTGAGCAGCACACTCTTTCCCCTCCAAGAACTGAGTTCAGCCTGGCAGGGCCACAAGGACTTGGGAGGGGTGATTCAAATAGTCTCTTGTTGTGGGTGTTATTGGCATGCCCATACAGGGGGGGCAGGCAGCTTCCCCTTTCCAGGATAGCACAGGCTGAGTTTGCAGGAAAGATAAGAGCTCCCTCGCCTCACCCCCGTGATGTAGCCACACAACCCAGCATCTGCCTGTCTGATTCTCAGATAGAAGTCTTCCTGGGAAATGCTCTGAAAGTCCCAGCTCTACACAGCACTATAGTTCCCCTGTGCTGCTGAGCTCAGCAGGGTGGAGTCATGCAGTGGCAGGGCAGGCCCAGTGATTCAACGGGTAGGAGAGGGCATGCTGGCTGTGCACTGGAGGTGGGGAAGAATGGTCCCCTTTCCAAAGCTCCAGAAAAAGAGCATCCTCAAAGGTGTCTGCTTGGTGTAGCCAGCAGGTCTCTCTGCAGGACCTAAGCACAGCATATTGGTGTTGTCAGTAGCTGGAGGACCAGGCAGTACACTCCCCAGGATGGTGATGTAACAATAGGAGTGCTCAATGCTAGGAAGGTGGTGTCTGAGTCTCTAGCAATTTCCTTTCTCTCACAGGTGGACTGAATCCCTACTGATTTTCTCCACCAGATGCTATGTGGGTTCCTATTCCTGTCTCTCTTGCCCTGGGTTTGGAATCGCTGCATGGGATTGAGACACCTTGCTACCAGGGAGAGCACAATTACCACATGTTTCTTGGGACCAGCTCTTTCCACTTCTTCCCACTCTCTATGTGGCTTCTTCTGTAAATCATTGGTTATAATTATATTTCAGTTCAGCTATCCTACAGTTGGTTATTCAGATTGATTGCTCTATAATTTAGATGTAAATTTGGTTTTGTGCCAGGAGCAGGTGTGTCTGTCACCTAATCTGCTGACATCTTCAAATCTAAATTTTTTTCAGTGGATGAGAAATGTAGCAAATATTGTATCACTTTTTCTTTAAAAAAACTATTTTTCTTTTCAATCTCAAACGGTGTTTTTTTGCTAAATTTTAATATCCAGATCACCTTCCTCCAACTAAAATAGCTCTTCCTTTTTTTCTTTTATTTTTCCTCTCAAAATTTGGGCTGAGATTTTAATTTGGAGGTAGGTCTTTCATGATAAACCTGGACTTATCAAAATGCCTCAGATGGTACATTGTATATATCACAGTATGAGACAGTCCTCTGATTACATAAATATTTGATGGTACTTCAAGATCTATTCTTTTGGGTAAGCTGACCTGACTTATCCATTTGTAGTCTCTTCAAAATACTGAGATGCCAGAAACAATTGAAAACATGAAGGGTTCAGATCTTAGCAGCATAAGCACTTAAATACACATTTAATTTGTCAAACATTTATAGTATTCTGTTTTGATAAAAATTGGTATGAAGTAGTAGTTGAATCAATCAGTAACTTATATAGTGAATTTATGAGGACCATATCCTCAAGAACTTGTTATATTTAGGATCATGTTTTTTAATAGATATGTCAACATATACAAGGTAAAGTTGTTATCATTTTGAGGATCTAAATTTAATTTGATTTGACATCTTGATTTCTGGAGACCACCAGGAGATAAAAATAATTACAAGTGGTTTCTATCTGTTGTAGTATTAAAATGGTGACTCAGGTACTCTGAAAAGAAGGTACTGAGACTGTTCTATTCATGGTACAGTGCTACAACTAGCACCAAACTTAAACTGTTTAACTTTCCACATACTAGTTTGATTTGTCTTGATCCAAGATTCTCAGAGAGCAGGTACATTGAAATTATTGGAAAACACCTACTTGAAATTAGGATAGATATTAAAAGCTTATTTGCAGGAAGTACTCTGACTTATTCAACAGGTTACTGAGAAGCCTGGCAAAACAAATCCAGGAAAAGAATTAGTAAGTGCCAATTATATAAATAACAAGAAGATTTTGTTAGGTAGTAACCAGTAGATTCACTTGTGTTGAATGAAAAACATGTCAAACATACTGCAACACCAGCAGTTCAATAATATGAGGAAACCAGAAAAATAGCTAAAAATTTTAAAGCTGAACAAAAGATTGACAAATTGCCTGTGAATCTAGTCTCATCCCAACATAAAAACCAAGTGTTCCAAAAATCAGTATTTGCTTTCAAAGGAAAGGGAACATGTCATTTATCCTACTCATTAAAACTCTGACCAGTGATAAAGGGGCCTGGACCTCAAGGCACATTTTATTGAAAATTCTTTATATGACTTTAGAGAAAATCACTTCTTCCTATTGAACTTTCCTTCTCTTCCCTCCATACCACACCTATACAAGGTATACTCAGATTGGTTATATAAAGCTTTTGTGTTGCATTTGAATAATCATGACATATGGTAAATGTGTTTGTACAACATGGGCTGATTCAGAAATGGAAATGTGCATATGAAATTTCCCAAGATTTTTAAATTAAGAATTGATCTAGAAATTAACCAAATTAACTAAATCCATTTGTTGTTAGATCAACAAAATAAATTTATTCATTCATCTGCCTTTCTCACTCCTTCTCTACTTCTCTTTCTACCACTCTTCCTCCTGTATGTCCATGTATCCATCCATCTATCCATCCTTCCATCTTACTGTCCCTCTGTCAATCCAAACAAGTATTTATTGAGCACTTTATGTGTACCAGCATTGTTCCAGGTACTGAGCATTAAGGGGAAACAAGGTATACTGCTGTGCCCCTGAAGAATTTATATTTTGGGGGTTAACACAAGTAATAAGAAAAAATTTAAAAATAATTACTGATTGTGATTATCAGTATGAAAACCTCAGAAGGGAGTTGTGTATAACATTTGGTTTATCTGATTTTATCAGTTGTCTCAGAGAACATACACTTTTTTTACTTTAAATTTGTTATTTTTAGACTATAGTTAACATACAATATTATATTAACTTGTACAACCAATGATTAGACATTATATAACTTACTAAGTGATCATCCTGATAAACCTAGTACCCATGTGACAGCATAACATAGTTATTACAATATTATTGACTCTGTTCCCTGTGTTGTACTTTACATCCCTGTGACTACTCTGTACCTGCCAATTTGTACTTCTTAATCCCTTCACCTTTTTCATCCATCTACCAACACCCCTCCCCTCCGGCATCCATCAAAATGGAGAACATGCATTTTTAAAAGTCTCATTATAGAGCTCTTATGAAAGGACAGTTGTATAATTATTGTTTACCAGTTTATCTCCAAAGCCTCATTTATTACCAGGTTCCTAACTTGTAATCAATAAGTTATTTTTTATTAAAGATGGTTGTATGCTCTAAAGCAGCTGTCCCCAACGTTTTGGCATCAGGAACTGGTTTTGTGGAAGACTA
Organism: Trachops cirrhosus; assembly: GCA_028533065.1. Taxonomy (NCBI): domain Eukaryota; kingdom Metazoa; phylum Chordata; class Mammalia; order Chiroptera; family Phyllostomidae; genus Trachops; species Trachops cirrhosus. The sequence goes on from CM052549.1 coordinate 58,165,360, forward strand.
TTTTTTCCATGGACCAGGGTTGGGGGGATGGTTTCTGTATGATTCAAATGCATTACATGCAAGCTTGACTGCTGCTATGTGGCCTAGTTCCTAAGAGGCTTAAACAGGTACGAGTCCGTGGCTTGGAGGTTGGGCCCCTGCTCTAAAGCATTTATTGTGTTTATGGACTGATTCTGGTTTACAAACTGTTATTGGTCTATGACAAGTATAGAAATTTAGAATAAGCATTTAGAAATTCATTCTTATTATCTGTTTCTTAAAGTATTGATTTGCAGTGGATTAGAAAGTAAAACACAAAACAAAATGTAACTGTCCTTTACCACAGATAGTGTGAAAATCACTACAAGACCATTTGCTCAGGTCAACTGTAAAAATGGCTAAGTAATTTTAAAAATAGGAATAACGTAACGGGAAGAAAATGAACATTTATTCAGTGTCTCTAAATGTTGGGCAATTTATTCATTAAATAACTGCAGGAATGTTTGATCTCACTGAAATCACCTTCATCTAACTGCTGGATCTGAGTCGACCTTAGAACAGTTTGCCTAAGTCTCCTGCAGCACTTGCTCTTGCCTTGTTATGCATGGCATTCTCACTTCCAAACTATGCTCTCGTAGTCTTTAGGTGACAAGAATAGTTTTTTTTCTTTTCTTTAATATGTTTTTGCTTCTCAATATGTCTTTCTTTCCTTGTCAATCAGAATGAATGTGAGAATTTGATTTGACAACTCCAGTTGCTTATCCGTGAGGAGTAACAGGCCCCACTTGTCTTCTCTGGGAATGTATAGCTCACTGGACTTAGTGAGCTATTGGAAAATAGCTCACTAAGCTTGTTTATTGTTTATTGTCGGGCCCGAACCTGATGCTTGCTTATTCATAAAGGACAGTATTTAAGTATTAGGATTATTTCAGATTTGTTAATTTTCAAGTTCATATTTATGTTTGTAACTAGAACAAGCCATAGGTCTCTACTTTTGGCTTGAGCCCACATTTAGAAATGATGCACATTAAGACACAGTATCTGATTTTTCTTGATACAAAATGGGCATTTTCAATCTCTTTGTTATTACTTAAGGTCAGTGATAAATGAAGCCAGCATCAGGGATCTAATTTCTTAGGGCCAGTTTCTGTATTCTGTTCCCGATCAAAATTGGTCAGAACTGGGGACACACAAAAAAGCTTGAATAAATAAGTGAAAATCTTGCCCTGGTGATGATTAAAAATTAAACAGTTCCGGTGGATTTTTTAAATTGAACTATAATACCAGATTACATTTACAGTAGGGTGTCTGTATGTCACAGGAGTAATGCCATCATTCTTATATTCTAGGTGGGCCTCTTGGGAAGAACTGGGTCAGGGAAGAGTACTTTGTTATCAGCTCTTTTGAGACTGCTGAACACCGAAGGAGAAATCCAAATAGATGGTGTGTCTTGGGATTCAGTGACTTTGCAACAGTGGAGGAAAGCCTTTGGAGTTATACCACAGGTAAGCTAGAAAGACTTCACTAGGGAAAAAAGCAACTAAATACAATTTTACCATTATATGATGCTTGCAGTTAAGAAATTCACATTTTCCTGAAATATAAGTTTGTTACATATTACTGTTCATTTTGTGCAATGGAATCTTTTCATTAGGAGTAAAACTATCTCTAAAAGTTTAGAATTCTCTGACATCCTGTTATTGAAATATTAATAGTTTTGATAGCCTGTCCCAGAAGACATAATCTATAGTGAGAACATGGGGCTTTTGTTTTCATCAGCTTATTTTTTCCTGCTTCAGTGGTTTGAGTTCCAAGTTAGCAATCACAGCAGGTTAAGAAATGCTTTTCAAGATATAAAAGATGCTTTTGAAATAACAAACACTTGGAAGCATGAGGTAGTGGAATAGAAAATTTAAAGTGTAATGATTGCTTTTTTTTTGTTCTTTACACAAGAATGAATCATGTCAGATTAATCTGTAGGTATTTTTTAAATGTCAGTCCTTGATTTGTGTCACAGAGGATCTCTAGCCTCACGGGCTTAATATCATTTTGTGTTAATATGCAAGAGGACTGCTTATATGTGAGAAAAATAGCCACAGTTCCATTTTTAAATGATCCAAATGTAGACCAATGAATGTCTTTAATGTGAGAAAATCTGAAATGTGTGAGCTATATATCTGCTAGTATTTGCTCACATCTCTATGGATGTAGTCACTGTTTTAATAATCATTTTGTCCTCTTTGTTCTAAAGGGCACTAAATCCATTCCACTACCATGGTACTTACAATTATCTACTTTTAACAGAAAAGCAAAGTGTTAAGAGCATCTCCCAGTAGATTGACTATAAATCTAGCCTAAGAAAAAGTTTTATTTTTTGATAGATCACCTTTGTGAACATTTTCTCCTTTCAACTAATGAGGCACTAAATATTGTGACTGCCAAACCGATGCTTTTAATTCATTTATCTAGACTTTGCTGTGTTGCCAGACACTTAATCCTGGTTGAACTTTGAAAAATAACATTGTTTCTTCAGAAAGAAAAAAAGGACTGTCAGATGGTTTAAATATAAACTGTAGGACTACTGGTATCCCAATTGATATCATTAGGCAAAATGACAATGTTGAAGAACACAGAATAGAATCTGGTTGTCTCAGAAGAGTTACTGTTCAGTTGACTCTAAGTTTTCTGATCCCATTTTTTAACTACAATTATGAAGCTTTTGTTTCCTTATTGTTATTCACAAAAATCTGCCCATTAGAATAAGCAAAATTCTAAATAAATAATTTCTATTTCACCTGGAATCCTTTAATTTATATGTCATGTGATATAGTAGTTTTTGTTTTATCATATGTTCTATTTAGGAACCCAAATATGCAAGACCTGGAGGAAAACCAAGTGGGCCAGAGTTATGAAAATTCTTTATTTTACCTTTCTGACAAAATGAGTCTTCCAAGCTTCATTTTATTTCATTTTCTCTCTCCTATGCCTTCAAGCTTTTCATAAAGTAAACAAGAAATCCTTTGAGATATGCCTTTAAAAATGTGTAATAATGATAACAGAAATGCTTCTCATTGTACATGTTTATGATCCTGGTTTCTGGGACTGTCTCCGAGAGCCACAAGAATGTTTATAGACAGAATGTACTATGTCTTCTACAGTGACATCTTGAGACCATGCAGTGAATACCCAAGAAAAAGAGAAAGAGGGCAAAGTCTTTATACCTTTTTAACATCCAAATCAAGAAATGCTTTTACTGAAAATTCAAATTATGTAATTTTTATCCTTCCTGGGAGTTTGACCTTAAAGAAGAAAAAGAAGAAGGAAAAAGGAATTAAAAACTCTATGAGAACATTTTTTTGGCTTTTCTTTTTCTTCCTTTCATTTTTCTGACCTTGCAAGAGCTTAGTTCCCCCAAGATCTCTGACATTGAGACATCAGAGATCTCTGGGTCAATTAGACACTTGTTTTCAGACAAAGGAAACAGGAATTTTGAACAAGAAACTTTCCCTCTCCGTCAGTGATCCTGAGACACCAGCCGTGGAATCACAAGATGTTGTTAGTTTTGGCAAGTTCTTGCAGTATTGTTTTGTTTTGTTCTCTGTACTTCCCTCCTATAGCTAGAATGTAATCTTGGAGGATGCACCAGCCCGGGAAACACATTACTGTGTACGTTTCAAGTTGGAGTCTTCCTTGATTTGTTCTACTTTACCTGTGAGCTCTGAGGGCCTAAAGAAGAGACAGTGAGGCCTAGAGTCAGAACCCCATTGGCTTAGGCAATTTGAACACTGAGACTTAAAATTGTTTATTAGCCTTAAAATTTGTTAAGCACTTAATTCATAAAAAACAGAAAACTAATTTTTAAATGTATTTTCAAAGCTTCAATTACAAGTGTGAAAGGCTACAAAGCTATTCTGAGGCAATGACTAGGCCTATTCTTGTAAAGAGACTTTCTGATCTGAAACTAATCCATGCCCACATATGACTTCCACCACAAAGTTGAAATGTCTTTTGCTGTCAGGGTGCTAGAAAAGGCTAAAACATGTATTTGTAGACATGAACAATGAAGTTGGGAGCATAGCAGTTCTCATTCAGTTTAACAATAATTCACACTTTAATAATTAGTTATTAAACTCCTTCTGTGTGCTTAAATAAGTACTACAATTCAATAGTTATGTTAGTGGTATTGAGCTCCTTGTCCAACCTATGAGCTTCCAATGAAAGGTTTAAAATTACATTCATTGCCATAATTCAGGGATCAAAGGAAGAAATAAAAATGATAAATTAAACATGTAAATAAATGTAGTCATGGGTCAAGGCACTGGCTAGTCAGGGAAGTGCTGTGGGTGATTACGGGGGAATCCAGCCCTACAACATCACTGTAGCCTTCCTTTCTTTTCTACTCCCACTGCTGTGTTTTTCTCTTCATCTTCTTCTTTGCATCTTTCCATTATATGTTGCACACAAATTAAACTTTTTAAAGCAACATTCCAATTTCATGATTTGCCTTTTGGGAACTCCTTTCACTGAATAGATCCAGATTCTTCCATTTGTGTTTGGGTCCCTGATAGTCAGGTCCCAAACCCAACCTTTCCACAAATCCACCACTCTTCTCATCTGGGAACTTTTATGCTTCAGTCCAGCTGGACTTACTGTGCCATGAAAGATACCACACTTTTCTCTCTCATTTTCTCTGTTCATGCACTTTCTCTGTCTGAGACAATCTTCATTCACCATAGTCACTTTGCCATCACAACTGTTAAACTCTGCCAGGTGGTCTTTTCTGATCCACTTTCTTACCCCCATTAACCCTGACTCTAACCCCAACACTCCACTCCCACACCTCAGTCCCTGATGAGATCTATAATTATGCTTATAAATCTCTCCTGGCACTTCTCTATGTCTTGTCTTAGAATTATCTGTGTATTTCTTTAATTTTGACTCAGTATTGCAAATACTTTGCAGACATTTTAGTTAAAGAAGCAGGATTTAAACACAAAATCACCACCAATCAGAGAAGACTGGCAGAAATGCTAAATAAAACATAGATGTTTTTACCTTACTAATTTTTCTATCTCTTAATATAGCATATAACACAATAGCTTTTATGGTAGGAATTCAATATACATTGTTTTGTGCTGAGTCACTAAATGCTTATCTCTTTTACAAGAAACTGTTTCTACTAATATCCAGATTTTACTTGCTGTGCAATCTTAGGCAAGTTATTTAATTTCTCTGAGCCTTAGTTTCCTTGTCTATAAAATGGGTATAGTGGTAGTAACTCCTTAATTGGGTTTTTGTGTGGATTAAATAAATAATCAGTAATATACTTAGTCTACTCCCTCGCATGCAGTAACTACAATACACTGGGTTGTGGTGGTTGTTATCATTTATAGTTCCTTAAGGACAAGACATCATGTCCTCCTTATCTTTGTATTGAATTGGAGGTGGATGCTATAGGAATGAACAAATAAGTATGGATAACCTCACTAAGAAGGCCATAATTAAAGTGGTCCATAAAGTTTGTAGGTTTTAGAGAGATTTAGGGCAGGGAGTTGTGGAAAGGATAGACCAGGACCTCAGGCAGGGATATTATGAGCAAGTACAGAGATGGGAAGTAGAAAAAGTTGGGAGGCAAAGGAAAGAGAAGGCCCTGTGTTAGTATTTGGAGAAAGAGGGAAAGACTTGACAAGTGAGGAACGGGTTTACTCTTTCGAGCTAGCAAGAGGTGGTGAAATGGTGATAGAATAGGGACAACGCTGGCAGCATGGGGACAGTGGACTTCAGGTGGGCAGAATTAAGAGCAGGGAGATGGGTGGAGCTGTACTGAGATAAAAATAATGAAGACAATGGGAGTGGAGTCCCAAATTCAAAGGAGAGAAGAAAAATAACTAGTATGGTTATCAGTACAATACAATATTAGTTTTTTTGAGTCTAAAAACGTGACATCTTCGATAATTTGGTCAGACCTAGAAAACATTTTTTATGCTATCTCTGAAAAAGTGTATACTAAAAAGTTGTTTTATAAAAGGGTTTAAAGCATTAAATGACTTTACAGGAAATAATAATTTAAACATCTTACATGTAATCATTTATAAACAAATAAATGGTATGTACATTAGCCTTATAAGATTATTCTCTATTTGTTATAAACCTTCAACATTTTTGACTAACAAATATTTTATTCACCTTGTTCTCATGAACAGGTGTTCTTAAAAGCAAAGCAACACTTATTTTTAAACATTCTATAATTCAGTCTTACATTCTTGACTTGTTCAAATTGGATGGATTTCTGTTTTACAGATGCAACTTATAATAATGTTTTGCAGGCATTTCCAAAAGATGAGATCACAGTAACTGTGGTACTTAGAAGCATTTGGGCCACATTTTAATAGAACTAAACATGATATAAATATATATGCATATTAATATATACATATTAATGTATATATGTGTTTTTTAGTTGTATGGAAAATAATACAGTAATTAATAAATAATAATACAAAAATAAACTGTGTTTTGCATACTCAGAACTGAAAACCTACTCTTGCCCCACCTGGTATAAATTCTGAGTCAAAACAAAAAAGCACTTAATCCTTAAGGATAGGAGTCATTTCTCTGACTCATTTAATTTATTCTACATTCAGTTATCACAGAATCCAAATTGCTTTTTTTGTTTTTCCCTTGATGTATAAAGGCTAAAGCATACCGCCTACTGCAGTGATATATGAGCAGCTCTGAGCATTCCTGAGCACTCCATGTAGGCTTGGCTGTCTCAAGTCAACTTCAGGAAGGAGATTAGTCAGGAAATGAACAATGGTGCTCTCTTTATTTTTCCTTGAGTCCCCCAAATTGTTCTTTATAGTATACATACACGACCTTAAATATCAAATATTTGCACATCCTAGTTTTGCTATTTGGTAAATAGTTTCTTAAAAGATGGTGATCATGATTTATAGATTCAGGTGTGTGTGTGTGTGTGTGTGTGTGTGTGTGTGTTTTGCTATACAGTTAGTCTGACTGTGTTACCTAATTTCTCAGAGCCTTAGCTATTTCATTTGTAAGCCAGGAAAAAGGATGTAGGTGACCTTCAAACACATCTCAGCTTTAGATATGAGTTTGTGAAAATTTCAAACAGTTTAGACAACTACTGGTGCCCATGGAAGCAAGAGAGAACTGGATACTATTAGTAAGACAGAAATAGAATGTGTGGTTTAATTGTCTGAAATTGAATTTTAATTGAATAAGTTAATTAAATTAGTTTTTCTATAAAATTAAAGCATTGCCCTGACTGGTGCGGCTTTGTTGGTTGGGCATCATTCTGCAAAGCAAAAACTCACAGGTTCAAAACCTGGTGAGGGCATGTGCCTAGGTTGCAAGTTCAGTCCCTGGTCCGGGTGCATGTGAGAGGCAACCAATGAATATTTCTCTCTCACATCGATGTTTCATTCTGTTTCTTTCTCCCTTCCTTCCCATCTCTCTAAAAATAAAATAAATAAAATATTTTTAAAAATAAATGAAATAAAATTAAAGCATTACTTTAATGCTAGACAATAAACTTAAAAGACCTACAGAATTTGTGCATGGAATTAAATACATCTAAAACTTTTGGATGTCTAATTTCAACAAACAGCTTTCTTCCTTCATAATTTTGAATATATGCCTCTTTGAAATAAAATTAATTATGTATATTACTATACATTTGATAAATGTTGTATATGTTATTAGGCCATTAGAAAAAGTTAGGCATACTATTTCCCAAGCAATTATATATAGAGATAAAAACTTTAATGGGTTGTTAGTATTATTTCTCTAAAGACTATGGGTTATAGTAGTTATTCTTACCAAAGGAATAAAAATAATATGTGCTGAACTCTATGTTTTCATATTTTTACTTTTTATCTTCACATCAGCCCATTTATTCATTCAGAAAACAGTTATCGAGCATATACTACATACAAAACCTGTGAGTTAATGACAGGGTACACAGCAAAGTTATGGTATAGAAGAGATAAACATTACAAAATGCTAACAAATGTATATACAATTTTAATATTCACTATAAGCTGTGATAGTAAAGCATAGTTATTATATTGAGAGACCTTATTTGATTTTGAGGATTTGAAAGATGCCAATTAGAGAAAGTGACATCCACTTTGGGACTTGAAAGATGTACTTGGCCATGGGAAGACTGTAGGGGACAAGATTCGAAGACAGGGAGAATAGAATGTGTGAATAAAGTGAGGAAGTAAAAGAAAGCCATGTGGCTGGAATGAAAAGGGGAGGGGTGTGGAAAGAGCACTAAATGAGCCAGAAGGAGTGGAAGGGGCTAAATCATGTAGCATCTGTCTTACATTTTCCCCTACTGCAATGGAAAGCCACTGAAGATTTTTCAAAAGGTTAATAACGTAATCCAATTTATACTTGTAGTGATTGCTTTGGCTGCTAAATTAGAGTGCATTGGAAGAGAGGCAAGAATGAAGGAAAAAGGTCAATCAGAAGGTTCTTGCAGTGTTCCAAAAAGAGCTGTTGATGCCTTGAACTATGTGATAGCAATAGAGCTAGAAGACAAATGGATTTAAGATATATTTTGGGAAAAACAATTCACAGGACTGATGATTGATTCCCTTTGGGAGGATTAGGAAGAAAAATAAGTCATGAATGACTCCCAAGTTTCCTGAGGAAATGAAGAAGCCATATATTGAAATTGAAAACCTAAAAGTATAGTGGATTTGAGGAGGAAAATAGCATTTTCCATTTTACAGTGAGAGCACCAAGGCTCAAACAGCCTGGGTTCTAATTTCCAGATATATCTATCAGGCCAGAGCTATATTACTATACCATATTCACAAACCACATTACCTTTAATAACTTCTGTGTCTGCTTTGATATTATAATACTCTGGCCTCCACACATGGTCATCCAGAATAATGGCAGTATTCTCTTTGCACTAAAAATTTCTATTGTTCTGTTCCATTGGACGTGTGAGTCTAAACTTACAAAGACACTAGTCCTTGTAGAACCCTTCAACTTAGGTTCTGCATAGGAAGAGTAAGCTAACCTTTCCATTGAGAGTGTGGGACCTGAGCTGTGTGGCCAGGGGGATAGATAGCAGTACTTTCATCAAGAGTAGGCTGCTCAGCACTGTTGGGATCTTTATGAACCCATAGGAGTGATTCTGCCCAACCTTTAATCTATCCTGACCTCCAGATCAGGGGGAAGTTGGTAGGACTTGAGGCATTTTGTGATAATGGTGAGGAACAGGTTTGAAGACAAACATCTCTGGGTTCTGCTAGCTAAATGATCTAGGAAAAGTCACTTAAATTTTCCCTGCCATGACTTCTTCATGTGCAATAATAGGCTCTATTTCATAAATTTGATATGAGGATGAGGAGATACCAGACATAAAGAACCTAATCTGACACCATAAGCCAGAAGTCTGTGTTTTAGCCACTTAGTTCTCAGCGGAGGTAACTTCTGAAGGTGCAAAATATGTTGTCTGATGCATGGTAAACCCTCACAGTTATTTCCCCTCTCTCTCAATAATGCTAGAAAGCTTTGATATAAAGAACCACAACATTGAAAGAAAAATGTAAAAAATAGTAAATGGACAAATTCCACTGGTAGGTGTTTGAACTTTAAATACTAAATAAACCCAATTTCTTAATGAATTCACTCAAGTTCTTAGAGCCACTTTTACTTTTATTCTCCTTAGTTTTTCAGAATTGTTTGATAATTTCCTTTTGTCTCGACATTCCTTTCATTTACTTGGAAGCTTGGAGGAGGATGAACAGACATATCTATCATGTATCTCATGATATGATGAGTCACCTAGTCAACTCTTATTATCCACCTCTGTAAAGCAATGTGTATGCATCCCTCAGGAAGAATTTCAATGCAGGTTAAGTAAAAACAGATAAGACTTCTTACTGGGGCTCCAGAGGGTTCCTGAGATATTTGGCAACACATTTGTCCTTTAAGCGTAAATTATGTACCAGGGAATGAGGTCCCAAATGCCTCGTGTTCTGCCTGAGAGGCACAGACACCATTAATCTGGAGGCATCTTGCCTTGTGCAATTCCTTACAGATCAGACTTGCACTGATCATTCTCTCTCAGTCTAAGGCAATTTGTGAAGATGAAGCCTTCAAAAAATTCAGTTCTTAATTCTCCTTACTGCTTGTTAGTAACCAAAGGCAAAGCAAAAAATATTCTGAATGTTAACCTCAAAAATATCTTTTCAGTTCACCCATAGTCACAAACAGAGAACTAATTATTATTATTGTATCAGCATTTCCCAGCAAAATAGCAAATTTCTTTCAAAACATTATTTAATCATATAGGTCAACTGAAGTAGACAGTGACGTGGCAAGTAGAGTGTCTCAGGGTAATAGCTGAGCAGTGCTCCTTGCAGGGAGTTGGATTGTCATTGTGTCACTTCAGCAGGCTCAGTCTCATCTGCCTCCCTTCCCTCTGTAACATGCATTCAGTTAAACAAATACTTTATTTCTGCCCCTTCACTGATTTCTAAGTTAATTCTCCTGAGCCTGTCTGGTTTTGGAAGACGATGTGTTCCTTGGTTTAAATAAGTGTCCGTAATTCAATTTCAAAACCCCTTAAAAAGCTAGGTTTATTAAAGAAATTCAAGGAAAATACATTAATCCAAAATAAAAATTTGTTCAAACCATTGTAACTCATAATCTTAAAATTTTTAACTATTTAATTTAACATTGTATTTGTTTATAATAAGGAATATTTCTAGAAATAAAAAATGTAACTTCCTATAATTTACAGTAACCTTAATTTCTTTATCCTAAAAACATTGTGATTAGATGTTCATAAGGCACTTCAAATGTAGCTATATTTTATTTCTTAAAAAAGATACAAAGCATATATAAAATTTTTTAAATTTAAGAAAACTAGATGGTAAGTACATGGGAGGGTATTATATTTTAAAATAAATTTTGTGCTCGAAATATTTCACAATAAAATGTAGGAAGAATAAATATATATTTAGATTATTCATGCTTTCCTCTTTTTTCCCTTATGGCTGTAGAAAGTATTTATCTTCTCTGGAACATTTAGAAAAAATTTGGATCCCTATGAACAGTGGAATGATGAAGAAATATGGAAAGTCGCAGATGAGGTAAGGATAACTGAAATATTTTTTTGAAAAAGGTAACTTATACACACACAAGAGCGGTTGTCATAGATGAGATAATTTTACACACCTGTGCATGCATGTGTGTGCACACAACTTTAAATCAAAGAACTCTAACAGATCTAGAGCACCCACACAGGACTTTGGATTAGACCTCCCCCTCTTCTCAGTGTTTAGTTTCCATCTGCCAGTCCCCAGAAATAGCATTCCTTTGGCTTTCTTCCTCATCAGTGTGGGTCAATGAGACATGAACTGGGAGAGACCCAGACACCTGCAGCACACCAGGATTATTCCTGATACAAAGAATCATCTCTCTACACCTTCCCTGTCTGGGTTTTGAAGTGTCCCTAGAGTAAGGAGGAGGCTTTGCTTTGACATGGTGTATTTCTATTGGAAGCAAGGCTTTTACAGAAGGATGATGATCATTCTAGAGCACTTGAGATGACTATAGTCTTCTCTGGAAGCCACCAGGAGTCAACTGTCTTTGGGAATGTGTTGGCTATGAGTACCTCTAGGCATGATGCCCATGACCTAGATGTGGTATACTCCATTCCTTGAGGTCATTAAAACACCATATAGGACACATATGGATTAAAATGAAATCATAGTTCCTAAATAGTACCCTGAATTTACCCAATAAGTGGTTTATTATAATTGGAAGTATTATACACAGAAATTTTGGATGAGGTGAGAGAGCTAGAGTAAAATGCTTGCTTCCTTTAACAGAACACCCAACAGTAAGTAAACTGACAATTATTGAAATGTAGGCATCATGTTAAGGTAAGATAAGGTAAGGGGGAACATAAATTCTCTGTCTTATTAAACTTGAGGTTTAAATTCAAAGCTCTGTTTGGTGACAGACTACAATTATGAGACCAAAGAATATTGAGATCAAAGGTCTTCTTAGGTAACAATATTATTTCACTATTTCTGCATTTTTTTCCTTGTTGTAGTGCAGTTCTGTTTATCCCAAATGCTCTTTCCTTTTCTGCCTTCATTCAGAGTGGATCTTGCCAAGAGCTTTGAAATGTCTGTGAATGTTAAACACTTACCCATTGAGTGCCCAACATTAACATGCCCCTAAATGCACTTAGATTAACCATTTTCAGTATCAAAATTTCCTTATTACCCAACAAATAGGGTTTTTTAAAGAAAACTTTAACTAAATTGCAAGTGACACCTTTTAAGATCTTTGATGTGACTTCTGAGAATGAACTATAGAGACACAATGTGGTGGGAGAAAAATTGGGAAGAAAGACATTAGACCATATAAAATTTGCAAATATTGCCAAGTCACAATAAAATTTACAGCAAATCAGGATCATTATCTAGAATTTTAGAAAACATGTTTATGGTTTTAAATAGCAATAAAATGCAAAAATTTTACTTGTTTTGATTTTTATTTGGGCAGATTGTATTGAGGTATTATGTTTTTACTGATCCTTTTTAAAATAATGTGCTATTTTAAAATGGAGAGGTTGGTGCTGTCCTTACATTAATGTCATATACTTTGAGCAGTGATAAGTTTTTTTCTGCAGAGACCTGAAAACAGCATACAAACAAACAAGCAACAGCCCACAGAACCAGAAAGGGCATTGTTTTAAAAGTTATAGGGCTTGGAGTTTAAGTCATATAACTTATCCAAAGAGGAATATTGAGGGGGTGGGTGTCAGTTTCTAAACTGAACAGGATACTGGAACAAAAGTGTAAACCAGAATGATCCAGGACAAAGCAGGTTGTATGTCATCTCACCCAGTTGTCTCTGTGACCTTGGTATGACTTATGTCTCTCAAGGGAAATAAACTGAGTATTGGCAGATAGACAAACTCCTGAATCTTATCCCAACAGTACCTCCTTCATAATTTCCCTTTCCCCAAATGAAAATCGCAAGCACATACAATGACAACACCAGCCCAAGAAACAGTTTATTCCTAGCTTGGATCTGAACCCAAACTCCAGTGTGAACCTTATCCTTGATCTAGACGAGATTGTGTGAGGCCATGAGGATCATGCTTAGTAACTCTAAGGTTTGGAAACAAAACTGACACAAACAGTTCCATTCCCTGTCCCTTTGTGCTCTATGACCATACCTTCATTGTAACACTCTGTGAAGTGAGATGGTCTTATTTCCACATCCCAAAACAAATCAGGGACAGAGAACTCCTCCCCAGAATCACTGACTTTACCAACTGTATGGACAAAGAGAATCTCAAAACAGACTGACACCCAAGGGGTAAAAAGACCCTTAGCTTTGTTGCCCAATAAATTGATAGCACTGTTTGAACTTTTAAAATAATTTTTTAATTATAGTTGACATAATATATTAGTTTCATATGTCTAAGATAGTGATTAGACATATATATATCTTATGAAGTAATCATCATGATAAAGCTAGTACCTGTCTGATACCATACATAATTACAGTGTCATTGACTATATTTCATATGCTATACTTTACATCTGCATGACTATTGTATAACTAACTACATTTTTCATCCATCCCTCCAACCCCCTCCTGTCTTGCAACCATCAAAATGTTTTCTGTATGAGTTTGTTTCTTTTTTGTCAGTATGTTTATTTTGTTTTTTTAAGTGCTACATATAAATGAAATCATATGGCATTTGTCTTTAATTTATTTCACTTCACTTAGCACAATACTTTCTAGGTCCATCCATATTGTTGCAAATGGCAAGATTTCTTTCTCTTTTATGGTTCAGTCATATTCCAAGGTATTTATGCAACACTTCTTTATCCATTCAAGCTTTTTTGTATTCATTTTCATGAAATATGTTTTTAATCCATTTATTTTCAGCCTTTGTGTTCAATCTGAAATGAGTCTCTTGTAGACAGCGTATGTAAGTGTCTTGTTTTCTTATCCACTCAGCTACCCTGTGTCTTTTGACTGGAACATATAATCCATTTAAAATTAAAATAATTGTTGATAGAAATGTAGTTATTTCCATTTTATTCATATTTTTAGTCTTTTTCCCCTTCTTTTTCTTACAGAAGTCCATTTAACATTTCTTGTAATACTAGTTTGGTGACGATGAACTCCTTTAGCTTTTTCTTCTCTTGGAAATTCTTTATCTCTCCTTCAATTTTAAGTGGTAGCCTTTCTCACCAGAGTAATATTGGTTGTAGGTTCTGGCTTTTCATCACTTTGAATATTTTGTGCTAATCCCTTCTGGCTTGCAAAGTTTCTGTAGAGAAATCAGCTGACAGTCCTATGGGATCTCCTTGGTTAGTAAATAATGCTTTTCTCTTGCTGCTTCTAAGATTCTTTGTCTTTAACCTTTGTCATTTTAATTATGATGTGTGTTGGTGTAGGCCTCTTTGGGTTCATCTTGTTTGGGACTCTGTGCTTCCTGGGCTTGTGTTTCTATTTCCGTCACTTTATTAGGGAAGTTTTCCATCATTATTTCTTCAAAAGGTTTTCAATTTCTTGCTCTCTCTCTTTTCTTTCTGGTATCCTTATGATGTGAATGTTGGTATACTTGATGTTGTTCCAAAGGCCTCTTAAACACTTCTCACTTTATGGATTCTTTTTTCTTTTTGTTGTTCTGATTGGGTGTTTTCTTTTATCTTTTCTACCGAATCTCTGATTCAGTCCTACACTTCATCTAACCTATTGTTGATTTCATGTAATATATTCTTCATTTCAGTTATTTATTCTTCATTCTGACTAGTTCTTATTTTATGTTTTTGTCTCCATTTTTGAGTTCCCTATCTCTTTGTTGAAGTTCTAACTAAGTTCATCTACTCTTTTCCTAAGTTCCCTGAGCATCTTTATAAGCAGTGTTTTGAACTTTGCATCAGTAGATTGCTTTTCTCCATTTTGTTTAGTTCTTTTTCTGGAGTTTTGTTCTGTTCTTTTATTTGGGACACATTTCTTTGTTTCCTCATTTTGACTGCCTTCCTGTGTTTGTTTCTATGTATAAGGTAAAGCTGCTATGTCTCCTGGTCTCAGTGAAGTGGCTTTATGTAGTAGGTGTCCTATGTAGTCCAATGGTGCAGACTCCCTGGTCATCTGAGCTGGGTGCTCCAGGGGACTATCTTGTGTGTGTTGTGTGTGCCCACATATTATAGTTGAGCCCTGATTGCTGTTGGCATGTCAGTGGGAGGGACTGACCCTCAGGCTGATTTGTTGTGGGATCTGCCCATGATTATAGGCAGGAGAAGCTGTTGTGAAGGGGCTGAACCTACAAAGCAGGATTTGCTTTAGCAGGGCTCTGGTGCCTGCTGAGTCTGCCTTTTGGCTGTTTCATTTTTGGAAGTGGTTGGGTGGTACTCTGGTGTAATCTGATGCTGACCACCAGGTATATTGGTTCTGGGGCTTCTTGGGAGGTTCAGACCAATGTCAATTGCTACTGTACCCTGCCCAGAGCCACCTGGTGTGAGCTACAAAGTGATCTGCAGATGGTTGCCACTTGAGTTGGACTTGAAGTGCCTGGGAAAGGCTAAGCTGTGAACTGAGGCTGGCTGCTACTAGTCCCAGGCTTAAGGATGCTTAGCAAGTGGTACAGGACATGCTACGGTCATGTGCTATTTGTTTGGGGTTTGTTAACCTTTGGAAATTTTTAGAAAAGTCCAAAGCATGAGCAAAGATAAGCCATTTGAAAGGAAAAGCCACTTGAAGCCACTTAGCTAAGCCTACAAGTTGGGTGTTGCAGCAGGGTCTCAGGGAATCACCAGGGCAGGACAGTGTTAGCCAGGTTGATGGAGACTGAAATATGGCTCCTACCTTCACATGTAGGAGAAGGGCTCAGCAAAGGAACAATATAGCTCTGCCAGTGCTTATGTTTGGCAGAAAGCTGACCCTCCAGTCCTTGCTCTAAAGCCAGACAACTTAGTTCCTTTCCATATGTTTCTGGTGCCATTTGAGCCACTGCCCTAGCACTGGAGTTCAGAGTAAGTGACTCCCTCAACACATAAGTCCATGTATGGGCCCTTTAAGAGCACCTCAGACTCCAGAAGCATTGTCTCACTCAGCCACAATATCCTCTGATTTGCATAGCCATAAGTTATGGTAACTTTTCTTCTAAGAACTACAACCCTGGGCTGAGGAGCCTGGTGTGGGGATGACTACTCATCTCATTCCTTAGCTGGGACCTCCACAGCCAAGATATCCCTCCCAATTTTTTTCCACTACACATGAGTATGGGACCAGCCTGTTCCATGTCTCCACCCCTCCTACCAGTCTCAATGTGACTTCTATATATTCTTAGTTAGAGAACTCTGGTCAGCTAAACTTTAGGCAGCTCTTGATGACGGCTGTTCTGTAGTTCAGTTTTAATTTTCATGTGGTCATGGGAAGATGCTAGTGCAGCATCTCACATCTCAGGAAGGGCAGCACCTTATGTCCATAGAGTGAGTTTCTTATGTTTACCACCCACACAATTGTCCTGTATGCCTAATTCCAGTGAATGGCTTCACCATCCTTCAGTTATTCCTGGGACTTATTCTTGACTTTTTGACTATTTCTCCACATGTCATGTTAAGGCTGTCTCCTGCAAATATCTAGAATGTATTCACTTTTATTCATCCCCGCCTGGCACCACTATAACTCTCATATAGATTTTTAAAAGGGGCTCCTGGCTGATTTTCCTTCCCTGCAGTTCATCTGATTCTTTGCAGCTCTGGTGATCTTCCTAAACTCTGCATCTGATCTCTTGTTTCTCCCCTTCCTGTGGGTGCTTATTTTCCTTTGGACAAAGTCCATATTGCTTAAGATGGCTTACAAGGTCCTTTGTGATTTGGTCTCTGCCTGCCTCTCTAAATCACTCTCCAACCTACCCCACTTACTGTGATCCAGCTATACTGATTTTCTTTGGTTTCTCTAAAGCATTATGTGCTCTGTGGTCTCCAGAGTTTTCTTTGCATGCTGTTTTCTATACCTGGAAAACCCTGCTAGCCCTTCACTGCCTTTCACCACAGTGAGCTCCTACTCATCATTCAGGCATCTCCTTACACTTTCCAGAAACCTGCCCTGATGGTCCAGGTCTGAGGGAGGATCTCTTTTAGGTATAACCCCATGCCTCTCCCCTTTTAATCACATTATTCACACAAGATAAAGATTCATCTCTTAACTTGTTCATGTATGCCACCAGATTGTAGATTCCTTAAGGGCAGAGATGATGTCTACTCTCTGCAGTATTTCTGGTGCATGGAGTAGTATTAGTCACATGGATTGTGTTAAGTAAATATCCATTGAGTGAACGAATGATTTAACTTATCTGAATGAATGAATAAATAAATAAATAATTCATGCATAATAAATTATGAAAATGTCCTTGTGATGAATACACAGCAGGCGTTACCATTACTAATTAAGATACTGACTCTTCAGAAGTCTGAGGGACTGGACTGAGGTTATTGGTGGATGCAGGAACAGAAGTATCCTTTGACTTCTGGTTCACAGGCTTTCACCACAGTGAGCTCTCTCAGTATTACTCATAATTGAGATAGCAGGTCTGTTGGTTTTAGTCTGTGGCTTTTTTTGGTAATTGTTTGCTTATTAAATTACTTATAAAATAGTTTGCTTTTTTACACATTGATAGCCAAGTAAATTACTTTAGAGAGTAAGCTAAATAGCAAAAATAGTGGTCTTTTATGTTAAAAAATTTGCCCTGGAAAACTTACAGAGTAGCAAAAGGATGTCTAGAGGAGTTCAGAGTGTCTGTTTTATAACTGTCTACTAATGGACTAATCAGTCCAACCACAATTCACTTTTTCTGATTTTTTCATGCTTCCTTATCACAAGAGCAAACTTTTGCACCATAATAACATTCCACAGTGCAGGAATAGCAAAGTCAACATTTTGAAGAAAATTTCTGGTCCTTTACAGACTGTTAAGTATTTTTTAGTTTGATATGTCATAAAAAATACCTTCTTTCTAAATAGGAAGTTGGGAAGTACATATGATTACTCAACAGTGTAAAGCTGACAAGAGTCTTTAGTCCTAAAGTTCTTTTACCCACAAATTGTCCATGTTTTATTTATTTTTAACAGTAAATTAGGATGAAAATCATTAGAAATATTTAGATTCCAGTAATTTTCAATTCACCTTAGTTTGGACAGAGGTAAGCTAAGGTTTGTATTTTTTAATTGTTTATTTTCCATCAAACTTATTTGCATTCTGTTTAAGAATTTGTGAAAGAATATCTTCAAACCACTCAGTGGATGTCCCTACCTATTCAGTGGTCCAAGCAGTGGGAGCTACAGACTGGACATCAGTGGCTGGCTGTATTTATTTATTTTATTTTATTTTACTTAATTTTATTTATTTTATTTTACTTATTTTATTATAATTTTTTAAATTTTATTTTAATTTATAATGGATGGTCAGTGCATTTTATTTAATCAACACAGTATAAGAATAAATAAAAATAAGGGAAGGGGAATTTAATTGTAGCCAAACTGAGCTTCATGACTTTGTCAGATTATAAACCATACACACTTACAAACACACTACACATACATATCAAATGAAGGAAATATAAATTAATATTAACAATACCCACAGCTAGTTCAAAGAATAGCTAGAGAATAAATTCCACTAAAAAACCAACATACATCCCACGTTGTGTAATTAGCAGTCTCAAATATACCACTATGAAAAATCCTGAGTGAAAAAAATGGCACATTTTCTTTTCAAGTTTAACAAGGGTTGAAACAAAACTAAATTCTAATAACTGCATGGAAAGAATATATCAGGACTTCCAGCCATTTGGAGGTATAGGTAGATGCACTGTGTCTCCTCGCATGGCCAGGATAGGGACAATGACAATTTAGAAACAGAATAACAACCAGAACTGACAGAAAATTGAACTGTATGGAAGTCGGACACCCAAGGAGTTAAATTAGACACATTCATCCAGACCCATGGGAGGGGTGGAGTTGGGCAGTGGGGCACAGGTGGAGGAGCAGAGAGCAGAGAGCCTTGGGACCAGATGCTCCTAAGGCAACTGGGGGGGAGCGCAAGACTGCAGTGGGCAGACCCTGGGCACACAAGCAGCGGCCCAGCCAGGGTTGGCGACCAGCAGACCCTGTGAGACGGGGATTGTGAAGCAAGTCACTGTGCGCAACTCAGGGTCCCAGCGACAGGAAATAGAGCCTTGGGGCACTGATTGAAAAGGACGGTCCCTCAGGGTGCACAGGCCCACCCACATGGGAATTGGCACAAGAGGGGCCCAGTTTGCTCAGGGAAAGCGGCTCTAGGGACTGAGGTCCTACTGAGAGCGGAGCAAGGCCATTGTTCCTTTTTGGACCCCGCCCCCACATACTGCACTGCAACCCAGAGACTGATCTGCCCCACCCTGGTGAACACCTAAGGCTCTACCCCACATACATAACAGGCACGACCAGACCAAAAAAAAAAAAAAAA
>CM052549.1:58185377-58217714 GCA_028533065.1 Trachops cirrhosus
GACTTATCTAAGAAAAAGAAGATAAAAAACATGTATAGTAAAATGACAGCAAACTCACAATTATTAATAACCACACCTAAAACAAAAACAAAAATAAACTAAGCAAACAACTAGAACAGGAACAGAACCACAGAAATGGAGATCACATGGAGGGTTAGCAACAGGGGAGTAGGAGGAGGAGAGAGAGGGAAAAGGTACAGAGAATAAGTAGCAGAGATGGTAGATAGAAAATAGACAGGGGGAGGGCAAAAATAGTATGGGAAATGTTGAAGCTAAAGGACTTATGACACATGGACATGAACTAAAGTGGGGGAATGTGGGTGGGAGAGGGAGTTCAGGGTGGAGGGGAATGAAAGGGAGGTAATGGGACAACTGTAATAGCATAATCAATAAAATATATTAATAAAAAAATCTTCCCCCCTGTAAAAAAAGAAAGAATATATCAATCCTTCAGCTTTATAAGAAAGAAAAAACAAATCCTGAACTATTATTTCTGACTTGTTCCATTTCTGACTTGTTACACCTGTTCCACAGGTGTAATTATTTTTAATCTATTGAAAAATGGATATGACAATATTATAAATAATATGTTGGGAATATGTATATGTATGTATATGTTTTTATTTAAAGAATTGTGCAGCTAAAGATCATTAAATTAAATGATCTCTATAGCAATTGCCTTTCAGTCTCTTTCCCCCATAGCGCATATCTCTTTGAGCCCTAATTTCCCACTCATTTTTTTTCTTCCCATCTGGACTATGAGTTGCTTCAAGGCAGGGCCTAGTGTTATTCATCTTTGAATCCTAGGTCTGCAATAGTACCTAGAATTTAATAAATTCTCATTGAGTCTAGTAAGGAATACATGACTAAGCAGGCACTTACATCCAAACAATCAATAGGCTAATTTAAACCATTTTTATCATCACATAGAGTTGGTAACAATAACTTTGTGTCTTTAAAAAAAAACCAATTACTAGTTTATCTTGCTTCCTATTTTCCCTCCAAAGCCTATCACAGTATCTGGCATAAAATTGGTAATTAATAAATTTGTTAAATGTTCACTGACTTCAAAAGTTATAGTTTTACTAACTTAGGTTTACCTTTCTCTAGTGAATGTGATTTTAAAAGATTTTTACCACTTTATAGTGAGTAAAAGAGTGAGATAGAAATGTCGCAGAATACAACCCCCAACTGAAGCCTTGCTATCATTCATTTTCAAAAATTGTATTCTCTAAATATTGACAGTGATATATATTTAGGTACATAATGATATACTTGCAGTAAATAAATAGTTTTATTCAGGAAAAACATATGCTTGCTCAGCTCTTTATCACAGGGAAGTGCAAAGTATCACACAGTGAAGTGGCTTTTCTCCTAGGGCCCTGGGATCAGTGTATGATTGATATGAATCTAAAGACAGAATATATGCTAGTACATTCATACCCAAACCTCAACCTTATTACTAGGGGTATGATGTAAATGTATAGCACTGCAGCATTTCCTGCTAACTTCCTTCTCCAGGCAACTTGTGATAGGTAGTGTTTCAGTGACCCGGCCCATGTCCTTGGGATTTCCTAGGCTCCAATGACACTAATAGTCACCATGGATTAGGTGCTTACCACGTCTCATACTCTGTGGCAGCCTCTTTCCACAAATTAGCTCATTCAATCCTTATTACAAACCTTTGAAATCTATATAAGCCTTTCCCAGTTTTTTTCAAGTGAAGTAAATGAGACAAAGTAACACACTTGACATCATCAGCAAATAAGTGGTGGAGTGCAGAGTCAAAACTACTTCTGTATGACTCAGAAATCTAGTCTTTAATCAGTACAATATTTTGCTTTTTTATCTGAAATATAATTGACATATACATTAGCCATTATATTAGTTTCAGGTGTATAATATAATAATTCAGTAATTGTATATGTTGCAAAATGATTACCACAATAAGCCTAGTTAATGTCCATTTAATCTATACTTTTCTTGATGGTTAATTTGACTTTTAAAAAATCCTCAAATACTGCAGGTTGGTCTGAAATAAAATACTGGCATATCTATCAGTGTTAAAGAACTTCTAATTTTATAATTTTGTCTCTAATGGATTTTATAGGGTCTAGTACTGAACACATTTTCTTAAATATAAGAAAAAAACAGGCAAAGTGACTTGTTTTAAAAGACACTCTGCATTGACTGACCTAAAACCAGCACTCATTCATTCATAATTTGTTTTTCTTCCTTAGGCTGGGATTAATTTACCATGTTTGTTTTGTTTGGTCAGCATTCCAGAAGCTCAGTGCTTATTTGTTGAACAAATGTACAAATGAGTTGAGGCTGACAATGCGTGCAGTACTAGAACTGGGGACACAGAGCTATAAAGCACATGTATTAACCCTCAAGAAGCTCACAGTCTAACAGGGAAGACTTGCACAAATGATACCATGGCTAGGTGCCTGACTGCCCTAAAGGGTGACCAGAAATATTTGGAGGTTATGTCTAGGTGTATAAGGACCTACCCACTTTTTGGTGGTGCTGGAATAGTGGAGGGGACTCAATTCTGCATACCTTATATGCCACCTGAGACAGTTCAGTTTTATTCTGTCAGGAAGATATTTAGAACAAAGAAAGAAGATGGTCAAACCTGTATTTTTAGAAGGATCCCTGGGGTGTTTGTATGGTGTATTGGCAAATTGACAATTTGGGATTATAGTATGATGCTCTTAAGAGATTAATATGACCTGTTCTAGGGTCCCTGTAATAGATTTGGTGAGGAGGAGAAGGATTTAAGAAGTATTTAGAAGACCAGGACTGGAGATAAGAATTCAAAAGAAAATCATTAGCTTACCCACGGTAATTGATGCCCTAATAATGAATGAGATTTCAAGAGAGTTCAGAGAGTTGGGAATTGGGAAGACAAAGATTCAATGGACAGGAAGAAGGAGAGTTGCACACACAAGATAATATCTAAAAATAGTCATAGATTGTGTGGTTTCTCATAAGCCAACTCATAAGTGCTTGAAGAAGAGAAACATGTTCTGTGGTGTGAGTCAATGGAAACAATAGTTGCACACTAATTTTTTGAAACTGCCAGATGACAAAGTGAGTAGATATTGAGTAGTAATAAAAGAGAATGTGGAAAGCAAGTGAGGGTTTGGGTTTTGTTTTAAGATGGGTGATAACTGGAGCAGACTCACAGACTGAAGACAAAGAAATAACACAGGTCCTCTAACTCCTCGCCCAGTGTTCTCTATTCACATTCTCAGCTACTTGGATCCAAAAGTAGTGTTCTGTTTGAATCTTCTGGGCTACATCAGAGTAGTCCCCTTATCTAATTAATATATTTACACTCCCTGTCATCTCAGAAACCCTTTCCAGAAGTAATGAATTCTATAATGAGATTGCTTTAATGAGATCCCAGTCAAGGGAAGGAATATCATCTCCAATACATATTATGGGCAGACAGTCAATATTTGCTGAACAAACATGGTGATGCAGGTCATCTCTGAATGCATCACTGAACTCATGAGTCTTTCTTAAAGCCATTATCTCATTCTGCCTGTATTATAGTTAGTATTGCATCTTACCTCCCCATCCTAAACCTCAAACTTCCCAAGGGCAGTAGACAATCATCTGCATATGTCTTGAGCCCTCAAACACTCATCAATATCTGGCAGAAAATAAACATTAATGAATATTTATCTGAATAAGTAATAAAGAGCCAAGACTTCAGTCATTTTTGTCTTATTTTGAAAGAATGGGTTTCTATATGTTGTTGGCATTTTCAACTTATTTTTTCTATCTTCCTTATAAAAAAACAAGCCATTGACCCTAACACAACTTTCATATTTCACCTCAACTTCTAAGCACCTTTAAAGCTGCTAGTAATATGCTACCATTTTAACTCCAGCTTCCTTACTTCATAGTTGTATCAATTTCTTAAAGTCAGTTTCTATGAATTAAAGAGGTGAGTAGCAAGTTGTCATATATAGCTGAAAAAAGTTCTCTAATTGATCATTTTATGCCCCCTTTCATGCTCTATTTTGACAGAATAGAGAATGGAAAGTAGTATGAAAGAATCTGCCATGGAAAAATAAATAACTGCATTCTCTACATGTTAGAGAATTTTTTTCTAGCATGTATTCAATTGTGGTATAATTATTTGTGTATGTCTTTATAACCCTGATCCTTGCGGGACCATGTGACATTTATCATTTATTCAATCTATATTGGAATACCTGGCACATAATAGACAATCATTGAAAATTTTCTGAATGAAGTTCAGAAGTGAAACCAGTAGTAGATTGAGCCTTTAGAGCTGTCAAGATTATACAGATTAGACTTGTGTTCAGTCTAACCCAAATAGCAGGAGTGGTGGGGGTTGATATTAAATTTAAACTTTTAGAACTCCTATGAGTGTTTTCAACCTTGTGGTATCTCAACTGCCTTTTCTAAGCACAGCACTTTTTCCCCCTCTTTCCTTTCCACAGGTTGGACTCAGATCTGTGATAGAGCAATTTCCTGGGAAGCTTGATTTTGTCCTTTTGGATGGGGGTTTTGTCCTAAGCCATGGCCACAAGCAGTTGATGTGCTTGGCCAGATCTGTTCTCAGTAAGGCAAAGATCTTGCTGCTTGATGAACCCAGTGCTCATTTGGATCCAATGTGAGTTTCAGAATTCCTGCTATTTAATAACACTGTGGGAACAGAATCATTGAGACTTACTTTATATTAACACAAATTCCCATTAGGCTGTCATGTCTTCAAGTGGAAGAACCCCCTTTAGCCATGAAATAATTGCCCAGTGGAAAAGTCACCATTTGACGTGAGCACAAGTGCTTATTTCCTAGTATAAGAGCTGTGTGTTCTCTTCTGAGTGTACTTTGGAATTTCATACCAACTTACCCCTTGTCAACACATGATGAAATATTTAGTTACATAGGCGTAATCTGATTCTTATGATTTTTGTTTTTATTCCACTTATACAATAGGAAATACAGCACAAAAGAACTACTAGTGATCTACATAATGAGAAAAATGTACCTCTGTGAAATTTTTTTCAAAACTTTTGTCCTATTTATTGATGGGAACTTCGAATCTACCCCATGGTTGGAAAGCTGGTTGTGGCTGACTCTAGATCACAATTATTTTAAAAGTATATAAAGAAAAATAAGTAATTTTAAGGACTAAATTGATAGGACAGTAGGTATGTAATTAAGGGTAAAGGCAAATTATTTGATGTTCTATGATGATATGTGTGGTATTTTCTTTCTTTTCTAGAACATATCAAATCATTCGAAGGACCCTAAAACAAGCATTTGCTGACTGCACAGTGATCCTCTCTGAACACAGGATAGAAGCAATGTTGGAATGTCAACAGTTTTTGGTGAGTGTTTATAATTTACTTAAGATCTCATTTCTCTAATTCTTGATAACTGTCTCTTATGTGATAGTTCCTTCAACTCACAGTAATGTACAATTTCTGACTTAAAACATGTCATGTAGCCATTTAGTTAGCTTTACTCAAAATAGTTGCATAAGTTTCTCACTTTGATCTGAGCTATGAGATAAGGTTGGAATTTAGTAATTCCAAAAGAGCAGCATATTACTAAGTTATGTTAATAAATTGGAACATCTGGGCACTCTTCATCTGTACTTCTTGAATCCTTTATTTGGGAATCAAGTCAGAAGAAATATTTAAGTCCTGATGCTTTTGATAACTAAATCTCCCTTGGATTGGGTCCAGGACAGGCTTGGATTGTCTTGCATCTCATGTATGGTTTTAATGTGATAGTTGAAAGCCTCATTTCATTTTTCTAATCATGATTTGAAGCTCAGGTGAGTGCCTTTCCCAACCACTTTCTCATTGTGCTTTCAAAATTGCCACAGATTCTTTCAAGTGATGTTTACAAATTCCCTCAGGTTTAGTCACAAGGAAGTTCTTGGGATGATGTATCACGTCATTTCTCTTAAGACTTTTGAGGCTGCTGGAGGTAAATGCTTCCTTACTGAAGGATTGTTATTACCTTTATGATAACTGAGCTTCAGGTGACAAATTAGGGGGCTGACTCACAACCTCTTGCCCTACCATGATCAGGTTCAGGAAATTGGGTAAAACCTTTCAACTCTCTGGTTTTGGGTTTGCTCAACTTGAACATGTGAAGGAGGCATATTAAACTCAAGCACATTTTGACCAATTTGGAATTAGCCTTCAAATCCCCTGTTGAAGAGGTTCAACTATCATGCTGTGGACTTCCACTAATTTTTAAGGTAATATATAAGGGATCTAAGAAAAACCATTCTGGTTTACAAAGCCCCCTTAGTTCTTCCAAAGTTCTGTGAAGAAGTATATTGCTCAGTAAAATCCTTGTTTAAAAAAATCTTCCAGCTGCTAAGTAGGAAGTTACAGGTAATTTCACAGATGGTGAAAGCTCAGTAAAGCAAGAGGACAAAGTACTCATCAGTGAAATGAAATATCCATGACTATTCAGACTGCAAGCCTCTGCACGCTGCTTTCCTTTTAGTTTTACATTCTTATGAACCTATGCCACTTTCTGTCCTTGCTGTGGTCCTGCCTTCTCTCCAAGATCTCACTAACAGCCACTTCTCTAGGTCATAGAGGAGAGCAAAGTACGGCAGTATGATTCCCTCCAGAAACTGCTGAGCGAGAAGATCCTCTTCCAGCAAGCCATAAGCCCCTTGGACCGCCTGAAGCTCTTACCCCACCGAAACTCAAGCAAGCACAAGTCTCGATCCAAAATCACTGCTCTGAAGGAGGAGACAGAAGAAGAGGTACAAGAAACCAGGCTTTAGAAAGCAATATGAATATTTGCATTGAACGCTCACTCATGGAGGTGTAGGAGAAAACAGTTTATGCCTCAGAAAATGAGGATGTTATTTTTCAAAGGGAAACATTTTGGTAAAAGTCATTAACGATGTTCACATAGGTCTGGATAAATTGCTTCCTGGCAATGGTAAAATTGTGTGAAAGGTACTTCAAATCCTTGAAGATTTACCATTTGTGTTTGCAAACCAGATTTTCATGAAAACTTTTTCCCTCTGGCAGTTATTGGAAAGGGGACTGTAAATGTCAACCAGCTTAGTTCAGCTTACAGTTTAGTGAAATTTCTTGATTTGCATTATTGGAGAAGTATAATCATACTATTTAGAGATATGATTAACTGAAAACTTTAGTGGTTTATATTGCTTTTTCTCTACTCTCTCCAAGATATTTAACAATAACACTATCATCTGATAAGTATTCGGATTGTCCCATTCCAAGCGAGTATTAGAATACTGTGAGAGTCACAAGACAGTCCATCAAAATATATAACCGCAATATCTAGGTATTAGCCAGGACAGAGGACTTCCTGAATCCTGGAAATCAGGGTTAGTACCATTCTGCTCTACCAAAAATCCAAATAATTCAGATTACATTCTTTACCTGGAAAAGGGGCTATTACATCATGTAGGGGACAGGATAGCTCCTTTCATGTGGAAGTTGACATGCCTTTACCAAGCTTCCAGAAAGTAACAAGGTCATAAAACCTCTGAACTGAAGGATGGCTAGAAAATTGGTGCAGAAATCCTTCTTATCACAGAAACTCCAGGTAGTGAACACACAGGCAGCTGAGCCATGGGGACTGTAGGTATATGTACCTGAAATCTGAAAATCTAGGTATGAATGAGATGATGTGTTTTCAGACTTACTATATGCACTTCTTACTGTATATACTGAATGGGAGAGATAAAGAGAGACACACTGAAGAAAAATCAATCATGAATTAGCTTTATATGCTTCTGTTTTATAATTTTGTGATGCAAATGAAATTTTCTATACGAAATAGTATTTATTTTAATAATGTTTCAAACTCATATAAATGGCTGTATTTTAAAAATGATTATATTATGAATTATATTTGTATAAAAATTTGTATTTGAAATTTTGACTTTTAATGGCATTGGCTATTTTTATGATATGTTAAAACTGGGGGAATACTTCAGGTGATGTTGACTGGAGGCTATGAAGTACCTCGAGGGTGTGGAGAGAAGCACTAGGGCTCATTCAGTTATTGTACACTCCTGGGTAATTCCCAGTGAGCACACAGGTCCCCTCCTAGGTGAAGCTCTAAAGAAAATAGTACCACAGAAGCTGACTACTCCTATTAAGGGCACACTACCTTCCAGCTTCAAACTAACCCTAAAGATTGAATTCTATGTGTTACCATAAGAATATCAGTTGTCAATAAAAACCATATATTTGTGTGAAACTTAGCCTTTTTCAGATGTGTTCTTTGATTGTGTCTCTTCAATCTTTAAGGATCATGGAACACAAACCATGAAATTTCCTTTAGTGGTTTATATTGCTTTTTCTCTTGAGAATCCCACATGAATTGAGACACTCTTAAAATTATTTCTTTTAAAAATTAGGGCAAAATGTGCATAATGTAAAATTTACCATGTTAACCATTTTTAGTGGTCTTAAGTACATTCACATTGTTATACAATCACCATCACCACCAATTTACAGATCTTTTTTTTATCTTGCAAAACTGAAACTCTTAGCCATTATACAAAAACTCCCTATTTCTCCCTTTTTCCAGCCTGTATCAATTTTACGTCATATGGGTGGAATCATATACTATATATTTATCCTTTTGTGACTAGTTTATTTCTCTTAGCATAATGTCCATGTTGTAGCACGCCAGAATTTTCTTCCTGTTTAAGACTGGCATAACATTTTACTGTGTGTATGTACCCCACTTTGTTTATCCATCCACTTGTCAGTGCACACGTAACGTGCTTCCACCTTTTACCATATTGAATAATGCTTTATAAATGTGGGTATACAGATAGCATTTTGTGTCCCTGCTTTCATGAGGTAGGATGCTAGTCAAATTATTTATTTGTTTTAAAATGGGCTTATAGAACAACAAAAAATATTCTCCACGGATCCATTTATTTATTTGAAAGCTTATTCAAACAGTGGTAGCTATATGATAGGTCTTGGTAAGTGAGCAAAGCTCATCAAGGGAAATAGTGTTTCTACACTAACCTGGGTGGCTTTTCTTTGTCCAAATCTCTGTTTTTAATCAGTGAGGCTTTTTTGGTCCCTTTTCTTCCTTGCAGGGTTTAGTTTTCTTTTCCTGAGGGAAGTCCATGGATGCCTTTATTGCTTTGGGGACGGGGGTGCTCAGGAGTTCTTGGTGGCTGCACAGGACAGCACTGGCCCTGAAGATCATGGCCATGCACTGATCCCAGTGGTACTTGTTCTAGAGGGTCCTGAGGGAGATGCAGCTCTGGGTGGACCAGGCATTCTTGTTAATGGTGGTTCACACAAAAGAGGTGTCCTGCTGGATCTTCACTATGTTACAGCCACCACACCTTTGCCTTGGAGCCACAGAAGGAGTGGCAGGCCCTCAGATGATTAGGCTTAGCACGGATGTCTGCTTGTTCCACTTGATGAGGAAGCTGAAGTGGTTCCACCACTATCCACTACAGGTGGGTGGACCTGCAGCAACCCCTATCAGTGTGGTGGCGGGAGACTGAAAGAGCCTTGCAGAGTTTCTTCATGAAAGATGCAGATGAAGTGTGGTAGATGGACAGCCCTGACCAATGCCAAGCTCTCTATCCCTGCCTTTACTTATTTGGAGAGGTTTGTTTTCACATGTTGTAGGAGACCGTTCTGCATGGCGTGGGCCCAGCTCCCACTTGGAGATGCACAGGACCCACGCCCACAGATAGGTTCTCCCGTGGGGAATTAGGCCCGCAATGTGCCTAGGCCGCTTTGAGTCTTGCTTTTTGCTAAAAACTCCCTCACCCTAAATTGAGGACATTTACTGCAAAGTAACTTCCTAAAGTCCATGCTAAACCTTCCAAGGATGAATGTAACCAGTCCAACCACTTTTGCCTTTTCATTTGCTAATGTCCCTCTTCTGTGACGTGATTAGTGCATTGGCTCCTTTGTTTTCTGTAAAAGGTAACCACCTAAAGCGAACCTGTGCATAGTAAATGAGGACCATCATGTAATGGGTGGAGAAACTCAATAAAGGCCTGTAATGGTGGATGTGCAGGGCTTTTGCTCCCCTTGAGAGAAAAGCCATGCTGTCCCTTTTCCTCCACCGGACTCAGTAGTCCATGTGAATGTCTCATTTCATCCATAACGACGTGGACACTGTAGGCTAGTGTCTGCATCACATGTGACCTACCCCAAGAGGGCAGTCTTAGAGCATGCTCAATTCTAGCTATTCCAGATAATTTTTAAAAAAAATTAATAAACTTTATTTTAGGGGCATTTTTAAGTTTACAGCAAAACTGGACAGAAAGTAGAGAGTCCCCATTTACCTCCTGCCCCCACACATGTACAGCTTCTGCCACTGTCAACACTCCATCCCAGAGTGGTAGTTTCCAATCAACTATCACTGCTACCCTGATCCATGGTTTACATTAAGTTCTGTCTGTTTTTGCCTCATGTACATTGTGTGTACACGCACCTCTGTTGCTAGGCACATATACATTAAGGATTGTTGTGTTTTCTTGGAATATACTGACCACTTTATAATTATGTACCATCCCTCATTATCTCTAATAACTTTCCTTACTCTGAAATCATCTCTGTCTGAAATTAATAGAGGTATTCTCTCTTTCTTTAGATTAATGTTAACATGGAGTAACTTTCCCCATACTTTTACTTTTAGTCTTTATGTACCTTTATATTATCTAAAGTAGATTTCTTATAGACAACATATTGTTGAGTGTTGGTTTTGAATTGACTCTGACAATCTGTCTTTCAATTGGTATTTAGATCATTGCCCCTGTTCTTTGTTTTTATTTTGATTGCCACATTTTTGTGTTGCTTTAATTGAACCTTTTTTTATCATTGTATTTTCTCTTTCTAAGCATATCAATTATATAGTTTTTTTTACTTAATGTTTTTTAGTGGTTGTTCTAGTGTTTGCAATATACATTTGCAACTAATCCAATTTTATTTAAATAACATTATGATATTGCATGGGTGTACTTTATAACAACCTTATAAGTACCTTACAAGAACAAAATATCCCTGCCCTGGTTGGTGTGGCTCAGTGGATTGAGTGCCGGCCTGCAAAACAAAGGGTCTCCAGTTTGATTCCCAGTCAGGTCACATGCCTGGGTCGTGGGCCAGGTCCCCAGTGGGGGGCATGTGAAAAGCAACCACACATTGATGTTTCTCTCCCTCTTAAAAAAAATAATAAAACAAAATATCCCTAATTCCTCTCTTTTGTCCCTTGTATCATTGATGTCATTGATTTCATTTATACATGAGCATATGTCAGGATATTTGTATATATTACATACAGTCAATAAATACATCATATCTATTATTTATTGAACAAGCTATAATCTATTCAATTAATTAAGAATAAGAAAAGTAAAAGTTTTAATTTTACTTTCATGTATTCATTTTCTGATGTTCTTCCTTTCTTTATATAGATCTGTGTTTCAAACCTGTATCATTTCCCTTCTGTGTGAAATGGGGGCGTTCTATGTTAGGTCTCAGTCTTTTGGTGAGCCTGTGCTCCTGGACTGTGGGTTGACCGTGGCTTCTCAGCATCTCCCTACACTCTTAGGTAGGACAGGATGGGTTGAAGTGGCTGGAATTGAATATTTCCCTTTACCCAGGCATACTAGGCTCTGGTAAAGTAGCTTCTCCTGAGGGTAAGTTTTGGTACCCTGAGGTATGTTTTTAAGTGATTATTGTTCTCCTCCTCCTGCTGGAATCCTGAGGAAATTTTCACTGATCTTTACTGTGAATACCTATTACAGCTCCTGAAGGTAAAACTCATGAAAATATGGGTTCTGCTCCCCTGACAACTGGGTGCCTGGGAGATCTCCTCTCTCAGGCTTGTCTACACTGAGCCTGTAGCAATTCACCAGTTGCATTCAGGTTTTTCTACCCCAGTACTGGTTCCTAAGGATATTTCTCCTTAGTGGTTTCTACTCAGGTAAGTTGTATCTGCCTGTCTGTCTCTCTAGTTTGGGAGGCACCAGTTTGCCCTGTGTAGGGTAAATGGAGGCAGTCTGGCTCCCTCACCCATATGTCGGGAACTAAGACAAGCTGTGTTCTCATAGCCTTGAGACTGGATCCAACAAACGGTGTCCATAAGATTTAGTGGGCTCTCATGTACTTGCTGTATTACACAATATTTTAGATTCCTGCCTGCTTTGCCTGTATTTAGTATATAAGGGAGTTAGAGGCTCCCTGTTGGGAGACACACAGCTTGTAGCATGTGTGGGTCACCCACCCTTGAATAAAGGCATGTCAGACATCGTAACAACTTCATGAGTATTATTCCATCTGGCCAAATCCTGTGAACCTGTCCAGCCTGGACAGGCTGCAAGGCACCCTGTTACCTGACTTCTCTGACAGATCTAAGAAGAGTTGTTGATTTTTCAGTTTGTCCAACTTTTTACTTATCATTTGGTTGGAGTGTAGACTTCTAAGTGCCTTACATGCCAGATCAGTAGCCAGCAAGCAGTCTTTCAGGTTCATTCTGAGTAATAAATAAAGAACTTTGCAAAGGTGTAAGGACTCAAATGCACACTAAATGTGACAAAACAAGTCGCAGTTCTGAAAGCCCATTTTAAGAAGAAAAGCACTGAAACAAGAAAGGGAAATCGGTGTTGATCACCCAAGCTGCATTGCTCGTGCCAACACTCGGTTTTTCTTCATATCAATTTTTCCCTCTTCTTTTTCTAGTTAAAAATAAACTATTTTGCCCACAGACTTCCTATTTTTGTTTATTTGTTTTTCATACCTAAGTCCCAAGTTTTGGGGGTAACTTGTTTCAGTCTATGTCTATTCCCACCCAACACAGTTTCTTCGTTGATTTCTCAGACCTTTCACTTTGTTCTTCCTCATTATGAGAAAAATGCTAAAGCTTTAAGCAAGTACATTTCCTTTCAGTAATCAGGGACCTTCCAGGATTGGGAAATTGCTATGCATTAGAGTGAAAAGCTAATAAAACCCCCAATGTAAATATTTTAGTAGTTTGGTAAAGAAAGAACCTCAAATACTATGTGGAAGACAATTTAGAATGAGGTTTAAAGTGCTCAATATAAAAACCTGTTTGACCTGTTAAAACAGGTGTGGAGAATCACAGTTCCCCAGTAAAAGATGCAATGAGCAAAACCTATAACTTCAAGACAAGTACATTGGCTCATGAGAACTCCAAACCAATAGGTTGGGAACTATAAAGTGCTTCCAGAGTGTAGAGCCAGCGACCCTAGTCATGATCTATCAGTTGACAGGGAACTGGGGAATCAGTGTCTATGTACCCTCTCAGAGAGAAGAGAATTCTTGGCAGAGTTTAGGGTTATTGCTTAATTGTTTAGAGTAGGAACACTCACTTTCTTTTTAGTAACTTATTTTCTCAAGTTGTAAAATGATACAGTGCATCTGTTTAAGTGAATATGCTAATGCTGGCCTTTAATTTCATGTAGCAAAATGAATTAATGAAACAATAATGCTAAATTGTTATTTAGATAAAAAGTTAACACAATTTACAACACATCTTCCATTCATCAAAGTACAAAATATGTACAAAAAGCAGATTGACCTTCCAGAACTGCCCCCTTGTGGAGATTTTGTTTTGTTAAGATAACCAATTTCCCAATACATCTGCCAACCATCTGCCATACATCTGCCAATCACAAAAATAAGTGCAGAGATTCATACACCAACTTAAATGGATTTCAAACACTTGTTTTCTTTTGACCATTTTGAATATTGAAAGTGGGCATAAATACTTACAATTATTAACAATCACACCTGAAACAAAAACAAGAAGAAACTAAGCAAACAACTAGAACAGGAACAGACACACAGAAATGGAGATCACATGGAGGGTTAGCAACAGGGGAGTGGGAGGAGGCGGTGGGAAAGGTACAAAGAATAAGTAGCATAGATGGTAGGTAGAAAATAGATGGGGAGGGCAAGAATAGAAGGGGAAATGTAGAGGCTAAAGAACTTATGACACATGGACATGAACTAAAGGGGGGGAATGTGGGTGGGAGAGGGTGTTGAGGGTGGAGGGGAATGAAGGGGGGATAATAGGACAACTGTAATAGCATTATCAATAAAATATATTTAAAAAAAAAGAAAGTAGGCATAAATAGTTTGGAGGTATAAACTCCTTGTTATCTTTCCCATTCACCTTTGACACTGGCAGAATAATAGAAGGAATGATCTTTAATTGTCAGCAATGACAGATGTACTGACAAATGGAAATAAAATTGAATTATATTTTGATTGTACCTTCTCTGGCAGCAGATAGCAGAGGCTTATCAATATTCTAAAGAAAAAGTTGTGAAACAAATTTGTGATCATAGGCAATTTTATTATTGGGAAGAACCCCTTATTTTTATTTCCTCTTATCTCCCATTTAGGTCAGATACACCAGGCAAGGCAGGAACCTGAGTGTCCGTACACAGACACAGCTTTTTCCCTACTTAGGAATCCACACCAAGGAATTGTACTTGAACCTGGAAATGTTGCCAGGTTATTTTGGGGCAAGGAAGCCACAAATGTAAAATTAAACTGTGCAATAAAACATTGAATAAGTATTACACTACTTTACATTTTCTGGTCAATTAAAACATTTAAAATATATAGAAGTAAACATGTAATATAATAAACTTCATATGCCTGTCAATGATATTCAATAGTTATTAACTCATGGCTGATCTTATTTCATCTTTACTTTCTTGAACTTCCATAGTACATTATTTTGAGCAAATCCCAGACATGTAAATTTAGCTGTTTGATGACAAGGACCTTCTCTTCTTTTTAAATATGTATATATCTCCACATTACTATTACCACCAGTAAAAAAAAAAGTCCTTAATATCCCCAAATATCTACTCCATGTACAAATGTCATTGTCTCTTTTTTTTTCTTTATTTGAAATTTAAATAGTCCTCAGTTTTCACAGTAGTTTGGGACTATAATAATGACTGTGCAAAATCAAAATTAATGTAAATAATTAATGGGAAAGATTATGATTATTCCACAACCTTTAGAGATTAAAAATTAAAAACTCTGTTGATTATAAATATGTAAGAAAATTAAAATGCTAGTTAAACTGTTTACTACACTAACTTAAAACATTAGGGACATTGAAAAATAAAATGTTTCATTTCTTTGTAAAATACTTATCATGAATAGTTTGAACAATGCTTGCCTTTTGGTTGTGTAACTTAGAATCTGAAGAGACCATCTCTTCTATGTCTTTCTTGGCAAGTTGTCATACTCCTAAGTTTGGATTAGCTTCCAACATTTTATTCTTTGTGACTCCAATGTTGTGGAAAACTCTTCGAGAAGAGTTTTAATGAAATGGTTTTAGCTGATGTCACTTCCTCTGGAACATCTTTGTCTTTTTGTCACAACCACTTTCCTCATTTATTTCATTAAGTTGGTCTTCATTCAGGTTCCCCTGGTAGCATGTCTGGTTTCTTGGATGACCACAGTGTAAACATTCCCACTGTCAGCAGTTTTTTCTATAATTCCTTTTATATTCAGTTTGAATTTTACTTCCAGCATCACCATTCTTTCTTTCTTTGGGGCACTTTTACCCTTTTTGGCCAGTTCCCTCTTTGATTCTCTATTTTTGTAAAATGTCATATGGGTTTATCACTGAGAGACAAGGAGGCAGCACAACTACACACTCCCCACACTTTGCTGTATGTGAGTGTGCTGGATAATAGTTGCACAGTGACTGGTTGCCAACACACTTTGAAAGAAGTGACATAATTGGTCACTGAACATGATGCAAATCCATTATTTCTAGATTGATTTGTGGACAAAAGAGCTAGTAGCAATGTTGGTACTTCATGCCATTATTCACAGTTAATATACTGTGGTAACTGAAATTTGAACTATGTTGCTGAGGGACTGGTATTGTTTAGCTAAACCATGGTAACACATTGGCTCATATCTGAATAGTACAAAACAAGGACTGCCTGTAGTTTACTTGAATCCATATTCAATTAAAGTTCACGCATTGTGATTGCTATGAGTTCCTTTATAGATTCTCCCTCTATTTTCCCCTCTACAATTTAATGATTGAAGAAACTAGGTTATTTATTCTTTTCAGTTTCCCATAGTCTGGACTTTGTGTTTTCATCTCCATAGTGTTTTTGAATAGTTTCTGTCCTCCATATTTCCTATAACCTGGCAGTTAAACTCAAAGGTTTCCTTTAGTTGACTCTGAGCCCCTTTAAAACACTGTAATAGGTTTTGATGGTTTCCTGGCATTTGGGTATGACAAGATATTCTGAGCTTACTTTCATATATGCTAAGCCTACTTACAGACATGAAATTAACCAGTTCTTCAAGGAGCCCTGGTTACTTTCAGTGGGAAATGGTATTTGAAGACCCAAATTTGGTCACTAAAGTTTCTTGTTGCTGTTGAATTGGTCATTGGATTGGTCATTTCAGTGGATTGAGCTAAGAAATAGATAAAATATATAATGGATTTGGACTGAGCAAAGAAATACA
This sequence comes from Trachops cirrhosus, assembly GCA_028533065.1. Taxonomy (NCBI): domain Eukaryota; kingdom Metazoa; phylum Chordata; class Mammalia; order Chiroptera; family Phyllostomidae; genus Trachops; species Trachops cirrhosus. The sequence continues at coordinate 58,201,907 of CM052549.1, forward strand.
TCTCTGTATAGGTCTATTTCTATGTATATATTTATATCTTTACCTATTTCTATATCTTCTATAAGGGAAATATGTCAGAAATTCATACTGTTACTTACAATTTAAATCCAGGACTACAGGGCTTTTATTTACCCTCTTCTATCTTATATCTGCTCTTTCTTTCTCGCATACCAGGGATCCCAGTTCTCAACAACAGGAACAGTGATACAAATGAGAATACCGCATAATTATTCATTTGTTTTATCTCATTCCACTTTCATAACACAACGATTACTAAAAATATTTAATTTATTTTCTTTATTTTCACTTATAGTTCTTTTTATCTTTAGGGTCTATTCCACCAGAGAAATGCTGGCAAATTAGTGTGCTTCAAAATCATTTGGAATAATTCCTCTCTGTGTGATTATACTACCAATTGGAGACATATTTAGATTTATTTATTTTGTTTTATTTTTAGCTATATTTCCCACTGGTTCTTTCTGGTAAACTAACCAGCCTAATGGTTTATCTTGTGTTTCTTAAGGAGCTATCTACAGTCTACTCTCAATTGCTTGCCACCTGAATCTCATTGTTTCTGAGAGCCCCTTCAGGATTCACCTCCCCCACAACGCTCCTTTAGGGACTGCTCTCTGTCTTTATAGTATGTCTATCTACCTGGGCAAAATCTCTGAGCTGCTGGTCTGGAGCTGGGGGCAAGTATAGCCTCCTACTTCTCTTGGAGCAACTCTCAACCTTTATTACAAGGTGTTGGGCAGGGGTAGTAGACTCTGGTCTTTTAAGTTTGCCTTTCCTGACACAGAACTTTCACTCTATGATGTGCTGGGGTAAGACAGTGGGGGCCCCCAATATTCTTGGTCTGCCACACCTGGGATAAGTCTCTGCTCTATAATGGGGACTGCATGGGGGAAGGATCCCTTTAGTCCTCCATTGTATTCATCTGGAATTTAGCCTGTGCAATTCAGGGTGTGGGAATGAGAAGTGCTGTTGGTCAACACCCCTAGGGAGATATTATCTAAGACCCAGACTGTGAACTGGGAGAATAGAGAACCCTACCTTCTTGTCCCTCACCCCCTTAGAGCTGCTGTCACACCAAGTTAGGGGTAGGAAAAAGGAGTACATTGTGGCTAACATGACTATAGCCTTTTTAAAACCTAAATGGCTTTTGCTGTTCTTGCTAAGATTTACTATATTTTCTTGAATGAATGTTTCTTCATTGCTGTATGCCATAAGGACAATAACCAGAGAGTTTAAGTGGTTGTTTGATCATTTTTACCAGTAATGGCTCTTTCATGGAGGAGCAGGTAAACAGATTGCCTCACTTTGTTGTTCTGGAAGTTGTACTCCAGTTTAACACTAATTCCTGTGGGTTCAGTGTTTCTGTTCTTTCGCCTTCAAAGTGACTCACCTCCTGAGACATTCTTTGACTATGGGCCAGGTGCTTTTTCTATATAATTCTCACTTTGTTCCTCATACAATTCCTGTGGAGGAAGTTCTAATAACTAATAACCATGAGGCTCAGAGAGAGAAGTTACAGGTCTTTCCAGAAATCACATCTCGTGCCTGAATTTTGAGCCATTGGAAAGTTTAGACTCATTTCTACTCAGAGGGAAGTCATCTGACAGTTTACCTCAGAGAGTCAGAGAAGCACTCCTTGTTATGCTTTCCTCTTTAGAGAACTTACCAGCCTGTTCTACCCTCCCATGAGGTCTCAAACTGCAGAAAATTTCCTGAGGAAAACAATGATCACCACAGGATAAAGGTGGTGCACTACCCGGATTCCAGCTTGTGGCTCTGTCATTAATTACTAACAGTCTTTACTAATATTGTTCTGCTTAACACAGCCCATAAAGGTATGTCAGTAGTTTTTCAGTATGTTTAGTGGGGTGTCATAGGCTACTACAGAGCTTCTCCAAGGCTTTAAGATATCAAGGTGCATTTTTGACTGTTCAAGAGTAGAATATCACATGCAACATTTCTCAGTTTACTTGGCCATTCATTCCTACATTTCCTTGTGCCACTTATATTCTGTGCTGGGAAAGGTTGGCCTAAAACATATTCCACAAAGAAAGGGCATGAGAAATCTTCACCATTGGCTGGAAAACATTTGGATATCAACAACTGTTTCCAGCTGCCATCCTTTAGGGTGTGCTTATGGAAGACAATACCTACATTTTGTCTTTTAAAAGGAAAGTTCATGGACAAACTGTTCAGTAGCTGCAAGGGTCTGTGAAAGCATACCCAGCTTCCCATTGAACCCTAATCTATATTTGTATCTGAAGAACTCTGGAATAATCTCACAAGTTGTCAACATGTTGATCCTTGGAAAAAATTCAGAAAAACACTTGAAACCAGTGATTAACTTTGCTATGACAAGAGCACACTGTTGGATTCTCCAGTGCCAACATGGTGCTTTGTGCATAGTAGGAATTAGATAAATACTTGTATAAATACATTACGTAAGTACTAAGTCAGTGCACCATTCAAAGACAAGCCTTCCAAAAGAAAAAAGAAAATTACATCTGTCCTCACTATTGGGGAGGGGACTTATTCTGAGAAGAGAGAGAATGAAACAATCTCTGCTGCTGAAGACATTTATCAACCTGAAAAAACTGGATCACTGGGGCCTGCAGCATTGTGCATTGCCTATGAACTTATTAGAAATAGAAGCTCGTGTTTCCCTTCCCTGAACCTGCTGAATTAGAATCACTGGGGATTTGCCCAGGAAACCATTTTAACAAAGCATCCAGGTGATTCTTACTCACATTAAATTTTTAAAAACTTATTCACCTAGACCAGGGGCATCAAACTTATTTTCACCAAGGGCCACAGTAGTCTCACAGTTGCCTTCAAAGGGCCTAATGTGATTTCAACTCTTTAACAGTTAAGGAGTAGTTACATTTGTACAGTCCTAAAATTATTTTGACCCTTTTAAGGCAACTGCAAGGCTGATGTGGCACCTGGTGAAAGTGAGTTTGACACTCCTGATGAGACTGTCCTTCTGAGGTCAAAGTGATTGCTTTAGACAGACTGAATATGTTTGTCTCCCCCAAATTTATGTGTTAAAACCCTAATTGTAATGTGATGGTATTAGGAGGTGGAGCCTTCAGGAGGTGATTAGATCATAAGAGTGGAGCTCTCATAAATGGATTTAGTGTCCTTATAAAAGAGATCCTAGAGTGCTCTCTGGCCCATTTTTTGTGAAGTTGTACTGAGAAGACTGCTGCTTATAAACCAGGAAGCCAACTTTTTTTCAGATACCAGATCTACCAGCACCTTGATCTTAGACTTCTAAGACTTCAGAAGTGTGAGAAATAAATTTCTATTGTTTAAGCCACCTAGTTGGTGGTATTTTGTTCAAGCAGAAGAACAGTGGTTGTGAAACCTGGGTGAACATTAGAAAAATCTGAGAAAACAGATGGATACATGGCCCCATTCCAAAAGAGTTAAAGAAGAATCTTCAGAGAATAAGATTAGATTATTGATAACCTAAATGACTCCTTAGATGATTTTATTGTGCAGCTCACAGAGAACCATTGACCTTATGGAATGGGCTTTCAAGATGGGCTGAAAGAGCTGTGGTACTCAAAAAAACAGTGGAGCTCGGCGGTACTTTGACCAGGGACACTGAAGCTTATCAACTGAGGGAAGGAACAATAGAGTGGTGCTTGGCACCTGAGGCTACATTAGAGGCACTGATTTTAAAAATTGTGGTAACATCAAGTGAGAATCCTTGACCAAAATTTCAACACGTTGTTGGGCACATCTATGTGTTCTAGGTGCTTGGATACAGCAGCATAAAAAGTCCTCAGTCTCATTGGGGCTTACCATCTAGTGGTGGGGACAGAAAATTAAACAAAAAAAGTGGTTAAACTATGCTAAATGACAAATAGTAATTAAGGAGAAAAGTAAAGCAGAGATTTAGAGGGATTATTTTACATAGCAAAATCAGAGAAATTCTCATTAGTAGGGTGCCAACTGAGCAGACCTGAATGAAGTGAGGAAGTAAGTTATGTGGCTACCTTGAGGAGTATTTGAAATAAATGCAAGAGCAAAAGCAAAGGCAGAGTCATGCTTGGTATGAGGAGGTTCTGTGTCTGGACTACAGAGGGAAATAGAATCATAGGGTTAAATGGGAGTGGAGAGGGGAATGGGCAGGTGATACAGGCTTCTGTAAGAACACTAGCTTTTCTGTAAATCTGGAAACTGTTGGAGAGTTTTGAGTAAGAAGTGAAATAATTGGAATTATATTCTATCAAGGTAATTCTGCTGCTGAAGAGTATAAAAGCAGGGATTCCAGTTAGCAGTCCTGAAATAGTCCTAGTGAGAGACCACAATAGCTTGGACCAAGGTGGCAAAAGTAGGATAGCTGAGATATGGCTGGACTCTGCATGTATCTTGAAGATAGCAGCAACAGAATTTGATGATGAATTGGATATAGAGTGTGAAAGAAGGATACAACTTGAGGAAGATGCTAAAGTTTTAGGTCTGAGGAGTTTTAAAGATAAAGTTGTTATTTACTGAAATTAGAAAGACTGAAAGAGGAGCTGGTTGGGGTGGGGAGGCAAGACTGAGGACATGTTCAGGATTTGGAATCCTTAGACATGTTAAGTTTGAGATATCCAAGTGGAATGTCAAGTGAACTGTTTGAATATATAGGGCAGAATTTCAGGAGAGAGGTACATAATGGAGACAGAAATACAGTATAAAAGTCCTCAACAAGTAGAGTGTGTTTGTGCCATGAGAATGAACTCAAGCCTGCTACTTGCAGCACTTAACATCATCTGAGAGGTTATTAGAAATCTCAGAACCTAACTCAGAAATACTGAATCAGTATTGGCATTTTATCATGATCCCCAGGTGATTGGTACACACTTTAAAGCTTAAGGATGCTTTCAGATTAGATGATTTAGGGTCTGAATGAATACGGAAAAGAGGGCCTGAGGGCCTGAGACTGTCTAACTTTGGAGGCTGTGGAAAAAAGATAGAGACTGAGATCATATACTGGAGGGAAATTAAGAGACAACAGTGTTCAAATCAAGTTCAGAATGAGTTGCATGAAGAAACACATTTCCACGTAGTCAAATGTTGTAGGTTGCAGGTGGCAAACACAAGACTCGCAGGCCAAATACGGCCCTCCACCTTGTTTTATCCAGCCCAGCACCTTGTTTCTACCCAGTGGCAGCACCGACCTCTCACTTAACTGTTAAGGAGTAGTTACATTTATACAGTCCTAAAATTACATTTAGCCCTTTGAAGGTAGCCATGAGGGTAATATGGCCCTCAGTGAAAATGAGCTTGGCATTCCTGTGGAGGTCAATTAAGATGAAGAATGAGAATTGACTACTGGATTTAGCATTAAAAATGCCATTGGTGATTTCTATAAGAGCATTTTAGTGGGATTCAAGATACTAGAAGAGAAATTATAGATGGTGGGTATAGACTTTTATGAATTTTGATTGAAGTAAAGTAGATAAATGGGTAGTAAGTAGATGGGGAAGTGAAGTAATTTTTTTGTTTATATTTGAGATGAGAGAAATAACATCTTATTGGTATGTTGGATTTGGAGATAATTAACTAAGGAGAGATGGGAGTTGGTGGAGCTGAGGGATTGTTGTCCCAAATACCTTGAACAGGTAAGAGTGAAGGTATCTATCTAGGGCACAAGAAAAGGGGTCACTGTTAGTGAGGAGGGTGGATATTATTCATAGAACAAGAGAGAAAGTAGGTTGATAAATGTGGGGATGGGAAATTATGAAAGCTTTTTTATTTTGATTGACTCATCTTTCATCAATGAAATAGGAAGAAAGTCAAAAATTGAGTACAAGAATGGCAAAGTCAATATTGGGGATTTATGGAGAAGGAAGTGTGAATTTTCTTCTAAGATAATTTCCTCCAATTTTTGAAGCCAAGGTACACATTTAAAAGGGATATTTCAGTGGCACACTTAGATAATTAGGAAGGCATTTGGAGCCCTGGACAAATTTATTGGAGCAGGAGGCAGCTGACCCAAGGATTCTGGTTGCCATTGAGCACTGTCTATATACCCAGATAGCTAAAGAAAGTAATTTCTTCTAGCAACCTGGTCCTGTTTGGCACACGTGAGAATGAATGGACAGAGAAAACTTAAAAATACAGCCAGGTATCAGGAAGGAATCCATGTGTATTGGAATTCATGAATTTGAAGAGAGACTAGTAAGGATGGTTGTGTTTTTTAGCCATCTTCAGCTACACAGGTATAGCCATATAGGTGATTCCAGTTGATAGATAACTGGATTTAACTAGGTTTGGGGTTATGCCAAGCAGATACAACAGAAAAGAGAGGGGTTATGGAGTTGATGAAGGATGCTAAGGAATGACTAATTATGCAGCAGGTAATATAAACTACGTGATGAGAGAAAGTAGGACATGGAACGGGAGAGGAATATTGAAAAGGCAGGTGATTTAATGCACTGTGAATGTTATGGGGTCTTAAAGTTTTTGATTTTGTAAGATGATCAGACAATAGAATAATTGAAATTGAGATTGTGATGGGATACAGCTATCAGTAATGACAAAAGGTACTGCATGGCAGTGGGTAGCTGAGGTAAAGTGAAGGAAGAGGTTGGTGAATTCAGAGGTCAGAATATCAGAATAATTATTTACGTTGATATTAAAATCACCAGACTTCTGGCCAAGACGGAGACATAGATAGACACACTGTGCCTCCTCGCACAACCAAAACAAGGACAACAACAAATTTAAAAACAAAAAACAACCAGAACTGACAGAAAATTGAACTGTATGGAAGTCCGACAACCAAGGAGTTAAGAAGAAACATTCATCCAGACCAGCAGGAGCAGCAGAGATGGGCAACCATGTAGAGAGGACTCTCAGCAAGGTGGTGGCTGGTGGACCGGGCAAGGCAGTGACTTGCAGACTGGACAGTCCCACATTCACATGCAGATAAACCTGGAGGAGGAACTAGGGAGCAAGACAGACCACACAACCCAGGGTTCCAGTACCAGGAAATAAAGCCTCAAAGCCTCTGACTGAAAACACCTGTTGGGGTTGAGGCAGCAGTGGGAGAAACTCCCAGCCTCACAGGAGAGTTCATTGGAGAGACCCACAGGATCCTAGAATGTACACAAACCCACCCACTGGGAATCAGCACAAGAAAGTCCCAATCTGATTGTGGGTAGCTGGAGAAGTGACTGAAAACCAGGAGAGAGTGGAGCAAGCATTGTTCCCTCTCGGACCCCTCCCCCACATAAGTGTCACAACACAGCAACGTGGGTGGCCCTGCCCTGGTGAACACCTAAGGCTACACCCCTTACTACATACCAGGTGTGCCGAGATAAAAAAACAAAATGACCCACATGAAAGAACAGTTCAAAGCTCCAGAAAAAATACAACTAAGCAACAAAGAGATAGCCAACCTATCAGATACACAGTTCAAAACACTGGTTATCAGGATGCTCCAGGGACTCACTGGGTACTTCAACAGCATAAAAAAGAGCTAGGCAGCAATGAAAGTTGCATTATGTGAAATAAAGAAAAATCTACAGAGAACCAACAGTGATGGAAAGGAAACTGGGACTCAAATAAACGGTTTGGAGCAGAAGGAAGAAAGAAACATTCAGCCAGAACAGAATGAAGAAACAAGAATTAGTAAAAAATGAGGAGAGGCTTAGGAACCTCTAGGACATCTTTAAACATTCCAACATCTGAATCATAGGGGTGCCAGAAGGAGAAGCAGAAGAGCAAGACATTGAAAACTTATTTGAAAACGTAATGAAGGAGAACTTCCCCAATCTGGCAAGGAAATAGACTTCCAGGAAGTCCAGGAAACTCATAGAGTCCCAAAGAAGTTGGGCACAAGGAGGAACACACCAAGGCACATCATAACTAAGTTGCCGAAGATTAAAGATAAGGAGAGAATCTTAAAAGCAGCAAGAGAAAAGGAGACAGTTACCTACAAAGGATTTCCCATTAGACTATCAGCTGATTTCTCAAAAGAAATCTCACAAGCAAGAAGGGACTGGAAAGAAGTATTCGAAGTCATGAAAGGTAAGGACCTACATCCAAGATTACTGTACCCAGCAAAGATATTATTTAGAATAGAAGGGCAGATAAAGTACTTTCCAGATGAAGTCAAGTTAAAGGAGTTCATCATCACCCAGCCCTTATTATATATAATGTTAAAGCGACTTCTCTAAGAAAAAGAAGATAAAAAATATGAACACTAAAATGACAAACTTACAGCTATTAACAACCAAACCTAAACAGAAAAATAAAAGCAAACTAAGCAAACAACTAGAACAGGAACAGAATCACAGAAATGGAGATCACATGGAGGGTTATCAGTGGGGGAGTAGGAGGGGGAGAAAGGGGGAAAAGGTACAGAAAATAAGTAGCATAAATTGTAGGTAGAAAATAGACAGAGGGAGGTTAAGAATAGTATGGGAAATGTGGAAGCCAAAGAACTTATATGAACTAAAGAGGGGGAATGCAGGTGGGAGGGGGTGTGCAGGGCAGAGGGTAGTGAAGGGGGAGAATGGGACAACTGTATTAGCATAAACAATAAAATATATTTTTAAAAAATCACCAAAAATGTCACCAAATGAGGGTAATAGTGAATCTGAAGACAAAGTCTTTAATAAATGAGAGGGAGTCTCAATAAATGAAAGTCTTCAATAAATGAAAGAATATACATGACTAGAAGGATAAGGTCTAGTGTAGTCAGGTAGCAGAGTCTAATGTCAGAACTTCAAAGAAGGGCATTACTGAAAAAGAGAGATACAACGTGTGGATGGGACAAGGAGACTCAAGGAAACCATCTTCCTCCACCTCCAAGTCTAGTGGTGCAAAACACATGGGGGAAAAAAGCACACCACTTGAAATAGCCCCAGGAAGGGCAGTGAGCTTAGAGGGAGCCATGTTTTCATTAGAAAAATGTGGTGAAGAAAACAGTTGGCCAAGTGTTTGAACATGCAGGAGATTCTGCTGAGAGGGCCATGATTCCAGGGGGCATAATGGGAGGATTTGAAGGAATCTGGGTGATCTGGGTGATCTGGCAGCAGATTGAGGGATATGTGGAATCACAAGGTATAAGATTTCAAGTGATGGCCTAACTTGAAGCTCTGAGCTTCTTGTTAGTATTACTGCTGTTGTTAGAGTTACTCATGAGCAAATAGCTCCAGGTAGTTGAGTTTTGTGCCTAAGTACATATTATCTAACGTCACTTTTCAGAGAACATTTTTTTTTTAAAGGCAGAAAATATTTTCTCCATAATCTAGCTGAGAAAACTGTTTGGCCTCCCCTAACCCTCACTTAAAAATTTCCTCAAAACTATCAGTTCCAGAAACGAGAAATTGCAGAATCTTGTCTAATGCCTTGCATTAAGAAATTCATCCTAGAAAAATAATTATCCATTTTATTTAAGACTCTGACCTTCAAGCCTCTTTATTTTTCCTTTCCAAATCATAAGTAGCCCTTACTTCATCATATTCTTACATATCAGTGTATGAGCCCTTGCTGTGGCTGTTAGGGTGTGTATACCAGTGTACGTGAGTGCCAGCGTGTGTGCTGGGCAGTCGTGTGGTGCTGTCCTTAATTCTCTTTAGACCTCACCTTTATGGATCTCATGGTATTTCTGTTTCCTGTGACCTCTGTGACTTTGGTGACTAATATTCTTTCAAAAAGCACAGCATTAAAGGGCAGCTAGAAAATTCTAGGAGTCTGTCCAAGTTCTAATTGACTTGCAATTTCCTACCCTCACAGACTTTTACTGAGCAAACTTTGTTAGCACGTATTTTCCAAGTTTCCAGATTACTCATTTCAGAGTTCAACTACCCAGAAATTACCTACTTCCATATCAACAATAAGACGCAAACAAGAGGTGTCTGCAATAAAGACAATCAGTATCCAGGATCAGAGCTGGCATGTGGGTGGTGCCATCTTTGTTGTGAAGCTATGGGAAAGAGAAAGGCCAGCATTCCAGCAGGCAGTGAATAACCCCAGTGGGACATCCTACCTCACATCTTGGCAGTTGTATTGGTTGGGCTTTTCAAAATCACAAAAAGGAGTTCTGTTCACATCACATTCAGTGATACAATTTTATTGTCAGAATATGCAAGAACTTTGGGTACAATGGGAATTTCCTCATGAGTTGCATAATTCTTCCTGGTCCCAGGGCTTCAAGGCTGAGATGATCAATATTAATCCTCTTACCTAACAATCAAAGCACAGAGAGAGAACATGTCTTCCTCTTGTTCTCCTTATACAACAGAGTGTTTGATTGAGTTTGATTGAGTCACCTCTTGGCTTCTCACTATGGTGCTCCCCAACTAAAACTAATTCCTAGCAACTCACCTCTTTGATGGTCAGCTTCTCTAGCATCAGGGGTTTTGACTCGAGGTTTTGGGGATCCATAAACTTCCTAAAAATTATTTGCTCAAATGAGCGTCGGCCCATATATGCATTTTCTGACCCATGTCTCTGTGCAGAGGGAAATTTTTAACTATTCCCAAAAGGGCTTTTAGTATTTCCATTGTTGACTCAGACCTAATCAAAAGCAGTATGAGAGCAAATGAACAGCAAATCGAAGAATGTCCCAATGTTGTTATTCAGTCACAAAGATGAAATAAGTGACATGAACTTGTGTTGCTTTTTTAGTCAGTTATTCTGAGTCAAATCCACTTACCTCATAATGTTGCCATTTGCTTTCATAGCCAGCGGTCTACCTGGTTGGTGAGTTAGAAAAACTGAAAATGGAAGGGAGGTTTGGGTGCTGTTCACTTTGGAGCAATGCAATATGTACTTCACATATTCAACCTGATGTTGTTAACTCTGTATGAGAATTCATCAGCAGCACCTTCCTACCAAGGTAACCGAAGTCAGGAAACAAAATTTATTTCACCAGTCTTTCAGTTCAATGACATTAAACGCTTTAGAGACTTGATAACATAAATATATCATGAGGCCCTTATAATTTTTTAAGACAAATCTGCTGGGGGGGAGATAATCACTGCTCTACTCAACTCCATCAGTATGTTATTTCTCTCAATTTAAACTTTCTAGTGAAGATGAATGTAATTTGTAAGAAATACTCTTAATTTTCATCCTCTGAGAAAGCTGGACTCTTTTTTTAAGGGAATGAAAATTCATTTCACTCAAAAGTGTGTTTGAAGTGTTTATTTGTGTTTTATGTGTTTGTTTTGGGGGATTTTTATGTTTATCAATACCAAATCTTTTATTACAATATTCTGAAAAAAGCCAATACTTCAATAACTTGTTTCATAAAACCTTAAAGAAAGTTCCCATATAAATAAGTAATAAATTCTAGGAGAGGCATACAAAGAATGACAATTACATTTTACTTTGCTCTTTGGAGTAGGAAGGGGCTGGTACAATACTTAAAGTGGAACAAAACCCCTGTGAAGAAAGATGAGTCAACACAACCAGCTGGCATCATGTTTATCTTCTCAGTATCTAAAAGGGAAACTTTTTTGGCTCTGCTTCTGACCTTGCATTTTATACTGTTGTTAATTTGGTTTTCAGAGGGCTTGGTTCTTATTTTATTTACACACAAATCCTCTTTGTTAGAAGAACTTTCATTAAATTCTCTTGCCAGCTCCCACCAAACTTTCTTCTCCCAGTTTTTGCTGTCTGGGTTGTAAGAATCCATGGCAAACCAAGAGGTCCCAAAGGAATGTGTGCTGGATCTTCTAGAAACTTGCTAGCCCTGGATCTTGTGAGATTTTTGCCTCTGGGAAAGCAGCAGGGAGAAGGTAGGTTAGCTTGCAGAGAGTCTGTTATAATGGACAGGTGGTCCTTTAGAGTAGCCATGTAAAGTAGTGGTACCTCGGGGACGGATACCAAGCTGAGGGGCCAGCAGAATGTTATTAATAAATGTGAAATGCACAGCTCTCCTGCAGGTACCTCTTGGATGATATTTATTCCAAAGATTCCCTCAGAGCCTAGGGAATCGCTTCCTTTCAAACTTTTTGCTATGAAGACAGAAATGATAAAAACAGTGGCGCCAAGTACATTTTATTTCAATGACCAGTTTTGTTTCCTCTAAGGGACAGTTATGGCCACTGTGGCTGTGAATCACTGCATTAGGTTAGTGTGGCTAACCTAGGGTATGAGTCAGTCCGCTCTCCCTCACAGCTCTGTCTTGGGAGTGCAGAGCCAGGTGGGCAGTGACACCTCTTCTGGCTTTCTTTAGTTGAAGAAGAGCTTGGAGAGACCATATAATCTAGTCTCTTGTTTTTAAAACTGTGAAGGGTCATCTGAATTCAAATAATACAGTAAACTGACAAGTTACATTTAAAACAAAGTGATATACAAGTTAGAGAAAAATACAAAGAAATGCCAACTTTAGGTTTGACTTAAACATTCTCATTCCCCAAATTAAGGATTATTAAACTGTGCTGGTGTGGCATGGAAGGGAGGAGTGTTAAACCCCCAGACTCTGCATCAGGGGACTTGTTTAATAGTGTTATGCACACTGGGAAATGCTCACTTCGGACCTAGTGTGAAAGTGACAGCTTCCTTCCACCAAAAGGAGCAGAGAAGAAAGCTACCTCCCCCCAAAAGTATAGTCAGAATGCACTAGGTTGAGCCATATGAAATTACTGATATGACTCTTTTTGCCTGACAAAAAGAATAATTTCATAATACCCAATAGAATCAACAACTTCTTCTAAGGGAGACTGTGGCCTTTTCCACTTTTTTCCTTTCTCCCACACTTGAGCAGACATTTCTGATAGGGAGTGAAACTTACTCTGCCCCTAGAACAGACAAGGAAATGTTTTCTCTTCGTCCATCCTGCTGCAGTATTACAGAATATTTGGGAGTGCCCCATGAGACCTCAGCAGTATGCCTGCTCTCTTCTGGGATCCAGCCATCTCCATCTCAGTGAGCCTCAACTTTCTCTCCTATGTTTACTGGGGCAGAGGGAGGGTAGGGCAAAGGAGAGACTGTTTTTCCCTACATACATAAAATTATTTATCTATAGTTTAGTTATTCTCAATTGTTATTTTCTGATGTCTTACATTAAAAATAAAACTCCCTTAGGTATTGTTAGCGATATAAATCTATAACCTCAACTGACTAGGATTGTGTTATTACATCAGTGTAGGCCAAATAAGCATCATTCTTACATAATGCTGCAGTTTAATGAGTGTTACAACTGTCTAGGAATGGTGGGTGTTACACTTCCATACATTTTGGTTTTCATAGAGGCTGTCTTATATATTTATATGACTCACTGCTTCTATATTCTTGGCTTTCTGTAAGTACAGCTGATAGCAATGTGTGCTTGCTCACTGTACCTTCTATTAAGCTGAGCATTTATTCCCTGGAATGGGGAAATAACTTCTAACTTCTTCAGGTCTGCATCAAACATATCCAGGCCAGTTCACTGTTAACTCCTCTCCTGGAATAATCTCTTCTTTTGTAGAATCTTCAACATTCAAAATGAAGGAACTTCCAGATTATTATGAAACTCTTTCAACATCATTTTTCTTCTTTTTTAAACAAGTATATCATCTCTATATTGTTTTGTGTGTTCCCCACCCCAAGTCAAGTTTCCTTCCATTACCGTTTACCCCCTCCCCTTTATACTCTTCTGCCTCCCACCACCTCCCTTTCCCTCTGGTAATCACCATACTATTTTCTGTGTCTTTTTTTTCTGCTTAATCACTTCACCTTTTTTACCCAGCCCTAACATTCCTCCCTCTGACAGATATCAGTCTCTTCTCTGTTTCTATGAATCTGTCTCTATTTTGTTTGTCTGTTTATTTTGTTAATTAGAATCCACATATAAGTGAAATACATGGTACTTGTCTTTCTCTGACTAGCTTCTTTATTTCTTTTTTATTTCCTTAGGTCTTTTTTTTTAATTTAATCTTTGTTGTATTTTTTCCATTATCATTTAGTCTCCTTATCCCCACCTCCCCTCAGTGATCACCACACTGTTGTCCATGTCCATGAGTCCTTTTTTCCTTTTTACTCAATCCCTGCATCCCCTAACCTCCCCACCGACACTGCTTTCCATCTATGAGTGTATCCCCATTCTCCTTGTTAGTTCAGTTTGTTCACTACATTCCACATATGAGTGAAATCATATGGTATTTGTTTTTCTCTGACTGGCTTATCTCACTTATCATAGTGTTCTCCAGGTCCATCCATACTGTCACAAAGGGTAAAATTTTATTTTTCATGGCCGAGTAGTATTCTATTGTGTAAATGTCATAGTTGTTTTATCCACTCATATATTGATGGACAATTAGGCTGCTTCCATATCTTGGTGATTGTAAATAATGCTACAATGAACAGAGGGGTGCCTATGTTCTTTTGAATTAATGTTTTGGGTTCCTTCGGATATATTCCCAGAAGTGGGTCAGAGAGAATATCCACTTTTAACCTTTTGAGGTATCTCCATACTGCCTTTCACAGGGGCTGCATCAATCTGCATTCCCACCAACAGGGCAAAAGGGTTCCCCTTTCTCCACATCCTCATCAGCAATTGTTATTCATTGATTTGTTAATGATAGCCATTCTGAAAGGTGTGAGATGGTATCTCATTGTGGTTTTAATTTGTACTCTCTGATGATTAGTGATGTTGAGCATCTTTTCATATGTCTATTGGCCATCTGTATGTCCTCCCTGGAAAAGTATCTATTCAGGTCTTTTACCCATTTCTTAATTGTGTTATTTGGTTTTTGGGTGTTGAGTTTTGTAAGTACTTTATAAATTTTGGATATTAACCTCTTATTAATGTATCGGTGAATATGTTCTTTCATTGTCTGGGTTATCTTTTTATTTAGTGGATGATTTCCTTTGCTGTGCAAAAACCTTTTAGTTTTATATAGTCCATTTATTTATTTATTTTTGTTTATTTCCCTTGCCTGGGGAGGTATGTCTGATAGAAAATTGCTATGAGCAATGTCCGAGATTTTGCTGTCTATGTTTTCTTTTAGGACTTTTATAGTTTCAGGTCTAACATTTAAGTCTTTGATCCATTTTGAATTTGTTCTTATGTGTGGTATAAGAAAATGGTCTAGTTTCATTTTTCTTTATGTATCTGTCCAATTTTCCCAACACCATTTATTGAATAAGCTATCCTTAGCACATTGTATGTGCTTGCTTCCTCTGTCAAATATTAATTGGCTATAAAGATGTGGGTTTATTTCTGGGCTCTCTATTCTGTTCCATTGATCTATGTGTCTGTTTTTTTGCCAGTATTATGCTGTTTTGATTACTATGGCCATATAGTACAGTTAGATATTAGGTAGCATGATTCTTCCAACATTGTTCTTTCTCAAGATTGCTGTTGCAATGCAGGGTCTTTTGTGTTCCATATAAATTTTTGGAATATATGTTCTAGTTCTGTGAAATATGTCATCGTAATCTTGGTAGGAATTGCATGAAATCTATAGATTGCTTTGGGTAGTGTGGACATTTTAATGATGTTAATTCTTCCTATCCATGAAATGCACATATCCATGGTATGTGCTTCCATTTATTTGTATCTTCTTCAATTTCTTTCTTCACTGTCTTATCATTTTCTGAGTACAGGTCTTTTACATCCTTGGTCAGATTTATTCCTAGGCTTTTTATTCTTTTTTTTAAAATTTTTTATTTTAGTTTATTCAGTACAGTTTCTATCCTTTATTCCCATTCCAGCCCACCCACCCATTCCTCCCCTCCTCCCTCCCCTTTCCAACACCCCTAGTTTTGTCCATGTGTCCTCTATATTTGTTCCTGTAAACCCTTCCCTTCTCCCCTGAAATTCCCTCCCCTCTCCCCTCTGGTCACTGAC
>CM052549.1:58218214-58237078 GCA_028533065.1 Trachops cirrhosus
ATTCTGACTGGTGTGAAGTGGTACCTCATTGTGGTTTTTATTCTTATTGAAGTAATTGTGATTGGGATTATTTTCTTAGTTTCTCTTCACGATAGTGCATTATTGTTGTGTAAAAATGCAACTGATTTCTGGTTATTTACTATTTATCCTGCAACTTTACTGAATTTACTTATCAGCTCTAGTGTTTCTGGTGGAATCTTATAGTTCTCTCTATTAGTATCATGCCATCTGCAAATAAAAATAGTTTTACTTCTTATTTTCCAATTTGGATGCCTTTCATTCTTCTAGTCTGACTGCTGTGGCTAGGAGTTCCACTATTATGTTAAATAAGAATGGGAAAGCAGACCTCTCTGTTCTGTTCCCAGTCTTAAAAGTAATGCTTTTAGTTTTTCCCCACTGAGTGTGATGTTGTCTGTGGGTTAGTCATATATGGTTTATATTACATTGTGGTCCCTCTATCCCCACATTACTGAGAGTTTTTATCATAAATGGGTGCGGGATTTTATGAAAAGCTTTTTCTGCATCTATTTATATGATCATGTGGTTTTTATCCTTCATTTTTTTTATGTGGTGAATCACATTTACTGATTTGCAAATGTTGTGCCTACCTTGCATTCCCAGAATAAACCCCACTTTTTATGGTGTATGATCTTTTTCATGCATTGCTGTATTCAGTTTGCTAATATTTTGTTGCTAATATTTTAACATCTATGTTTATCAATGATATTGGCCTATAATTTTCTTTCTTTATAGTGTTTTTAACTGATTTTGAGATTAAGATGATGTTAGTCTCATAAAATGAGTTTGGGAGCCTTCCCTCCTCTTGCATTTTACAACATACCATGAGAAGGAGAGATGTTAGTTCTTTTTGGAGTGTTACCAATTTACCTGTGAAGCCATCTGGTCCAGAGCTTTTGTTTGTTGGGAGGTTTTTGATTACTGCTTTAATTTCACTAGGTATAATCTTAAATTGTCTGATTCTTTCTGATTTAGTGTTGGAAGATTGTATGTTTCTAGGAATTTATCCATTTTGTCTCAGTTGTCCAATTTGTTGGCATACAGTTGTTCATAATATTTTCTTACAATCCTTTGTATTTCTTTGGTGTCACTTGTTATTTCTCCTCTTTCATTTCTGATTTTCTTTATTTGAGTCCTCTTTCTTTTTTTCTTTATGACTCTGGTTAAAGGTTAGTCAATCTTGTTTATTTTTTCAAAGAACCAGCTCTTGGATTCATTGATATTTTGTATCATTTTTTAGACTCTATTTTGTGGATTTCTGCTCTGATCTTTATTATTTCCTTCCTTCCACTCACATTGGGCTTTGGTTGTTCTTTTCAAGTTCCTTTAAGTACGAAATTAGATTGTTTATTTGAGATTTTCTTGTTTTTTGAGATAGGCCTGTAATGCTATGAGTTTCTCTCTTAAGAGTGTTTTCCCAGTGTCTCACAGATTTTGGATTGTTGTGTCCTCATTTTCATTAGTTTCAAGGTGTCTTTTGATTTCTTCCTTGATCCTGTTATTGATCCATTCGTTGTTTAATAGCATGTTGTTTAGCTTCCATGTCTTTATGTGTTTTTCATTGTTCTTTTTTTTTTAGGTTTTTCATGATGAATAAAAGATAGAAACTGTACTGAATAATCTAAAATAAAAAAATTTTTTAAAAAAGAAATCATCATGTTTTTCATTGTTCTTGTGATTGATTTCTACTTTCATAGCATCATGTTCAGAGAAGATGCTTGATATGATTTCAATCTTCTCAAATTTATTGAGACTTGTTTTGTGTCCTAAATGTGTGGTCTATCTAGAAAATGTTCCATGTGCACTTGGAAAGAATGTATATTCCACTGCTTTGGAGTGAAATGTTCTGGAGATATCAATTAAATCTGTTTCATCTAGTGTGTCCTTTAAGGCCTCTGTCTCCTTGTTGATTTTCTACCTGGAAGATCTATCCATTGAAGTCAATGGTGTGTTAAAATCCCTGACTGTGACTGTATTTCTATTGATTTCTCTCTCCCTTAATGTCCATCAAGATTTGCTTTACATATTTAGGTGTTCCTATGTTGGGTGCATAAATGTTTACTAGGGTTACATCCTCTTGTTGGATTGTTTCCTTTATCATTATGTAATATCCTTCTTGTCTCTTACTATAGCCTTGGTTTTAAAGTCCATTTTGTCAGATATAAGTATTGCTACCCCAGCTTTTGTTTTTCTTCTATTTGAATGAAATATCTTTTTCCATCCCTTCCTTTTAGTCTGTGTGTATCTTCTGATCTGAGATGGGTCTCTTGGAGGTAGCATGTATATAGCTCTTGTTTTCTTATCCATTTAGCTACCCTATGTATTTTGATTGGAACATTTAAGCCATTTACCATATCTTGCCATGTATAATGTGCACTTTTTTTCCAAAAGTTTTGAGGGAAAAATGAAGATATTCATTATACATGGATATTTCCTAAAATACCTTGTATCTGCTCTTGTGTTTTATAATTATTTGTTACATAAAATTTCTTGTACCATAATATGTTAAAAATAAATGCTAAAACTCCTTTATAAAACAAAAAACAAGTATCTAAATATAAATAAATAAATAAATAAAAATTAAAAATTAAAACAAAAGATTTTTTTCCCTTTGGGCCAAATTTGGGCCAAAACCGTGGGTGCACGAATACATGGGAACTCATTATTATTGGTAATTGATAGGTATGTATGTAGTGCCATTTTATCATTATACTATTTTCATCTTTTTTTTCTTTCTTTCTTCTTAAAGCAAAGCCTTTAACATTTGTTGCAGTAATGGTTGGGTGTTAACAAACTCCTTTAGTTTTTTCTTGTGTAGGAAGCTCCTTATTTCTCCTTTGGTTTCAAATGATAACCTTGCTGGTTAAAGTAGGATTGGTTGTATGTCCTCGAATCATCTTGAATATTTCACACCACTCCTTTCTGGCCTGAAATGTTTCTGTTGAGTAATTAGATGACAGTCTATTTGGTGCTCCCTTATATGTAACTACCCACTTTTCTCTTGTGGCTTTTAGGATTCTCTCCTTGTCTTTAAGCCTTGTCATTATGTGTCTCACTGTAGGCCTCTGAGTCCAACTTGTTTGCAACCTCTGAACTTCCTGGACTTGTCTTTTTTCTTCACCAGATTAGGAAAGTTTTTGGTCATTATTTCTTCAAATAGGTTCTTGATCCTTTGGTTGCTCTCTTCTTCTGGTATTCGCATAATGTAGATATTGTTATACTTCATGTTGTCCAAAATGTTTCTTAAGATCTCCTCATTTTTTAAAAAATTCTATATTCTTTTTGCTGCTCTGCCTGAGTATTTTTTTTTTACCTTGTCTTCCAAATCACTGATTTGATCCTCTGCTTCATCCAACTTACTGTTTATTCCTTCCAATGTATTATTTATTTGAGATATTGCATTCCTTATTCTGACTGTTTTTTTAAATGGTTTCTATATCTCTTTTCATGCTGTTGAGTATCCTTATATTTATCACTCTAAACTCTCTATCAGATAAATTGCTTGTTTCCATTTCATCTAATTCTTCTTCTGAAGAATTTTCTTGTTCTTTCAATTTTTTTGTCTATTTCTTTGTCTTCCCATTTTGATTGTTTCTTTGTAATTTCACCTTAGTTGTTAAACTGATCAACTGTTAATGTATTCAAGCTTTGATCAGCAGCCTAGCTTAAGCTCCACAGGGTGGGGCAGAGCAGGGCTCTGTGGGCAGGGTTATTGCTTCCCCTCAGGCTGATTCTGTTTAGAGAAGTGTGCTCTGTCTGAGAAAGATGGCTTTTGCAGTATTGGGAATGACTCTACATAGGGATCTTGGTGGCTGTTCCTTCAGTTCTCTCCCCAGAGTTTGACTAGCTTATTTCACTTAATATAATATTCTCCAGGTCCACCCATGATGTCAAGTAGTATTCCATTGGGTAAATGTACTACAGCTTTTTTATCCACTCATCTACTGATGGGCACTTGAGTTACTTGTGTAGCTTGGCTATTGTAAATAATGCTGCAATGAACATAGAGGTGCATATATTCTTTTGAATTAGTGATTTGTATTTTTTCAGGTAATATTTCCAGAAGTGGAAATTCTGGGCTATATGGGATTTCCATTTTTAATTTTTTTAAAGGTTTTATTTATTTATTTTTAGAGAGAGGGGAAGGGAAGGAGAAAGAGAGGGAGAGAAACATCAATGTGAGAAACATCATTCAGTTGCCTCTTGTATGTGTCATGACTGGGGGACTGAAGCCACAACAAGGCATGTGTCCTGACTAGGAATCAAACTTGCAACCTTTCACTTTGTGGGAAGATACCCAACCAACTGAGATGAACTGGTCAGGGCATCCGAATTTTTTGAGGTTACTGAAGTTTGGTACAGTGGCTGCTCCAATCTTCATCCCAACCAACAGTACACGAGGGTTCCCTTTTCTTCACATACATGCCAACACTTGTTGTTTGTTGATTTATTGATGATAACCATAATGACAGGTTTGAGGTGATATCTCATTGTGGTTTTAATTTGTATTTTTCTGATGACATCCAGCATCTTTTTGTATGTTTATTAGCCATCTGCATGCCTCTTTGGAGAAGTGTCTATTCAGGTCTTTTGCCAATTTTTTTATTGGATTGTTGGGGGGTTTTTTGGTGTTGAATTTTATAAGGTTCTTATAAATTTTGGATATTAACTGTTTATCAGATGTATCATTGGTGAATATGTTTTCCCATTCAGTGGATTGTCTTTTCAACATCTTTTTGGATAATGGCAGCACTGAATCTCTTGATTAATAATATTTTTTTAAAAAGAGAAGTGATGTATTATGCTTTCTAGCAATGCTGTAACAAAGTACCACAATTAGGTTGATTCAAACAACAGAAAGTTATTCTTCCACAGTTCTGTAAGATCTATAAGTCCAAAGTCAAGATATTGGTATGGCTTGTTCTCCTTGCTTCTTCCTAGTTGATAGTTGCAGGCAACCCGTGCCATTCCTTGGCTTGTAAATATGAGGTCTGTCTGTAAAAAGCCTAGCCACTAATATAACGAAAATAGTTTGAGCTACATCAGTGTTACCAGGTGCCCAGGAGGGTGGACCGGAATGCACATTTGTGAACAATGATGATTTCACTGTACTAATCAGTGGGGGCGGTAGATACTGTTAAGTGAGCATGTGCACTGTATTGTCATTGCATTCAAAATGACTAAATGAATAGAGCAACGGATCTGCATGAAATTTTGCATTAAGCTTGAACATTCCTCCATGGAAACTATTCAGATGATTCAGAAGGCTGCAGCTATGAGCAACTGCTGATCATCAGCTTCATCACTACAAAATGCCCTCTCATGCATCATGTCTTGTGCAGTTTTCCAGCAAAACATCATCACCTAGGTGACTCAGCCCCACTATAGACCTGATTTGGTGCCCTGAGACTTCTGGCTTTTCCCAAAACTAAAATCACCTTTGAAACGATAGAGATTTCAGACTGTCAGTGAGATTCAGGAAAATACAACAGGGTACTGATGGTGGTTGGGAGAACTGTGTGAGGTCCCAAGGTGTCTACTTTGAAGGGGACTGAAGTGTCATTGTCCTATGTACAATGTTTCTTATATCTTGAATCTTGTTCAATAAATGTCTCTATTTTTTATATTACATGGCTGGATACCTTCTGGACAGACCTCGTATGTCTCTCCAGTTTCTGACTCTGGGTGTTGGAATTTTTGTCTTCATATAAGAGAATACACCATTCACTATATTAAGGCCTACCTTCATCCTTAACTTAATGTGATTACATATGCAAAGACTATTTCCAAATTGGGTTTCATTCACAAGTTCAAATGGACATGATTTATGGGGAGATATTGTTCAACTCAGAACAGGTAATCTGAAAGATATTCTAAATATTCTAAATCCTTTTAAATAAAAGTAATTATGATTGAAACAAATACCTATATATAAATACATAATCATCACCATGCCCCAGGCTCCACAGGGTCATGTTTATAGTCATTTAACAAATATTTATTGAGAGTCTTTTGTATGTCCATAAACAGTGCTGGGTGCCAGGGACACAGTAATGAACCAGAGAACTGAGGTCCTTGTTTTTAAGGAACTTATATTCTAGTTCGGAAAAAGACATACAAATATAATTTCATTTGTGCTCTCAAACAATATTCATTGAGAATTGATCATGAGGTCACTGAGGATGAAAAAAAGAAAAAGAAAAAGCCCAGGCTTTCATTTAACTTACACTCAATTGGTACAGGGATAATACATGATTAAGTGAGTAGTAAACAAAGTAACCTTAGATAGTAATAAGTGCTATGAAGAAATAAAAGTCAGGGCACAGTGGTACAGGGTAAAGAGTTATGTATCTTTTGATAGGAACTCTGAAGAAGCCCAGGCATGAGTATTGTGAAGGTTTGGTGTTCTAGTGGGAAGAAATGCAAGCACAAAGACCCTGAGGGGACCCTGAAGTAGAAAGAGCAGGAGGCTACTGTGGCCTCTGGTGTAAACCAGGAAAGAATGGAAAGAAAGGGATTGAACGGGTAGTTTGGAGCTGAAACAGAAACTAGTAAACCACATAATAGCTAATACAGGTAGTTTGGAGCTGAAACAGAAACTAGTAAACCACATAATAGCTAATACTCTTAAGTGTTCTGGAAAGCAGTCTGAGGGGTGTGAGCAGGACAGTAACTTGAATTTACTTAGATTTATAGGGGATTCTCCCTTACCAGCTATTGTGTGAGTAATGGACAATAGGGAACAATGGGTGGAAAAGAGGTCAGGGTTAGGGTGGGGGAATCTGAATTCAGAACCAGAGGGATTCAGACAGTTGAAAGTGCTATGAGGTAAACAAACCATGAGAGAGAGGATTTGTATGAAGGAGAGTTGGGTAGTTAGTAGCCCTGCGAAGGGTCCCTAATGTTACATTTTAGCTCATATACTAATGACTAGAATTAGCCAGCTTTGTAAAACTCCTGGGAAATATGTTTTTAAGTAGAGGGAATAGACATTAGAAAGCCCTAAGTCTGGTGTGTTAGAGGTAAGAAAGAAAAACAAATGCTGTAACTTCATTTCTTTAACATGATCCTTTGTCTTTTTTGTCTATCCATGTGCTCCCTTAACCATTAAGCCCTTAGGACATCAGATTCTGGTTGTCATCAAACTGTCTCAAGAACAAAGCCTCATGCCTATTGGCCACAGAAACAGAATTTTGTTCAAGGCAAAGATAAAGTCTTGATCTCAGTTGTGTTTCAGGCCCAAGCCATGAAAGCAAACAGCACTATGGACCAAACCCTCATGAAACCAGACAGAACAGTGCCCTGGCTGACATCAGGACCTGATACACTGATCAGCTGCTTCTTACCCACGACCCCAGTGATTTTGAAACCATGATCTTGTTTTCTGAACCAATTGATTTATTGAGTTGCAGCTTGGCAATAGTGCTACTGGGCAGCATGGGGTCCAACTTCTTATTGCCACATACACACATAACATGAAGATTTATGGGGAAGGAAATAGGCCTTTATTAATAGGGTTCCCAATTTGAGGGGGCTGGGAGCATTCCTGCTCCAAGCTGGCCTCATCCACAATATACAGAAATTTCCTTATTCCCAGAGAGATTAAAGCCCAAAAACAAACCCAGAAGTTACCCATTATTTTCTATCTGTAGCCCAAGGTTGTTACTTGAACAGCTCTCTATCTTTCCTGCTCCAGGCTCTGTTTCTCTAAGGTGCCAGAGTTGACACTGCCTGGGGCTGAAGAACTTTCCAGCTCACGTCTCAGAGTGCTACTTTCTGGGTAAGAGAGTGGAGGCAATCTAGGACCCATGTTCCATGCTGCACAAGGTCATAGCATCCCAAGGGCTGGTGCCCAGGGAGGCACACATCCCAGTGCAGGACCCCTGCCTGCTGCAGTTGGCTTCTGACTGTGTGGGGCCTAAGCCCCAGTTGGGTGGTCCCACAAATGCTCCAGTCAGTCCAAAGAAGAGTGCAGCTTCTGCCTATCTTTGATAGGGGACTCAAGAATCGGAAAACTTTAGTTTAAGGTAAATAGTTAATAAGCCTAGTAGGTAAAGCATATGTAAAAAGCTATTGTTTCAAGAACTGAAAGTATGATCTACCTTGACTCCAGGAGACCATAAGTGGTTCCACCTTTGTACCTCAGGAGGACTGCAAGCAATTCAAGATGGTCTCTGACCCACTGTACTCCAGAGTAAGATGATCACTGCCTAAGACAGAGCTAAAGACCACCGCCTGGGACAAGAATGCTGCAGTTTTTTAATCCAATTAACTTTTACCTGAATTCCAAACCCCTTCGTTCTTCTCATAAAAAGGGTAATTTAAAAATGGAATTTAAGACAGTCTGTTAGGGTACAAACCTGCCATCTTCTCAGATCACTGGCCATCTGAGTAAGGTGCCCATAAGGATTCAATCCCCGTCTCTGCTTTTTGGGTTTGGTATGTGACAAGCAGCATGAATACCGGGGTATTTTTTATGGTTTCACCTTCTTTTTAAAAGTCCGCTCCCAAAATCCCACAAGTGGGGGAAGCCAGTGGGAATGTCCACCTTTTCAATCAATGACAGCTAATCTTGGCATGTTTGTCTTTGCCTCTCTTCTGGCTGCCATGTTCCATAAGAGGGCAGAGTCTCCAGTCACCCAAGGTGTGTCAACCAGCCCCCACAGTTTATGCAGGCTCTGTGCAACCTGTGTCATGACCTGTGTTGATTGTTAACTTTCCACAAGAATAGGGAAGCAGGCCCCAGCTCCAGTTTTAGTCCCTGGATGCCTTTGGTGCTTCCCAGCCTTTCAGGTGTGTTTCTGGAGAGTGCAGCTCTGCCTTTCTGTCCCTCCTCCTGCTAACTGCAGCTAGTGACCGTGCCTGAGGCAGTAGCCTTCTCTGAAGCCCTTCCCTGCTGGGAAGGCATGGGCTGCTTGGATGTTGGGGCAACATATGCTAGCTTGTTTACAGTTGCTTTTGGGGCAATCTCCCTTCTTTGGCAGCCCATCTCTCTGGAGAAGGCAGAGTGCTTTAGTCTACTGCCTTAGCAACTGTCCCAATGCCCTGCCTTCTCCTGGTGTGTGTGAGGGAGTAGCCTCTTTTGCTAGATTGGGTTTTCCTGAATTCAGGTCCTCAGCAATTTTGTCTGAGAAGTCAGAGAAAAGGAGTCTTTGGAGACAGGTTTAGAGGGTTAGTCTGGGATGAACTGCTGCTGCCTATTGCTCCCCTCTTTGCAAGTCTCATGAGATCCCTTAGAGTTTAGGAGATGTGTTCCTGCATTCTCTGTCTTATGGTGTATGAGATTCCCTGAGCCATGTGCTCAAAGATGAGTGTAGTGAGAAGAGGCAGCTTTCTCTGAAAAGTGTCTCTGTGTCCCGTTATTGCAGGACAGCCTCTGCTAAAAGACCTGACCACCCTTATATTTTACTCTGCCACCCTTTAACCACCATCTTGTAGCCTGAGGTACACTGCACTAATAAACCAGTGTCTTGGGTCTTAATTTCTCTCTGACAACAGACTTGTTAAAGGTAGCCTTGAGTTAATCACTCTGGGTCTAAGCTATTCATCTGTAAATTGAACATAAAGATACTATATCCATATTTGTCTAAAGGCAGGAGAAGTGAACAAGTAGTTCTTCCAATTTTAAATTTGATAATGACCAACTTTATTCTCTGCTTTTCTCTTGCCATCTTCTTTCTGGTTTTCGTATCTTTTCTATTATATATACGGAGCATTCCAGATATTCCATTATCACCTGAAATTGAGATTTATAGAACTGAGCTCAGTAGTACATGCTAAGAACTACTATCCATGCAATTTCTAACTGAAGGGAAGAAATTATGGTGACTTGCATGTTTTATGTCTCTATGTTCCTGACAACTAAAGATAAGAAACCAAGGATAAGAGCTCATAAAGGTCAAGGAGAAGGAACAGGATTGGGAGTGAACATGTTCAATTTTAAGGCAATTGTCTGCCACCCATCTCTTGGTCAATTCAATCTAGGTATTTACAACCTACCATATAGATATGTATTTGGGATAAACATCATCATAGTGGTTGTTAAAACCATGGGAGTGGATGAGATTCTTCAGGAAAAGTGTGGCAAGTAAAAGAACAAGTGCAAAGGTAGATTGAGCTTGGATTTCAGAGGGGAACAGATACAGAGGTTCCAGTAAAGGAGCCTGAAAAGCAACTGCCAGGGAGGAGAAAGAATATTGAAAGAGCCTGGCTGGCATCCTGGAGGCCAAGAAAGGAGAGAAAGCTATGTGGTAGTGGGTGGGATGGTGGAGCATGATCAATAATACCAAATGCAACATGGAAATACAGGCTTAATAGCCACTCATTTGTTTTGGGCATTAGAAGATGGCTGGTGATTTTAGGAATAGCAATTTCATGATAGAGTAAATACAGAGCACATTTTAATTGGTTAAAAAATATAGAAGGGGAGAAAAGTCTGGGTATGAAGACATGAAAAGAGATATCAGTCGCCAAAAAGGAGCCCTTTTTATTTCTTAACGGGGGCTTTTTTGACTTATCTACTGACTTAAGGGAAAGAACTACAATGAGGGAAGATAAAGTGGATCAAGTAGGTTATTGAAGGAGTGAGGTCCTGGGGATCATTGTAAGGGTGAAAGAGAAAACCCTATCTCTTGTAATAAAAAGTGTCTAGTTTGGGTTCTTTAAGAAGCAGATACCAAGATGTAATTAGTTGTGTGAGAGATTTATTGGGGAAAACACTTGTGAAGGCTAAGGAGGAGGGGCAAGAGAAAGTGAGGAGACCCTTCACAACTCGAAGTGTTGACAGGAGAGACCTGGTTCTTCTTGCTGACACATGTAAAGAATTACAGATCAGCAAATCGATTAGCATGCAATCAGTCTATTAGTGATCTGTTCCCATGGAAGAAAATGAGACTAACTAGTAGGGAGGATGAAAGGCAAAGTCTAAGGGCAAAGTAGGGTGGTAAAAGTAAGAGCAGCTGAAGACCAGAGTGGCAAGCCCCCAGGTGGCCTGAGGCTGGGTGGCTAGAGGCCCAGTGGCTAGAAAACCAAGACTACCAAGAGCACCCTGACCCTCCAAGAGAGAGAGAAGAGTCCTTTGTTTTGAGGACTTATATAGTTGGCTGTATAGGAGGAAAAGGTTGCATACTGATTAACAGGTAAATGTGGTGCCAGCTCTCTGGGGGGGGATGTGACTACCCAAACTTAGGTATGTGTGGAGATCTGTTAACCCTAATCCTTATCTTGCTCGAGACTCTATTTGTTCATCTTGTTATAAAACACATGATGTGTTGGGGCACTTTCAAAAGTTATTTATGGGCTTCTTCTTTGGGCACCATGGACCCTCTCACACATTCCAGACCCTGGGATGAAAGCACAGTTTCAAGGTTTTCTTTTCCAGATAGTGGAAATGCTACATATAATTTCAAGGACTTCCCTCCTTTCTTGCTAACATAGTGTTTCTTGTGATGTTGGAACACCTGGCAATATTATCAGACCAGGCTCAGGACTACTGAGTTAGCATGTGAGACATGTCTTCTTCTTCCTTCCTGCCTTGGTTTACTATTTATTCTACCTAAGTGATAAAGGTGTTTCCTGGCAACCAGAATGCTAGATGCTGGCCAGGAGCAGCAGTACGTTCTCAGAATTCTTCCTATGCTGTCTCTTGACGCAAAAGGAACTCTGACACTTGTGAAGGAAAGTGAATGATAGGGGATTAGGCAGGAAGTATTTCAATTGTAGCACAGTTCCAAGTAAGTTTTGGGTAGGCCTATGGAGTGCCAAAGTCTCTAGTTAAAGGAGTCCCATGTCTCACTGGAATGGGCCTACTAATGTCCCCTCAACGCTCAGTCACTGGCTGAGGCAGCATGTGGGAAGCCTGGCCTCAAAATGCATACTAATCTCTTCACCTTCTTTCATCCAGTCCCTGCTCCCTCCCCACCCCTACCCCTATGCATAATCCACAGACACAAATAACAATGTGGTGATGGCAAGAGGGAAAGAGAGCTAGGTGGATGGAGGTGGACAAAGTGGGGGAAATAGGGGCATCTGTAATAGTGTAAACAATAAAAATAAAGTAAAACAATATAAGCTTGCTTTTAGAAGAAAATTAAAAAAAATAAAAGTGTAGAAACAAATAAAAATAAAACAAATGCAGGCATGGACCTCTAGGGGCAGCAGCCGCTGTCACCAGTGATTATGCCTCCTGCACTAGGAAATCTGGACAGTGCATTTTCATGGTAAAACACTGATACACTGTGGCTGTATTTGAATGCCAAGAACTGAGGACAACCAGAAGATAAGGGAAGTTCTGGCTAGTGGTTTCCTTTGCCTTTTAAGTAAGAAGCATTATGGTTTAGTCTGGTTTTAATGAGAGAAGAGAGATCAGAATTGGAGAAGAGACTTCTGTCATGAAAGTTTGGAAGAGCAGAAACTGAAAATGATTTCGTGTCATGCAAGGTCTCATGGAGGATGGAACTGTAATGGACTGTGTGTGAAGTGGTACTAACAAGTCATATATGTTGTTCTCCATAAGCATGCAGTAAGAATAGAGAAAGTAGATGTTATGGCTGATTCTTTTACTGTTAATGCTAGTACTCCTGGTCCACAGATTTCTTCAGCTTTAGACTTGTTATTAGGAAGTTACCCTTCATTTAATTAAATGCAAAAATATAGATTTATTGAGTATTTGCTATGTATAAAGTACAGAAAGAGATATAAAGATGGGTTTCTGTCCTTTAGGAATATGTAACTTAATAGCAATACCTATGACACAAGGGAGACTATGACTGGTGGGCATAAGAGAGGCACAAATAAAGTCTGTGGGGCTTCAGAAGAGTTATAAAGCCACCTGAGTGGGAGATGCAGATTAGGGATGTGTAAATCAAGAAAGCCTTTGTGGAGGTGGGTTTGCGTTGGGACTCCTGGAGTGTCTGTAATTGTGACAGGTTTATCTTCATTGTCTAATATGTATCAGGCACCAACCCTTCATTTCTCCTTTCTTAAATCTTCCTATTCAGGACCTTGATCTGGACTGGATGGTGACCATCTCAGGCTTAGATTGCTAATAAACTGCTCAGTCACTCTTTAAATATACTGTCTCATATTGAAAACAGAAAAGCCATCATTTGTGTTGCCTGTCACATACCAAACCCAATAAGCAGAGATAGGGATTGAATTTATGGGCACTTTATTCAGATGGCCAGGGGATACGAGAAGACAGTGTGTTCATGCCCTAATGGACCATCTTACATTTCCTTCTAAGCCAGCCTTTTTATGACAGGAAACAAAGTGTGATGAAGGGTTTTGAAATTCAGGGAAAATTAGATTAAAAAACTGCAGCATTCTTGCCCTGGGTTGTCAGCAACCCCCAGGGTTAGGGGTGGGAGAGTGGTCTTTAGCTGTGCCCAGGAGGTGGGCTGTCTCTTCTGGGAGTGGTGAGCCTTACCTATTGTTCCTGAAACAACAGCTTTAACATATGCATTACTTACCAGGCTTATTAACTATATTTACTAAAATTTTCCAACTCTTGAGTCCTCTATCAACATGCTCAATTCACACACAGTTGGGTAAATTATGTTGTTTATATACTCCAGAAGCTTCAGGGGATCTCTTTCCTATCGCCCAAGCATAACTGGTGCTAGTGCATTTTGCATATTTTGCACATTTGCAAAATGCCTTATTGCTCTAAAGCATTTTTCTCCACTAAATGGTGATAACTTTGTAAGCAGGAAACTACACATACTTGATATATACTAGTGTTGGTACAAGGTCTTAAGTACTCATTTTGTTTTCTTACCTGCCAATGAGTCTGTAAATTACCATCTAGGTCTGGGTTGGAAGAGGAAGGGAAGTAGCCCTGTTATGTTATCTAACCTACTTTAACCAGTAAACAAGTTAACATTGATTCTTATCTTAATCTGTTCAGGCTGCCTTACTGAAAACACCGTAGACTGGGTGGCTTATAAACAATATACATTTCTTCCTTATACTTCTGAAGGCTGGGAAGTCCAAGACCAAGCCACATGCAAAATCAGTGTCAGGTGAGAAACTGCTTCTTGGTTCATAAATGGCTGAATTTCCTATGCCTTCATGTAGCAGAAGGGTCATGAGAGCTCTGGGATTTCATTCATAAGGGCACTGATCTCATTCAGTAGGGTTCCACCCACTGACTTAATTCCTCCCCAAAGCCCCACCTCCTAATACCATCACATTGGGGATTAGGTTTCAAATTATGAATTTTGAGGGGACACAAACATTAATTCTATAGAATTTCTTCACTTGGACCCTTTTGTTGGTTTCCAAAGGGCTGAGCCTACAAATGTTCATAATATGTGGATTTATTTAAATATAGTTTCCACTCCTTGATAATAAACCTGTAATGAGTTCCTGTTCTCTCTTTCAAGTAACATGGGATAAAAATCAATTGGAAGACACAGAAAGTGGAACATTGTATACTCAAGGCCTCTATCTTATAAAGTAAAAATGACTGCCACTTTTTCTGGGAAATGTACTTATTTTACAGTGTGGAGTTTATTCAATGCTATTGCTAAGTTCTTCAGATGGAGCAAAATACAATCCATCAATTAGCTATGCCTAAACTTGTTATCTTCACTGTTAATGTTGCACAGTGGATTCTAGTCAAGAAAATATGTTCAAGATGCTTCACACTTCAATGATTCACTCCAGGCTTCATAATGTCTTATAGAAGTATCAGTAAATAGTTGTGAATGAAATTAATGTCCCTGAAACCTTAAGCCCCTCCAACGGTTTTTTCTGATGAGGTTTACTGATGTTACTTGAAATATTTCATAATTAGTAATTTTTCATCCTTTCTGAAATAAACTGAGAGGTAAAATTTTGAGGATAAAGATTTCAGCTCCAATCTCTGCCTGTTCTGCAGATACCATTGGTTTGTTAAAGTTCCTTTTCTTCAAAAGACAGTAAGGCTTCTTTTTGGAAACCTTGGTAAGGTCAGCAGGACACAGAATAAATTTATTTTAATAATCCTTTTATCTCATTGTGGTCTTAATTTGCATTTCTCTGATGTTGAGCTTTTTTCATATGTCTATTGGCTGTATCTCCTCTATCGAGAATTGTCTATCCAGGTTCTTTGCCCATTTTTTAATTGGATTGTTTCTTTTTATGGTGTTGAGTTGTATAAGTTCTTTATAAGTTTTGAATATTAACCCCTTATTAGATGTGTTATTGGCAAATATTTTCTCCCATTCAATGGATTGTCTTTTTATTTTGTTGATGGTTTTCTTTGGTGTGAAAAAACTTTTTAGTTTGATGTAGTCCCATTTGTTTATTTTTTTTCTTTTGTTTCCTTTGTCTGAGGAGATATATCAGAAAAAAATATTGCTGTGAAGAAATGTCTGAGTAGTTCCGTCCAAGATGGAGGTGTAGGTAGAAATGCTTTGCTTCATTCCACAACCAAAAGAATAATAACAACCAATTAAAAAATAATAAACAACCAGAGATGCCAGAAAATCAAACTGCATGGAACTCCTACAACCAAGGAGTTACAGAAACATTCATCCAGACTGGTAGGAAGGGTGGAGACCCGCAGCCAAGCAGAAAGGATTCACAGAAAGGTGGTTGATCATGTGGGCAAGGTGGGGCTGGCTGAACAGGAAACTAAACACTCAAAATCTCTAGCTGTAAAATACCATGGGGGTTGCAACAATGGGAGAAACTCTCAGTCTCACAGGAGAGTTCATTGGAAAGTGGGGCCAGAGTAGAGGGAGCAAGTGGCATTGTCCCCTCTCTGGCACCTCCCCCACATACAGTGCTATGACACAGCAAACTAGGTTGCCCAGCTTTGATGAATACCTAAGGCTCCACCCCTTACAACATAACAGGTGTGCTGAGACAAAGAAATATGGCCCAAATGAAAGAACAGATCAAAACTCTAGAAGAAGAGCTAACTGATGAGGAGATAGACAACCTATCTCCTACAGAGTTCAATACACTGGTAATCAGGATGCTTGCAGAATTAATTGAGCTTGGTCACAAAATGAAGAAAAAAAGGAAGGCTACACAAAATGAAATAAAGCAAAATATACAGGGAACCAACTGAAGGGAATGAAACTGGGACTCATATCAATGATTTGGAACAAAAGGAAGAAATAAACATCCAGCCAGAACAGAATGAAGAAATAAGAATTCAAAAAAATTAGGAGAGTGTTAGGAATCTATGGGACAACTTTAAGTGCTCTAGCATCTGAATCATAGGGG
Organism: Trachops cirrhosus; assembly: GCA_028533065.1. Taxonomy (NCBI): domain Eukaryota; kingdom Metazoa; phylum Chordata; class Mammalia; order Chiroptera; family Phyllostomidae; genus Trachops; species Trachops cirrhosus. The sequence goes on from CM052549.1 coordinate 58,234,451, forward strand.
TACCAGAAGGAGAAGAACAAGAGTGAGAAATTGAAAACCTATTTGAACAAATAATGAAGGAAAATTTCCCCAACCTGGCAAAAGAAATAGACATCCAGGAAGTCCATGAAGCCCAGAGAGTCCCAAAGAAATTTAACCCATGGAGGAACACACCAAGGCATATCATAATTAAGTTACCCAAGATTAAAGATAAAGAGGGAATCTTGGAAGCGGCAAGAGAAAAGGAGAGGGTTACCTACATAGGAGTTCCCATATGACTATCAGCTGATTTCTCAAAAGAAAACTTACAGGCAAGAAGGGGCTGGAAAGAAGCATTCCAAGTCATGAAAGGCAAGGACCTACATCCAAGATTACTCTATCCAGCAAAGCTTTCATTTAGAATGGAAGGGCAGATGAAGTGTTTTCCAGATAAAGTCAAGTTAAAAGAGTTCATCATCACCAAGCCCTTATTATATGACATGTTAAAGGGACCTATCCAAGAAATAGAAGAAGATCATGCCCTGGCTGGTGTGGCTCAGTGGATTGGGCACTGGACTGCAAACCAAAGGGTCACTGGGTCAATTCCCAGTCAGGGCACATGCCTGAGTTGCAAGCCAGGTCCCTGTAGGGGGAATGTAAGAGGCAACCACACATTGATGTTTCTTCCCTTCTCTTTCTCCCTCCCTTTCCCTCTTTCTAAAAATAAATAAAATAAAAAATCTGAGGAGTTTCTAAGATTGCAGCGTGGTAGGAGGGAGCAGATTCTACTTCTCCCACACCAAGAGAAAAATCCTAGCCATTTTAGGTAGGAACAGAGCAAAGAGCCAACATTATCATGACATAAATGAAAATAGGAGATCACAAATTGCAGCGGACATTGAAAAACCTGACAGTAAGGAGACTACGTGGATCAGTGCGGGGACCAGGGAGGTTGTAGCTCCAGGCCCAGTGTGCTGGGGTCAGCCACGGGGCTCCCAGGAGAGAGCTGAGTCATTCGCTCCCTCCCTGGCCAAACAAGGACTGAGCAGCACCAGGGAAGGCCAGTTTACCAGAGGGCACAGAGAGAGGAGTGAGAGAGGAGTGAGGACGAAGAGGCACTCACACAGGGGCTGTAAGCACCCACGCAAAGCCCTGGTGAAAGTGTGCACCCCACCCAGTGCATCCAAAGGCACCTGCCTCTACACCAGTGCCCCCAACATGGAGAGAGTGTGGTTTGGTGAAAGTCTCAGAAACCACAGCGTTGAAAAAGGAAAAGGCGTGGATGCTCCCTGGGACTTATGATGCCAAGGCTGTGAATTTGGGGGAAGTGGGTGCCCCTTGGGATCCAGAGAGTGTACACCCATGAACATGGAAAAGGTGCGGGCACTTCACGGGACCTGTGAGGCCCAGGCCCTGAAGGTAGGAGAAGTGGGTGCCCCTCAGGATCTAGAGAGTGTGCACCCGTGAACCCAGAAAAGGCGTGGGTGCTTCACAAGACAGAGCACACAGCGGTGAACTCCCAAGGATGAGCATAGTTGCACCCAGCCCCCACACACAGATCCCTTTCAGGAAACAACAGACGGGCTTGGGGGAGAACCCACGCCTACACTATGAACAGTACGCCAGAGGCTGACTGAGTCCTGAAGGGGAACAGAGAAAAACTGTCTCCAGTCGCCCCTCAGTGTGCTGAAGCCAGCTAGAAAAACCAGTTTGGCGAGTCTGAAACCAACAATAAGTGTTTGTTGTTGTTGTTGTTGTTGTTGGTTGTGTTTGTTTGTTTTTGTTTTCTTTTAATTATTTTAAAGTAAACTTTCATCATTTAATTCGTATTATTTTTTGATCTATAAATTCTTTATGCTTCTCTTTCTGTCACCCTAGTATTGACCCTTCTCCCTTGCTTTCCAAATTTATCTCTTCTTCTCCCTTCCATCTTCTGCTTGGTTCCTTCTTTTTTCTTTTTTGAAACTGCAAGTAATTGCATAATAGTATTATCATTATTTCATTATTCGTACACCTTTTATTTTTATAGTATTTCGGTATTCCTCTTCTTTTTGTATGGACCTCTTTGCTTGTCTGATTATATTGTATCATTTGATAGGTTTCCCCTGTTATCTCATTCATTGTGTATTGCTAATATACTGTCCTTCATTTGTGTTCCATTAGTACAATACTCTCTACTCCTGAGTACAAGGCTCAATACTCTCTATTCTTGTTATCTAGATTTCATAGATTCTGTCATATGACTGTTGCTCTAATATTACTGTAAATAATAGCTATTCCATACAATTGTAAATACTTCATAACACCCATCCCAGATCTTAGCCCACTTAACAGTTTCCTGAACTCTATTACTGTAGTGATTAATTCTATTCTCTCACACACTTCACCTGTTTACTACTCTTTACTCTCACCCTACCTCAGATTCTGACTTCCCACAACCTCACTGCTTTCTAGAGCCAACTCACAATCCTTTCCTTCCCAACAAGAGTCTTATCTTCTTTACATCCTTTCTAAAAAATGGCTACTGGGGGGAAAGATCACAATTAACACTATACATAGCCAAAAGATCTCCTATCTCCTCTCTACTCGCTGCTACTGTAAATATCATAGAATACTCTAATGCTGTCTTCAACCATTTTGCCTTACCCCTCCAACTGATCACAAAAAAGA
>CM052549.1:58237578-58258973 GCA_028533065.1 Trachops cirrhosus
TTCAAAAAATGAAATAGAAGATCAAAAACTATGAATGGTAAAATGACAACAAACTCATAACTATCAACAACTGAACCTAATAAACAAGCTAACTAAGCAAACAACTAGAGCAGGAACAGAATCACAGAAATGGAGACCACATGGAGGTATATCAGTGGGGGAGGGGGAGGGGAAGAATGGGAGGGAAAGGTACGGTGAATAAGAAACATAATTGGTAGGCATAAAATAGATGGGGGAGGTTAAGAATAGTATAGAAAACACAGAAACCAAATAACTTATATGTACAACCCATGGACATGAACTAAGTTGGGGGCGGGGATAAAAGGGAGAAAATATTGGGACAACTGTAATAGTGTAATCAATAAAATATACTTAAAAAATAAGAAAGATGTATGAGATTTTACTGCCTATGTTTTCTTCTAGGATTTTTATAGTTTCAAGCATAATATTTAAGTATTTTGTTCATTTTAAGTTTATTCTTATATATGGTATAAGAGGGTGGTCTAATTTCATTTTTTGAATATATCTGTTCAATTTTCTTTACTCCATTTATTGAATAGACTATCTTTAGCCCATTGTTATGTTTGTGTCTCCTTTGTCAATTGTTAATTTACTATAAAGGCATGATTTTATTTCTGGGCTCTCTATTCTCTTCCATTTATCTATATGTCTGTTTTCATGCCAGTACCATACTGTTTTGATTACTATGGCCTTGTAATATATGGAATCTTAATAGGAATTGTGTTGAATCTGTAGATTGCTTTGGGTGGTATGGACATTTTAACAATGTTCATTCTTTTTATCCTTGAACATTATATATGCTTCCACTTATTTGCATCTTATTCAGTTTCTTTCTTCAGTGTCTTATAATTTTCCAAGTAGAGGTCTTTTTCTTCCTTGGCTAAATTTATTCCTAGGTATTTTATTCTATTTGAAGCAATTGTGAATGGGATTGTTTTCTTGGTTTCCTCTTCTGATAGTTCATTATTGGAATATAAAAAAGCAACTGATTTCTGGATATTTATTTTGTATCTTGCTACGTTACTAAATTCATTGATAAATTCTAGTAGTGTTTTGGTGGAAACTTTAGGGTTCTCTGTATATAGTCTCATGTGGTCTGTAAACAATGACAGTTTTACTTCTTCCTTTTCAATTTGGATGCCTTTTATTTATTCTTATTGTCTGGTTGCTATGCATAGGACTTCTAGTACTATATTGAATAAGTGTGATGAAAGCAGACATCCCTGTCTTGTTCCTGATCTTAAGGAAAATGTAGTTTTTGCCCATTGAGTATGATCTTGGCTGTGAGTTTGCCATATATAGCCTTTATATTGAGGTATAATTATACCTCAATATAATATAGGAATTATATTGAGGTATAATTCCTCTATTCCTACTTTGCTGAGAGTTTTTATCATAGATTTGTGTAGCCACTCTGGAAAACAGTATGGAGTTTCCTTAAAAAGTTAAAAATGAAACTACCTTATGATCCAGTGATTCCACTCCTAGTAATATATCCAAAGAAACCTGAAATACTAGTTTGATAGAATATATGCACCACTATGTTCATTGCAGCATTATTTACAATATGCAAGATTTGGAAGCATCCCAAGAGCCCATTAATAGATTAGTGGATATAAAAATCTGTTGTATATTTACACAATGGAATACTACTCAGATATAAAAAGAAAGAAAGAAATATTAACTTTTGGGACCACTTTGAGGGACCTGGAGTGTATTATGTTAAGTGAAATAAACCAGTCAGGGAAAGAAAAATACCATATGATTTCACTTATATGTGGAATCTAATTAACAGAATAAACAAACAAAATAGAAACAGAGGTATGAATACATGCAACAGACAGAGAGCAAGCTGTCATAGGGGAAAGAGTTTGGGGCTGGGTGAAAAGGTTAAGGAATTAAGTGGGAAAACAAACCAAACTCATAGACACAGACAACAATATAGTGATTACCAGAGAGAAAGGGAGTGTTGGGAGTAGAAGTGGGTAAAGGGGAGATAAATGGTGATGGAGGGAAATGACTTGGGGTGGTGAACACACAAAACAATATACAGATTATGTATTATAGAACTGTATACCTGAAACCTACATAATTTTATTAACCAATGTTCCCCCAATAAATTCAATAATAATTTTAAAAATGGAAAAGAAATGAGTATGAAAAACAAAAAAATTCTTTTGTATTAACAGTACTTACTTTTAAGATTATTAAGGTGCTTTTTTCTTCCAAACAGTAAGCTGGGTTGATACCAGTTGAAAAAAATAGTGGAGTATGTTAGTGCTGGAGGAGAGGCTAGAAACTTAATATCATGAAGAAAAGGATATAAACAGACAGTACCTTAGAGCAGCTAATGCCAAGAATCAGAGAGGGTTGCCCTTCTGTCTCAGCTGTGCTAGAAACTGTATGGGAGAGTCTTCTCTAACCTATATGAAAACTCTTTGTTCAATCTCCATAGGTCTGACTTTAAGCTTTTGCTTTGCACTTTATTTTATTATTTGAAGGTGGGAATGGTGACCTACCATCCCTTTGATTTAAAATTCTTGCTTTCCTGGCTTACAGACTACAGAGTGCCTGGCTGTCTGGATCTGCACGTAGAGGTCATTCAGAGATCTGTTTTTAATAAAAAGCATCAAACCTGTGGCACAATAATGCTCTAGAACCAGGATTTGCAATCCTTATCAAAATCTTTTACAAATAGCAATTAACAACTATCCTTTCCATTAGATAAGTTCCAAGTGTATAAACATGGCTAAACACTTTCTATGCTGCCTTGGCGAGAAAGCATGTAAGACGTGGGTAATTGATTGAGCAATGATTGTAAGAAGTTCACATCATATTCAACCACCTCAAGAATGCTTATGACTGCCAGATGGCTTGTGGCATTGGGCTTATATCTCACCTTTGGACTTCCTTGTTCTCACCTATAAAACGTGATACAAAGGTTATTTGGTTATTTTCTCAAATGATCAATTTATAGACCACTGAAGCACAATGGCTGATCATGTCCAAGTTCAGCTCTGAACTTCCTCATAGCACAAGCCATGATAGCTGGATACTCTGTCTTTCCCCTTCATTTCTGACTCACCATTAGAGAGTTTTTAAATTAATTTAAGTAAATGACCAATTCTAAGGCATAGATTAGAAATCTGTGAAAGAAACTTACTGTGATGCTAAATAAGCTAAGTTCACTTGTATTGGCCTATTCCAAATCTCCAAACAATCTTCTCAGTAGATGTGGAATATAGTATAGCTATAGCATGTGTTAGGGATATAGGGTACTTTCCCAGAAGCCTTCATGGTCCCAGACCAGCCCTACTTGTGCACCCATAAAACTTGATCCTGGTAGACCTCAACCCAGATCAAATCTTATCTTCTGCCCAAAAGATTAGAATCTGAGTGAGTCAATGCTTTGCTCTCTGATCCAGACCACCATGACTTACAAGGCCACCTAACTCATCCTACCCACAGTCAGAAGCACACTCTAGCAAGAAATATGTCATTGCACATGAAATATGGCAAAGCTAAAATTTTTTGTCTGTATTATTAATAATCAAAATAAATTCTGAACAACTCTGCTAGAGTCAACACTGAATTCTCTTCTTATTTTTTCTATAGAAAGTTTTACAATACTATTGTCATATGAAAGGAAAATAACTTGTGTATGCTCTAAAAAAGAGTGCAACTCTTAGATTGCACCTCTTCATTGTTGTTGTTCTTGTTTTGGTAACAACTTTACTGAAATATAATTCACATATTGACAGGATGTCATACAATTATTCCATTTAAAACAATTACAATTCAATGGTTTTTAATATATTCACAGAGTTATACAGCCATTACAATAAACAATTTGAGAGATTTTTATCACCTCAAAATGAAACCCCCACACCCTTTAGCTATCACCTCCTTTAACCCCTCCATCTCCCTCTGTCCTAACCAACAACTAATCTACTTTCTGTTTCTACATAGTTACTATTTTTAAAAAAGAAATTTAGAGTGTTCTAAGGGAGATTTAAACAAATGATTTCTGGACTTCTGGTCAAGATGGATGCATACATAGACACACTGTGCCTCTTGCACAACCAAAAGAAGGACAACAACACATTTAAAAACAAAAAACAACCAGAACTGATAGAAAATTGAACTGTATGGAAGCCCAACAACCAAGGAATTAATGAAGAAACATTCATCCAGACCAGTAGGAGGGCAGAGATGGGCAGCCAGGCAGAGAGGACTCTCGGCAAGGCAACAGCTGGCAGAGCAGGTGGTCCCACATTTATGTGCAGATAAACCAGGAGGAGCAAATGGGGAGCAAGACAGACTACACAACCTAAGGTTGTGTGGGGAAATAAAGCCTCAAAACCTCTGACTGAAAAAACCTACAAGGGTTGAGGAGACAGGAGAAACTCTCACAGGTGACTTTGTTGGAGAGAACCTCAGGGTCCTAGAATGTACACAAAATGACCCACCCGGGAATCAGCACCAGGAGGCCTAATTTGATTGTGGGTAGTGGTGGAAGTGATTGATAGCTGAAAGAGAGCTGAACAAGTGGTATTGTTCCCTCTCAGACACCTCCCCCACATACAGCACCACAATACAGCAACGTGGGTTACCCTGTCCAGGTGAATACTTAAGTCTCAGCCCCTAACTATGTAACAGGTGAGCTGAGAGAATAAAAAATAGCTCAAACGGAAGAACAGATCAAAGCTCCAGAAAAAAATACAGCTAAGCAACAAAGAGATAGCAAATCTATTAGATGAGCAGTTCAAAACACTGGTAATCAGGGTGCTCACAGAATTGGTTGACTACAGTTGCAAAATAGAGGAAAAACTGAAGGCTATAAAAAGTGAAATAAAGGAAAATGTACAGGGAACCAACAGTGATGGGAAGGAAACCAGGACTTGAATCAACAATTCGGACTACAAGGAAGAAATAAACAGTCAACCAGAACAGAATGAAGAAAGAATTCAAAAAAATGAGGAGAGGCTTAGGAATCTCCAGGACAACTTTAAACATTCCAATATCTGAGACATAGGGGTTCCAGAAAGAGAAGAGGAAGAGCAGGACATTGAAAACTTATTTGAATAATAAAGGAGAACTTCCCCAATCTGGCAAAGGAAATAGACTTCCAGGAAGTCCAGGAAGCTCAGAGAGTGGACCCCAGGAAGCACTTACCAAGGCACATCATAACTGCATTAGCCAAGATTAAAGATAAGGAGAGAATCTTAAAAGCAGCAAGAGAAAAGGAGACAGTTACCTATAAGGAGTTCCCACTAGACTGTCAGCTGATGTCTAAAAAGAAACCTTGCAATGTTGCAGACCACCGACCCACGGTGATTGCAAATGTTTTGGATGCTCGTGAGAGATGGGAGAACATACATATGGACTACCAAGTCCTGTGGAGGAATAGGGCCTCCAAGTGGCCTGGCCACTCTCTCAAAGGAGAGTGCCTCGAGCTGCCGCCTCAATAGGCTTTTATTAGGTAGTATTGGGTAAGTGAACAGATACAGAATGTGGATTCGTTGTCTAGCAGAAAAGATCAAAACAGGTAGATAATTTACATGGGATTCAAAAGTCTCATGCTGGGTTTTGGGGCTGGTATCACCTAACAGATACAGGATTAGTCTCGTTTCCTGCCAGAACCTACACATCCAAGAGCATCCTAGCAAGCAGGTCTCACAGGATTTTACATATCTTATGCCCCAGGTCCAATTTACCCCAGGTGTCAGCCAACTCTAGTGTGAGCCTCACCACCCCTGCTATTTCTTCAGGCCCTCAGTCGGCCGGAGGAGACAAAGGCAACCAGGAGACTTGGATTTCTCACATCCAGAACAAGGACTCAGGCTATTGTCAAAGCCAAGGGGGCAGGGGTGATGTCAATCACTCTATCACTTCCACAGCCCCCTGAGTCTCTTATTCCCACGTGATCGTGTCTGTCTTGGGTCCATTCTTTCCAGAGAATGGTTGCCTATCATTGACTATCTGATCAAGCTGAATGGAATAGCAGAGAAGGCAGTGACCATGTTCAGGGAAATAAGTTTTGTCTCCTTAGACCTCCTAGTTCTTGGAGGTTTCTCACTCAGGCTTAGCCACAGGGGGTTACGGCTCCTGAAACCAGGCAGGGCGGACACCACATTGCAAACAAGAAGGGGCTGGAAAGAAATATTCAAGGTCATGAAAGGCAAGGGCCTACAACCAAGATTACTCTTTCCAGCAAAGCTTTTATTTAGAATGGAAGGGCAGACAAACTGCTTCCCAAATGAAGTCAAGTGAAAAAAGTTCAGCATCACCAAGCCCTTAATATGAAGTGTTGAAGGGACTTATCTGAGAAAAAGAAGATCAAAACTATGATCTGTAAAATGACAACAAACACAACTATCAACAACTCATTCTAATAAACAAACAAACTAAGCAAACAACTAGAACAGGAACAGAATCACAGAAATGGAGATCACTGGAGGGTTATCAGCTGGGAGTGGAAAGGAAGAGAATGGGATAAAAGGTACAGGGAGTAAGAAGCATAGTTGGTATGTTTCAAAACAGACAGGGAGAGGTTAAGAATAGTATAGAAAATGGAGAAGCCAAAGAATTTATATGTATAACACATGGACATGAACTAAGGGTGGGGGGAATGCTGGAGGGAGGGGAGGTACAGGATGGAGGGTGATATAGGGCAGAAAAAGATGGGACAACTGTAACAGCATAATCAATAAAATAAAAATATATTTTAAAAAAAGAAAAAGAGCCCTGGCTGGTGTAGCTTAGTGGATTAAGCACGGGCCTGTGAACCAAGAGATCATGGTTTGATTCCCAGTCAGGGCACATGCCGGGGTTGCAGGCCAGTTACCAGCAGGGAATGCACAGGAAGCAACCATACATTGATATTTCTCTTCCTCTCTCCTTCCCTTCCCTTCTGAAGATAAATAAATAAAATTTAAAAAAAAAGAAAAAAGAAAAAGAAATAAAGAAATGGTTTCTTAATATATTCTCTGGCTTGGATTTTCCTATTTCAATTACTTGATATGGATAAACAGACACTGGATTCTGTTCTCTACACTAGAGTTGGCCTAGCACTCATAACTAAATGTAATGTTTACTTCAAAATTAAGGCAGAACAAAATAGAATTTTCTAAGACTTTATGTCATTTCAAAGCTTAGTATTGAAAAGGAAAAGATACCAGCATTATGATTAGAAAATATCTTAGGTTTTAGATAAGCTTTCCTTCCTTTTTACACAATTTAATCATACCTTGCATTGTACAGTAGAAAGTTATATTACTTGGAACTTCCGATCACAAGAGACAGAAATCTGACTCATCCTGGCTTAAACAAAATGGAAATGTATTGGGTCATGTGACCCCAGGGTTCCTTAGGTGCTGCCAATCCTATTATCAAGTTTCAATCTTGTTCTTTCTGCTTTTCTTTGTGTTAACGCCGTTCTAAGGCAGTCTTGCTGCCAGAGGTGGTGAGGTGGCTGCCAGCAATTCCAGACCTACAACCTATCCTCTTAAATAACCCTCATAGTAGGGAGAATGCCTCTACTTGAACCTGAAACACAGTCCTAGAACTGAGTGTCTTTGGCACTGATTGGTCTGGATTGTTTCACATGCTTTCTCTTGAATCTGGGGCAAGAGTCAACTCTGCCTGGTCCACTTGATGGAAAAGGGAAGGAATTATTTCCCAATGAAATTTAGGTTTGATTAAGGAGGTAGATTGGGGATAGTTAAAAACTAAGGATCATGATTAAAGAGTATAGCAGCATGAGTCATAAAATCTGGACTTTAGTCTAATTTTCACTAAGCAGTTTTGTTACCTGAAGCAAATCATTTAATCTCTGTAGGCCTAAGTTCCCAGTTCTGTAAAATTACAGACTTGTATAAAAAGTCCTCAAAGTTCTCTGTTAGTTTTGAATTCTGATTTAGTGATGAATTGGCTAGATATCTTGGTGTCAAAAAGGCATGACTATGCCTGATTTTCTTTGATTCAATCAATCAATAATTTTCATGGAATAGTAATATATTCTACAGCAAATATAGTTCTGTTTAGAGTCATGAGATTGTGCGCTGTCTTTGGCAACAAGTGTTGACTATAAGGGTGAAAGTTTTCTAACTCATTGTTTAAGTCTCTAATCTAGTCAGGGAAGTTAAAACCCTTATTTTTTTAGAAGAAGCCATGCTAGATGTAAGGTTGCTTTCAGTACTTTCTTTATGTTTTTATCTCCCCTTGTGGTGTTACTTACAGAATCAATGAATTCTTGGATGTAGCAGGAATCAATTAGGAAAAAAAATGAGATAAAATGAGGTTGCTAACATGATTGCCATTTTTAGTAAGAAAGAAGAAAGAAAGGAAGGAAGGAAGGAAGGAAGGAAGGAAGGAAGGAAGGAAGGAAGGAAGGAAGGAAGGAAGGAAGGAAGGAAGGAAGGAAGGAAGGAAGAAAGAAAGAAAGAAAGAAAGAAAGAAAGAAAGAAAGAAAGAAAGAAAGAAAGAAAGAAAGAAAGAAAAGAAAAGAAGAAAGAAAGAAAAAGGAAGTAAGAAAGAAAAGAGGAAAGGAAAGAAAGAAGCTCTAGGCTCAAGTTCACTAGTTAGAAACTACACAACTGAACTGGAAAAAAGAGTGAGCCCACAAAAAGGTCAAGACATTTGATTAGTGCCTTGACTAGTAGTCAACATAACTAGTTGTCTTGGCTAATAGCTGTCTTGGTGGGGAGAGGAAAATATTTGGGTAAGGTGCATGATTTTTTTTTTCACTAGAGATTCTTGCTTTGGGTGTTAAAAACCTTTTTGTTTTACAAGTTTTCAATCAAAATGCAAATGCCCAAGTTCCCCACACATTAGAGACTTAAATATCAATTAAAAATCAAGAATTATAACTGTTTTAGGAGTTCCACTAAAACTTGTATGCTTCATCTGTTTATCATATTGGCAATCTATATCTTGGCTTTTGACTGATATAGATGAGGCACTGCTCTGGGGTTTCAAACTGCAAGTACTCTAGGCAGGTGGACATTTTTCAAAATGCAAGGAAGGCATCATTTACATGAAATTCAATATAAATGTTGTCCTCTGAAGCATAAATTTGTTGCTGTCCTTTTAAAGATATTACACTAGCTAGACTCTACAGTATACAGGTTGGCTATTTCCAAGGGGTAATGGGGCTTGATTTCAAATAAAAAGTAGTCATTCAATCTCAGGTCTACCCCAAAAGTACTGTGGGTTGCTCTGAATCTGGGCCTAATTTTTTAAATGTCTAAAGAGGTTATGAAGTACATCAGCCAAAGAGGCATGAGAAAACAAAATAACAGTCCATCTTGGCAATGCAGATGTTCAACAAATGGGGGAGATGTGAGTTTAACAGGGTGTAGGCTTACAGTGAAACAAATAAACATAAATGAATATCATAACTGACATGTTAAGATTTCCATAACTGACATGACTGTGCAATTGCAAACGTTGTATAAAGGGTTAGTTGATACAGTAATGCTGTTCAAGCATGTTGGGTAAATACTAGGTTTAAAGGTAATGGTACTTAATGTATAAGTACTTATAGGATTAAGTGAGGTATAAATTAATATTTAGCACCTGAAAGGAAGGAAAAGAAGGTGGTGTTGTAGTCACTCCACAGTGACCCACACTTTCCACAATGCCAGTTCTTTTTCTTTGTTTTTTTGTGGTTTTTTTTTTTTTTCCCCTTCAATCATCAATCTACTCCATGCAGTGACTCCAGGAGTTCTACAATTTTAAGTGACAGACACGTAGATACCTACTTTAGTTGTGGTGGTGGTGGTGAGGTTGGGAAGCTTTTACAGCTGTTCTTGAGAGGAACTTGGATTGAACTGAGGTTCCTGGTTAGGCTAGAACACCATCATCATATCATCATCATATTTATATCTATTCTTATTTTGATTTGTATATCTACTATAGTACTACTGTGTAGTACTCCTAGGTGTTTGAGGTAAAAAGGAATTAATAAGGCATGAATTGTCTTTGGCTTCAAATTGCTAATAGAGTACCATCTGTTTGGTTGATATTAAATATTTGGTACAACATCCCCTACCCCACAGTTCCTGGACTCAGCAAGGATTAGCTGGATGAAATGTCTCTTCACCAAAACTCCATGCTTCAGCTTATGTTTCTTTTCTATCTTATCCACTTCCTAGCTTTTGGTGTGTTCTCCCCTTGGCTTTGTTGCTCATGACTCACTCCTTGTTCCAGGATGTTGTCTTTTGCTGCATCCCTCCTTCTCCCCCAGTCCCAAAACACCATGCACCTGAGACATCTCTTGATGTTAAAGACCGCATTTCCCTTTTTTGGAGCTGATGACTTCCTTCTAACTAAATGTAGGGATTCTGATTCCATCCCTCAGTGTTCAGCTGAAAGGAGGGAAAAAGCTCATCTGAAACTATTTGAACTACTTGGTAAATTACAAATAAACATAAGGAAAGATTTCTGGAGTTAGAACGTACTTCTGTTCCAAATCAAAAACCTAGGGCCAAAAAAGGAAAGTGTCATGAGGTCAATGATGTGGATCATTCAAGGGCAAACGGGAAATTTTATTACTTCCGTTCCTGTGCTCTATTTATCATAGCACAAAATATCACAATATACCCCATTTTAATAAGTTCAGAAACAAGGAAGGGGCAGGAATGCCTCATCTTACCTCTTAAATTATACCACACATGTGCTGCATGTTATCCTAGTTTCTTTTTTATTACCCACAAGAACAGTCTTGAAAATTCCAGGTTAAAGTAAATTGTCAGAAAGGTCTGAACAACAAACAGGTTTGAAAAATGTGATTTATGCTGCTTTTGCTTTTCAATAGTATTTTAGTGAAAGTATTATTATATTTGGATTTCAACACTATTTGAAAAAAATTTGTCAGGAAGAAAATAGAACATTGATTGTTTAAGACCCTTGGCATAGAGGCCCAGAAACCAAATTACTTTAACAGTATTTGTAATTTCCTAAAGAGAATACCATAAATCAATGGGTGGTCATCATAGAGGGAATTCAGCTATAAGCCAGAGTGACTTGAATATCTGTGTGCTGTTTCTAGTTTTGAGGGTCAAGCAGATACATCAGAAATTTTGGATGAAAGGGGAAGTTGTGTAGTTAAAATAGCTTGTTGATTTCTTTTAAAAAATCTGATAGGATTTTTGTTAGGATTGCTTTAAAATGTAGATTTAGGAAACATTGACTCAGTATTAAATCTTCCTAGCCCATAACATCCTGTATCTTGACATTTATGTAATTCTTGTTTAATTTATCAGAAATATTTTGTATTATTCAGTGTATAGGTTTTACACTTGTTCTATTTATTCCTAAATGTTTCATATATTTGATGCTATTGTAACTGGCATTGTTTTCTAACTGTTTATCGGTAGAATATAAAAATACAATTTTTTAAAAAATACTTTTATTGATTATGCTATTACAGTTTTCCCAATTTTCCCCCTTTATCTCCCCTCTGCCCAGCCCCTCAATCCTCCAGCCTCACCCCCACTTAGTTCATGTCCATTGGTTATACATGTAAGTTCTTTGAGTCCTCTGTTTCCTATACCATTTTTTATCTCTCCCCATCTATTTTATGCCTACTAATTATGCTTCTTCTTCCTTGTGCCTTTCCGCCACTATTCCTCCCTTCCCCTCCACAATGAAATCTCTCCATGTGATGTCAATTTCTCTGATTCTATTCCTGTTCTAGTTGTTTGGTTAGTTTTGTTTTCACTGTTTTTCTTTTAGGTTCATTTGTTGATAGTTGTGAGTTTGTTGTCATTTTATTGTTCATATTTTTAATCTTCTTTTCCTTAGATAAGTCCCTTTAACATTTCATACAATAAGGGCTGGGTGATGATGAACTCCTTTAACTTGACCTTATCTGAAAAGCACTTCATCTGCCCTTCCATTATAAATGAAAGCTTTTTGGGATAGGGTACTCTTGGATGTAGGTCCTTACCTTTCATGACTTCAAATACTTCTTTGTAGCCCTTTCTTGCCTGCAAAGTTTCTTTTGAGAAATCAGCTGATAGCCTTATGGGAACTTCTTTGTAGGTAACTGTCTCATTTTCTCTTGCTGCTTTTAAGATTCTCTCCTTATCTTTAATCTTGCGTAGCTTAATGATGATGTGCCTTGGTGTGTTCCTATGTGGGTCCAACTGCTTTGAGACTCTCTGAGCTTCCTGGACTTCCTGGAAGTCTATTTCCTTTGCCAGATTGGGGAAGTTTTCCTTTATTAGTTGTTCAAATAACTTTTCCACTTGTTGTTCTTCCTCTTCCCCTTCTGCTACCCCTATAATTCATATATTGGAATGTTTAAAGATGTCCTGGAGGTTCCTAAGCCTCTCCTCATTATTTTGTATTCTTATTTCTTCATTCTTTTCTGTTTGGTTGTTTCTGTCTTCCTTCTGGTCCACTCCATTGATTTGAGTCCAAGTTTTTTTCCCATCACTATTGGTTCCCTGTGCATTTTCCTTCATTTCACTTAGTGTAGCCTTCATTTTTTCATCTAATTTGTGACCAAATTCAACCAAATCTGTCAGCATCCTGATCACCAGTGCTTTGAACTGTGCATCTGATAGGTTGGCTGTCTCTTGGTCACTTAGTTTTATTTGCTGTGGAGCTTCGATCTGTTCTTCAGTTTTGGCTATTTTTTTTGTTTGTTTGTTTTGTCTGTTATGTATGAGGGGCAGAGCCTTAGGTGTTCACCAGGGTGGGGCAACCCAGTTGCTGGGTTGTGATGCTGTATGTGGAAGCAGGGTCCAAGAAGGAACAATGGCTCTTGCTCTGCTCTCTGTTGGACTTCAGTTCCTTCTGCCACTTCCCCCAAGCAAAGTGGGTCTTTCTGGTGCTAATTCCCTTGTGGGTGGGCTTGTGCATGTTCTAGAACCCTGTGGGTGTCTCTAGCGAACTCTCCTGTGAGGCTGGGAGTCTCTCCCTGTGCCTCAACCCCCACAGGTCCTTTCAATCAGTGCCTTGAGACTCTATTTCCTGACACCGGGACCTTGGGTTGTGTGCAGTGCCTTGCTTCACAATCGCAGCCTTGCTGGTTCTGCCAGTTGCCACCCCATGACCATGCCTGGGGTCTGCCAGCTGCCACCTGTGTACCCATGTTACAAAACAAGATGGGGGCCAGGGGCAATATACTATTACCAAAAGGAACCCCCCAGGTTTGTTATGTCCGCCACCTTATAGGAAAGACATCTCTCAATGCCAGAAATTCATGAAAAGGAAAGGAAATGTTTATTTAATGTTGTACAAACTTAAAGTAGTAACCTAATGTCTTCATCAAAATCCCAAAGTCCCTTAAAACACCCACAAACATACACAGTCCTTCCTTCCACCCTTTGCCCAGTCTGG
Source organism: Trachops cirrhosus (assembly GCA_028533065.1). Taxonomy (NCBI): domain Eukaryota; kingdom Metazoa; phylum Chordata; class Mammalia; order Chiroptera; family Phyllostomidae; genus Trachops; species Trachops cirrhosus. Next base: position 58,250,953 of record CM052549.1, read on the forward strand.
GGTACCATATCTCAGGAAAAGAAATAGAAGTCCCATGGCTCAGGCAGCCCCCAGTTCTTCCCAGTAATCTGTCTTGGCTGGTAGGCCTCCTTCGGTTCCTGGCACCATCAGCTGTATTGTCAGGATCTCTGCTAAAGCCAGGTAGTGGTTCCCCCTTCTAAAGCTGTGGGGGTCCCCACTCTGGCAGAGCCCCATGGCTCTCCTTTCTATTGCCACAGCCACATCGTTCTCTGCACTGCCACAGACATGTGGTCCTCTCTGCAGAATGGCCATGGGAGTCCCCACTCTGGCAAAGCTGCACGGTTCTCCCTCACAGGGCTGTGGTCCTCTCTCTGCAAGGGCTGTGAGGAGGGGGATCACCACTCTGCCAAAGCCAAGTGGTGGTTCTCAGCTAAAGCCACATGGTGATTCTGTCTCAGAGGGTTGTGGGAGTCCCCACTCTGCTAAAGACCGAGTGGTTCTCTCTCTGCACTGGCTGTGGTCCTCCCTCTAATGGCTGCCAGGTCTGGGTTTAAATCCCTATGCCAATCTTCCTCTGCAGCCCCATTTCCAACTCCTCCCACAATTGGCTACACTTGCCAGCACTCTCATATCCTTCTAGCTTTACTGGGCTGCCATCAATCATGAGTCTGGGCAGGCGTGGCCCCATGTCATGGAGTCAATCACCTCCAAGCTCTCACGCAGGTGCTGTACCCAGAGGGAGTTGCCTCCCAGTTACATCTTGTGGGGAAGTTACTTCCATCCCCTTGGCTCAGAGCATGGCCACACCTATTTAACATATCTATACAACCAGTTAAAGGTTATAGATATGTTAAATGACCACATCAGAGGTCAGCTGCAAAGCTGTTGCTATGTAAAATAGCTCTCAATGACCCTGCTCCATTTGTCCCTTCCCCCAGCTCACACCTGTGGGGGAAGGGGTGAGGATATCTTATATGTCTTTCTAATATTTCCTGGACACCCTGAGTTCTGGGCCCCATTCCAAATCCCTATTTGGGGCCCCCCTCTTGGCTGCACCCTGTTATACCCAGGGTCTGCCCGCTGCTGTCTTGCACTCCTGGGATGCCTTACACTCCCAGTCCCACTGCTCTTTGTGCCGAGACCCCTCTCTGCCCAGCTGCCCGACTCTGCCCCTCCTACCGATTTGGATGAACGTGTCTATTTTAACTCCTTGGTTGTCCAACTTCCATACCATTCAATTTTCTGTCAGTTCTGGTTGTTATTCTGTTTCTAAATTGTTGTTGTCCCTATCTTAATTGTGCGAGGAGGCACAGTGTGTCTACCTATGCCTCCATCTTGGCCAGAAGTCACCTGTTTGAATGTTTTTGAGAGTTTTTTTTTAATTGTAATTTATTTCTAGTTTCACACAATTGTGATCCTAGAAAATGCTTGATATAATTTCAATCTTCTTGAATTTGTTAAGCCTTACTGTGTTTCCTTACAGGTGGTCTAATCTTGAAAATGTTTTATGTGCACATGAGAATGTAGATTCTGTTGCTTTGGGTACAGTGTTCTGTACATATTAAATCCATCTGTTCTAGTGTGTCATTTAAGGTCACTGTTTCCTTGTTGATTTTTTGGTCTCGAATATGTATCTACTGATATCAGTGGGGTGTTAAAGTCCCATACTATATCTGTATTGCTGTCAATCTTTTTCTTAAAGTCCACCAAGAGTTTTTTATATGTATATATCTAGGTGCTTCCATATTAGATGCATATATCTTTACAACATTTATATTCTTTTGTTGTTTTGATCTCTTTAGTATTATGAAGTGACCTTTTTTGTCTCTTGTTGTGACCTTTGTTTTGAAGTCTATTTTGTCAGTATTGCTATCCCTGGTTTGTTTTGATTCCATTTGCATGGAATGTTTTTTTCCATCCCTTCATTTTCAGACCTGTGTGAATCTTCTGTTCTGAGGTGAATCTCTTGTAGACAGCTTATACATGGCTCATATTTTCTCATTCATTCAGCTATTCTATGTCTTTTCATTGGAGCATTGAATCCATTTACATTTGAGGTTATTATTGATAGATACTTATTAACTGCCATTTTTATTCTTTATGCCTATATTCTTCTCTTTCTTGATTTCTTCTCCTTTAACATTTCTTGCAATGCTGGTTTAGTGTTAATGAACTCCATTAGCCCTTTTTTTGGTCTGAGAATTTCTTTATATCACATTCAGTTTAAAATATGGCATTGCTGGATAAAGTAATCTTGGTTTCAGATCCCTCCTTTTCATTACTTTGAATAGTTCATATCAATCCCTCTGGTCTGTAGTGTTTCTGTTGAGAAATCAGCTGACAGACATAAGGGAACTTCTATGTAGGTAACTAACTGCTTGTCTGGCTTGCTGCCTTTAAGGTTCTCTCTTATCTTTAATCTTTGCCATTTTAATTATGATATGTTTTGGTGTTGGTCTATCTGGGTTCAATTTGATTGGGACTCTGTACTTTCTAAATTTGTGTGATATTTTCCTTCACCAGGTTAGGGAAGTTTTCCAACATTGTCTCTTGAATCAGGTTTTCTATCACTTCCTCTCTTTTTTTCTCCTTTTTGTATTTCTATGAAGTGGATGTTGTTACATTTCATGTTGTTTCAAAGATCTCTTAAACCATCCTCCTGCTTTTTAATTCTATTTACTTTTGCTGCTCTGATTGAATGATTTCTTTCTACCTTGTCTTCTAATTCACTGATTCAATTTTTTGCTATAGCCAACCTACTGATTATTCCCTTCCAGTATATTCTTCATTTGATATGTCATTCTTCATTTCTGACTAGTTAACATTTCATGGTTTCTATGTTGTTTTTCATGCTGTTGAGCATCTTTATAACCATTGTTTTGAACTCTGGCTCTGAAAAATTGCTCACCTCCATTTCATTTAGCTATTTTTCTTGAGATTCCTCTTGTTCTTTCACTTGGGGCCTATTTATTTGTCTCCCCTTTATGGCTCTTTGTATTTGTTTGTATGTATTAAATAGAATGGCTCTGACTCCAAGTCTTTGTGGGGTGGCATTCTGTAGTAGGTACCTTGTGGTACCCAGTGATGCAATCTCCTTGATCTCCTGAGTTGGGTGCTCTAGGAATGACCCTTTTGTGGTTTATGTGGGTCGTCTTGTTATAATTTGTTCTTGATTACTATAGTCATGTTCAGAGGTAGGCTCAGCCCTCAGGCCAGTTGACTATAATGCTCAACCCTGGCAATGTGTCATGCAAACTGATGTACAGGTGCTGACAGAATAAAACAAGAGAAGACAAGACAAAACAAAATCATAAACAGCTCAACAACAAAAAATAAAGCAACAACAACAAAAGAATAAGAAAATAAAATAATAAAAGACAAGAAACAAAAAGAACTAGAGAAGGAAAAAGTAAATGGAAAAGAGGATATGATAAGGAAGAAGGAAGAGAAACTAATAATTAAAAAATACTAGTTAATTTATACAATGGAATACTATGCAGCAGAAATAAAGAAGGAGCTCCTACCCTTGGCAACAGCAAGGATGGAACTGGAGTATAGGAGACCATTCTGCATGGCATGGACCCAGCTTCCACTTGGAGATGCACAGGACCCATGCCCACAGTTAGGTTCTCTCATGAGGAATCAGGCCTGCATTGTACCTAGACTGCTATGAGACTTGCTTTTGCTGAATCTCCCTCACCCTGAATTGAGACAGCAAGTGCTTACTGTAACTTCCTAAAATCCATGCTAAAACTCCAAAGTATGGAGTGTAACCGGTTCAACAACTTTTCCCTTTGCATTTGCAAATATCCTTCTTCTGTGATGTGATTAGCAGTATCATCTCCTTTGTTTTCTGTAAAAGGTAACCACCTAAGATGAACCTGTGCATAGTAAATGAGTAACATCATGTAATGTGCCGAGAAACCCAATAAAGGGTTGTCAAGGCAAGGGCCCAGGCTTTTTCTCCCCTTGAGAGACAAGCCATGCTGTCCCTTTTCCTCCACAGGATCTGGTAGTCCATGTGAATTTGTCTCATATTTCATCCACAATGTGGCGGACCCCACGAGCCAGGGTCCGCATCACTGGAGAGCATTATGCTAAATAAAATAAGCCAGATGGTGAAAGACAAATGCCATATGATCTCACCTATAAGTGGAACCTCATCAACAAAACAAACAAGCATGCAGAGACATTGAAATTAAGAACAGTCTGACAGTAACCAGAGGGGTAGTGGGAGGGGGTAAAGGTAGAAAAGGGGGGAAGTGTTTTCAGGAACAACTATAAAGGACACATGGACAAAACCAAGATGGGGTGGAATCAGGGGAGGGAGGCAGGAATGGCTGGGGTTGCGGGGGAAGTGGTGGGGGTAAATGCAGACAACTGTACTTGAACAACAATAAAATAATTTTTAAAAGTACTGGTTCAATAAATATATATATAGAGAGAAAAGATAAAGAATAGGAAAAGAAAATGTAAAAAATCTTAAAAAAGTGAAAAAATAAAGTAAGAAAAGTAAAGAGAGAATGAGATATGAAAAAAAAAAGAAGAAAAAAATGAAATAGAAAAGAAGAATACCTGAATGGATGTTGAATTTTGTCAGATGCTTTTTATATACCTAGTGATACAATGATATCATTCTTTCTTTCATTCTATTAATGTAATTTATCACAGTTATTGATTTATATATGTTGACCCATCCTTGCATGCCAAGGATAAATCCCACCTGATCATGATATATGGTCCTATTAATGTGCTGATTGATTTTTTCTTGCTAATCTCTCTCTAGTCTGTTTGATTATAATACTGTCCCCAATGTCTATTACATACTGTAGGTGGCCAAATCCTACCTGATAAATTCCTATTGTCTGAAGCAGTTACCTTCTTTGAGTTTTCTGTCAACACTGAACCCTATGTATAGAAGACACTCAATATGTGTTTTTTTAATGAGAATAAAATATAGTTTTACTGGAAAGGGGACTGTGTCTGGAGTGAGTCAGCCTCAGGCTGATCAGTAGTATGTCAGTTCTAGACTCCATGCAGGAAAGATTTCATGAGTCCAGGTAATTTTGAGAGAACATTTATTAAAACTGAAGACAGTAAAACAAGGGAAGGCCTAGGGCAGATGAAGCAATAGGAGAGAGCCCTGGCGGGCTCCTTTAGCTCTCCAGAAATTCAGAGAAAAGAAGGCATTAAAGACATTATCAGGGTGTTAGCCTGGGACAAGCTGCCACTGCCTATTGCTCCCCAGGTAGCAAGTCTTATGGGGACCCTTAGAGTTTAGGAGAAAGAAGATTCACTCAAAAAGAAGATTCAAGTGGCCCCAAGGAAAGTGCACCTGATTTTTGAATGTTTATCAAACTTTGCATTCCTGGTACAAACTTCACTTGGATATGATGTAGTATCTTTTTTTTATATTGCTATTCAAGTACAATTGTCTCCATTTTCACCCCACCATGAACCCCCACCCAACCCATCCCTGACTCCCACCCTCAAACCCACTTTGGCTTTGCCCATGTCTCCTTCACAAATATTCCTTGATAGCCCCTCCCCACTGTCCCCCATTATCCCTATCTCCACTCCTGTCTGGCTACCATCAGATTGTTCTTTATTTCACCATAATTCTTTATGTCTCTGGTTATATTTTGCTCACTTGTTTGTTTTGTTGATTAGGTTCCACTTATCGGTGAGATCATATAGTATTTCTCTTTTACAGCCTGGCTTGTTTCATTTAGCATAATGATCTCCAGTTCCATCCATGCTGTCACAAAGGGTAGGAGCTTTTTGCTGTGTAGTATCCCATTGTGTAAATGTACCACAGTTTTTTGATCCATTCATTTACTGATGGGCACTTAGGTTGCTTCCAGCACTAGGCTATATTGTGAATTGTGCTCCCATGAACATGTGCTGCTGGATTCTATTTGCTAATATTTCATTAAATATATTTGTATCTCTGTCCATGAGGATTATTGGTTTTCTTTTCTTGCATAATGTTTGCTTTCTGTGTTCAGTTAATTGATTTTTTTTTATTATTTCAACTTTATCTACACTGTTGATTTGCTAGGTACATGTTTTAGTAGTTTATCTTCAGTTGGCAATGTTTCTATTTAATTTATTATCTTGCACCTTCAAATAATATTTCAACACTTCACATATACCACAAGTGGCAAAAACAAGGCCCGTGGGCTGAATCTGGCCCTCCACCTTATTTTATCCAGCCTATCACCTTGTTTCTATCAGGCAGCAGTGCCAAGCTCTCACTTAACTGTTAAGGTGTACTTACATTTATACAGTCATAAAATTACATTTGGCCCTTTGAAGGCAACTGTGGCCCCTGGTAAAAATGAGTTTGACACCTCTGATGTATACTGTAAGAACCACAATTACCACAACTACTATTTCCCTCATCCTATCCCATCCCCTGTGCTTTTGTCATACATTTTACTTTTACTTATGTCACAAACTCCATCATGCATTGATTGTTACTTTTTTCCTTTAAACAATTACTTTTAGATAATTTAAAAAGTTTTTATTTACTGGGGCGGGAAGATGGCGGCGTGGTAGGAAGGAGCAGATTTTGCATCTCCCACACCCAGGGGGGGAAAAATAATCACCAATCGGAAATCAAAAATTGCAGCGGATATTGAAAAACCTGAGGGTAAGGAGACTACGTGGATCAGCAAGGGGACCAGGGGGGTTGCAGCTCCAGACCCAGCGGCGTGCCTGGGTCGGCCGCGGGGCGCCCGGGAGAGAGCTGGGTCATCCGCTCCCTCATTAGCCAAACAAAGACTGAGCAGCACCACCCAGGGAGCCCAGTTTACCAGACGGCACCGAGAGAGTAGTGAGGACAAAGAGGCACCCACACAGGGTCTGTAAGCACCTACGCAAAGCCCTGGGGAAGGTGCGCACCTCACCCACTGCATTCAAAGGCATCGCCTCTATGCCTGCGCCTCCAGGCAGGAGAGAGAGCGTGGTTTGGTGAAAATCTCAGAAACCACAGCGTTGAAAAAATAAAAAGGCATTGGTGCTTCCCAGGACCTACGATACCCAAGCTGTGAATTGGGGGCAAGTGCGTGCCCTTTGGGATCCAGAAAGCGGGAACCCGGAAAAGGGGCTGGCGCTCCGTGGGACATCGGAGCACACTGCGGTGAACTCCCAAGCTCTCACATAATTGTACCCAGCCCCCACACATGGGTCCCTTCCAGGAGATATCAGACCAGCTGGGGGAGAAGGCGTGCGCCTGCCCTAAGAACAGTACATCAGAGGCTTACTGAGTCCTGAAAGGGGAACAGAGAAAACCTGTCTCCAGTAACCCCTCAGGGGGTGAAAGCCAGCTGGCAAAACTGATTGGGCCAGTCTGAAATCAATAATAGGTGTATGTGTTTGTGTGTGTGAGTGTTTTCTTTTTCTTGCTGTTGGTTGGTTTTTTGTTTGTTTTCTTTTAATTAACTTTAAGTAAGCTTTTATCTTTCATTTTCTATTATGTTTTAATCTATCAATTCTCTATGCTTCTCTTTATGTCACCCTAGTGTTGACCCTTCTCTTTTGTTTTCCAAAGTTATCTCTTCTCCCTTCCATCTTCTGCTTGGTTCATTCCTCTTTTATTTTTTTTTTATTTTTTTTTGAACCTGCAAGTAATTGCATAATAGTATATTCATTATTTCATTATTCCTACACCTTTTACTTATATAGTACTTTGGTATTCCTCTTCTTTTTGTATAGACTTCTATGCTTGGCTGATTATATTGTATCATTTGATAGGTTTCCCCTGCTGTCTCATTTCTAGTGTATTGCTAATATACTGTCTTTCAATTGTGTCCCATTAGTACAATACTCTCTACTCCTGAGTACAAGGCTCAATACTCTCTATTCTTGTTATCTAGGTTTCACAGATTCTGTCATAGGATTGTTGCTCTAATATTACTGTAAATAATACCTATTACATACAATAGGTAATAATTCACGTCATCCATTCCAGTTCTTAGCCTACTTCACAGTGTCCTGAGCTCTATTACTGTAGTGGTTAACTCTATTCTCTCACACACTTCACATATTTACTACTC